>JARQZK010001543.1:137500-205000 GCA_030704885.1 Cynegetis impunctata | reverse complement strand
ACGTTTCAAACCTACTGCACAACGGTTTCGGATATATTTTTCATGTCTTATTATATATATATATATATATATATATATATATATATATATATATATTTTTTTTTTTTTTTTCTCGTCATATGTTCTTGGTGTTAGGTCACATTAAATGATGCACTTTAGTTGTCATGCAAATGATTGTTTATTGACGTTTCGACCATTTTATGGCCTTTCTCAAAATCTATAAACTAAAGGACATATATTACAATAATTTTAAAAGTCATCTAAAATATATTCTTATCCTTAACGTAGACAATCAACAAATTGAAATGAAACATAGAGAACAAAACATTTTTATCACACATACTCATCACAGTCAACGGCGTCAGTTATTTCTGAACGTATAGCAGAGGAGCATACAGTCTGGTTGTATTATTTACATCTTTCTTGTCATTGATTGCACATTTAATATTTTTTTGGATTTCCAACGATTCAAGAAATTCCCTTTTTCTGGTGTTTGGCTCAGTTTTCAATATTTTCGTTCCATTGAAATTGAATGAGTGGTTTTTTGTTATTTCATGTTTTGTCAGGGCGGTGGAGTTGTTTTTGTCGTATTTATGGCTCTTCAATCGATTTTCTAGATACTGGCTCGTTTGACCAATATAAATGCCGTCACAATTGTTACACGGTATTTGATAAACTAAATTACTCATTTTGTTTTTCGGTGTTTTTGTTTTGAGTTTTGTGTAATATTGTGAAAATAAATTGTGGCATTTGTGACAAACTGTAATATTATATTTCCCTAATAGTTTTTGGAATTGATGGGATAATCCCTTTATATAAGGCAATGAAAGGTATGTTGTGCTCTCGTTTTTTTTTTTCCGAATTTTCCATTGTATTATAAAATGTATGTATTCGACGTTTGAAAATTTTTTCTATATTCTTCGGAATAAACAATCATTTGCACGACAACTAAAATGCATCATTTAATGTGACCCAACACCAAGAACATATTACGAAAAAAATATATATTAGGTCAAAGAAAAACCAAAACTAAAAATATATATATATATATATATATATATATATATATATATATAGGGTGTCACGTAAATAACACGCCACAGTGACACTGGAGGTAGATTGGCTTCAGGTGAATCAGATAAAATCAACATGACCTCAGTAAAAGTTTTCTAGTTTTTGAGATATTGCCACTGTCATGTTTTTTTTAAATCTATACTTTTTGGTAATTATCTCGCCTGTTTTGGATATAAATAACTTCTCACTTATTGTTTTTTTTCTTGTGCTATCATCAATACTTGGTTGCGACAATCGACCCATCATATCGTTGAAAACTAGCTCGCTAACCTTTAAAAAAAATTAGGTTGTTTCAATTTGATTTGAATCCGAAAACCTTAACTAAAGTTTGACTATTTACTTTGAGAAAATATTGCACTGGACTGAATAAGCAAATGATCTTAAAAACTAGCCTATTTAATGCTCTTTCCAAAATGCTATAACATTTGTGGTTTTTTTGTTTAAAAGTCTAAAAACTCCAACTTTTGTTATTGAAGTTGCGCTACTTTCAAAATACTTCAAATGAAATATAGGTAATACTTGATAAAAGGTGGAGACTTATTTTGTCAGCAAATTACAGCGAGGTAGATTGTTGTAGAAAATATCTGAAACCGCTTTTCATTACTCTTTTTTATTCATTGTTATAGGTAGGCGTCCAAATAATAAACAGAACATAATGTCGTTTTAATTATTACAATAGATTTTTACATCGATGAAGCAAATTAAGAATTTTGATTTGAAATTTGGATCATTATTTTCACCATAGATTTTCGAAATGTATACCACCGACTTTTAAACACAACCTGCATCTTCTCAAAAATTGTCCTTTTAAACGCCTTGGACTCAAATCCTTTATTTCACGTGCTGCTTGATTGATTCGGTGACGCAATTCATTTGGCACAGAGGATGCATGCACGGTACAATAGAATTTAGTACTGCTCCATGTTTTATTTTTGCTCTCTCTGTATTTCTTTGATTTGCATTCTTAAGACAGCTGGACACTGTTCTGCTTGTTATTGCAGTTTGTTGATACTGTTTAAGATAATAGAGGACCGTTCTAAGCACCAATTTAAAGTAAATTTTTGGACTGGGATCCTTAGCGGGCAAATAATTGGCCCATTCGAAGTACCTGCTACTCTCAATGCAGAAATGTATTTGGATTTTTTGCAACATCATCTACCCATTCTGATGAAAGATGTGCCCCTTGAGGTAAGAAGAAGGATGTGGTTGCAAAATGGTGGGCGCCCTGCATACTATGCTCGTGCAGTAAGGGCGCGTCATTCCCAAGAAGATGGATTGGCCGGCTAGGACCAATTGTGTGGCCTCCGCGCTCCCCTGACCATAATCCTCTCGATTCATTTTATTGAAGATGTTTAAAAGATAAGGTCTATGGAAAACTAATTCGATCGGCAAATGAATTGCGCCTACGAATCAATCAAGCAGCACGTGTAATATCTGATTTAAGGCGTTTGAAAGGACAATTTTTGAGAAGATGCAGGTTGTGTTTGAAAGTAGGTGGTATACATTTCGAAAATCTATTGTTAAAATAATGATACCGTTTTTGCCAAAAAAATGGGTTTTTTTGGGGAAAAAATATTTTTTTAAAAATTTTTTCAATTTTTTTTTAGAAAAATTTATTCAATTTTTTATACATTTCGAAAATCTATTGTTAAAATAATGATTGAAATTTCAGATCAAAATTCCTTATTTGCTTTTAACGATGTAACAATCTATTGAAATCATTAATACGACCTCATGTTCTGTTCATTATTTGGACGCCTAACTATAACAATGAATAAAAAAGAGTAATGAATAGTGGTTTCAGATATTTTCTACTACAACAACCTACTACGTTGTAATTTGCTGACAAAAGACTCCTACACCTATTAAGAATTATTTTTTATTTGAAGTATTTCGCAAATAGCACGACTTCATCGATAAAAATTGGATTTTTAAGGCTTTTGAAGAAAAAAACCACAAATGTTGTAGCATTTTCGAAAGAGCATTAAATATGCTAGTTTTTAAAATCATTTGATTATTCAGTCCGGTGAAATATTGTTTCGCAGTAAGTAGTCAAACTTTAGTTAAGGTTTTCGGATTTAAATTAAATTGAAACAACCAAATTTTTTTCTGAGGTTAGCGAGCTAGTTTTTAATGAAATGATGGGTCGATTATCTCAGCCAACTATTGATGATAGCACAAGAAAAAAAACCATAAGTTAGAAGTTAATTTTATTCAGAACAGGGGAGGAAATGACGAAAAAGTACAGATTTCTGAAAAAAACATATCTCGAGAACCAGAAAAGTTTAACTAAGCTCATGTTGATGTTATCTGATTGACCTGAAGCCAATCTACCTCCAGTGTCACTCTCGCGTGTTATTTACGGGACACCCTGAATAAATATATATATATATATATATATATATATATATATATATATATATATATATATATATATATAACTGGGATTGAATTCTCGCACATCACTTAGTGAAACATCATGAAGATTAAAGTATAAACTTTCAAATAACACACTCGTCTTATGTTTCACTATATAAAAATATTTAGATACTTTATTCAGCAGTAACGAATAGTCGACATGTTTCGAGTTATGAACTCATTATCAAGACACTATCAGTCTTAATAATGAGTTCATAACTCGAAATGATTTTCCTTGCTATCGCAAAAGAAATCGAATGAGCTTTTGCAGGTACTCTAGCCTTATGAGTCTCTCCAGCTTCAAATTGACTTAGGGAGTTAAGAATTTGTATGTGGAATGAGGTGGACTTTATTACATGGTTAACATTTCGTCTCGAAATTCTTAACATTCTAAGTTTTGACGAATTGAAATTAATAATTAGTTCAATTTTTTATCCGAAAGTGCATTAATGCAGTAGATGTTTGAAATGGTTATAATTAACTGTCGAGCAATAATAATTGACATATATTTGAGGTGGACTATACTGCTAATAATTTTCCGAATTTTGTTGATGTCAACAGTTACTTCTGAAGACACTTATAATAGAAGATGAATAACCTATGAATAAAATCATAGTTTACAAAATATTATAGTATTTAATATGATATATAACTAGTATAGAAGTTTTGTTAACTGAGATTGAATTCTCGTACGTCACTTGGTGAAATATCATAAAGAATAAACTTTAAACTTTAAAATAAAACACACTTGATTTAAGTTTCACTATATAAAAATATTTATATACTGTATTTAGCAGTAAAGGATAGTCGACATGTTTCAAGTTATGAATCATTATCAAGATTGACTACAGGAGAGTATTAGGTACATCTCATTTTATAAAACAGACAATAGCAATGGTGATACCTAATTATCAATTTTTTCGTTTACAAGGAGTAATTTACTACTATATATATATATATATATATATATATATATATATATATATATATATATATATATATATATATATATATATATATATATATAATCTTTATCCCATGTATTACCTTTCGGTGAATGAGTTCTCAAAATTCACAAAGTTACATCGAATACAATAATAGAATACTCATTTAAACCTAACAAATTTCTTCCATTCAATTCTATTTGAAGTCATCTTAATTGCCTCTCTGACATTTTTGCCCCTCTTCTTGATCTTTTTCTCCACCATGTCTTCCCAAGTTTGTTGTGGTCTTCCTCTTTTTGGTTTTGCATCTATTCTGGCCTCCCATATTTGCCTTACTGGTCTCTCCTTTTCCATTCGATGCAAGTGCCCCCACCATCCCAATTGCCTTTCTCCTACGAACTGTTCCAGTGATTTCACCCCCAGTTCTTCCCTTATATCTTCATTTCGCCTTCTATCTCTTCTCGTGACTCCCTTCACTCCTCTCAAGAACTTCATTTCCATTGCCTGCAACTTACTTCTCACAGTTCGTGTAGTATTCCATGTCTCACAGCCGTAGGTCAAAATTGGTCTGAAAATAGTTTTGAATACTGTCATCTTAGTCTTCTTCTTGACTTCTCTCCTCTTGAGAAACTTTTTGTTCATTGCAAAATATAGTCTGCCCGCTTTTTCAATTCTATCTTCCACCTCCTTCTCTTGTCTGCCTGTTTCCTCTATGTTAACTTCCAAGTATTTAAAACATTTAACTTCTTCAATTTCCTCTCCATCGATTTTCAACCTCAATTTCTGCCCCTTCTCGTCGTTTATTTTCATAACGTTGGTCTTCTTCTTATTCATATCCATACCAAATTTCTTCAATATTTGGTTCCATATATCCACATTCTTTTGTATTCCCTTTCTCGTCCCTGACATCAACACAATATCATCTGCAAAGGCACACTCCGATATTTCCACCCCTCTCATATTCCTAAAACCCACCCTCAATTTCTCTGTCTTCTCCTTCGCCTCTTTGATTATCTCATCCAAAAAAATCAGAAACAGTACCGGGCTCAAGACCCCTCCCTGCCTTCTTTTGTCTTAAGTGGTCCTGATTCCATATTTCTGAAGATGACACAATTCAGGGTTTCAACATATATGCCTTTGATTGCTTGCACTAAACTTTCATCAATTCCTCTTTTCTCCATTATTTCCCAGATTTTTCCCCTTCTCACTCTATCAAACGCCTTTACCAGGTCTATGAATACAAAATATGCCTTTCTCCCACATTTCTTGATCTTATGGATAATTTGCTTCAACGTAAAAATATGATCTTGCAAACTTCACCCCTTTATAAATCCACTCTGTGCTTTATCCAATGTGTCTTCCGTATATATTCTGAGTCGCCTCTTTAATATAGTCTCGTAGATTTTCAATGCTGTACTCAGTGAATTAATTCCTCTGTAATTAACGCACTCCTTATTACCTGAATGCAATAATTAGGGTTTTTTGGAATCCAGAAAATGATTTAATTTTATACAATGTTTGGAGAAACCAGTGGTATTTTTGTTTTGTAAAATAGACTTTTTATGTTCATCAACACGAATGTTCATATTCCTTTTTAATTGTCCTATATGAAAAGTAGGGCATTCGTCGCAAAATATTTTGTAAACACCACTGTTTTCTCCGATTTTAGATTTTTCTTTACTATTGACCAAGAATGACTTCAAGTTTCTTTTAAGTTTTGTTACTTTTAAAATATAGATTAAAGCTTATATACCTAATTCTTCTTATGCGTCTCCCATACTCACGTACTCACGCCGCTCCTGTCTCTCTTCGGCAATGTTCCCACGGATTCGTATAATTCGCAATAAGCTTTATGAAGGCATGACAAATTCTCCCCCTTCTGACATCGCAACGCTGAAGGATGTTCCACTAGGAGTTTGAATAAAATCAATATTAAATAGGTACCTATTGCATTAAAAAACAACACAATGTACACTCAACTAATTTTACGTGAAAATTGCTATATGTAGGATTTTTATAAATTGATCAAGATGAGCTGACTAATCATCCCCTTTTATAATCGTGAGAGTTTCTGCTGCGCATGTTCACCCAGCATTGATGTTTACAGCCTTCAGTGCAATCCAGCCACCAGAGATAACTGTGATGTTCTCTCTCAATCCTGCACGAAAAAGATGTGAGCTGCAAATTTTTTGAGAAGACCCACATATTGCACCACGAGATGTTACTTGATTTTTGCAAATACTACAGAGCTTCTGATTTTTAAGGCCTTTGGATGTGATTTGAACGGTAAGATGGTTTTTTAAAACAGTTTGATCACATGTTTAAACTTAATTTTATTTGCATTGATCATATCAACTTCTTTATAGTTTTTAATTCTAATTGATAATGAATGACACGAATTATATGTATTTCATATTTTGTTGAAAGGAACTATTATTAAACACTATCGTTAAAAAGGCGTTTACAGGTCTAACTTATTTTAATAATCAGTCTCGAACTACACTACAAGTATGTGATTACTACTTTCCCATAATTAAATATTTTTAATTATTTTGAATCACGTGAAAGCGCGAGCTATGCCCTAAAAAACTTGAGTAACTAACTCAACTTTTAATAGGAGTAAAACACAGTAATAGAAGAAATCAGTTCTACATTATCGTGTTTCCTAAAATGAATCTTCAATGTGAAAACGAAAATTATCTTCATTTATTGAATTTAGAATTCTGTCGGCTTCAAAATTCATTTCTTCTGGATTTTATAGAGAAAATATAGATTTAATGTATTCAATTGTATTTGTATGTTTGTTACATTGTTCGATCATCAATATATGAATATATATATATATATATATATATATATATATATATATATATATATATATATATATATATATATAAACTCTTGATAATTATTAGCAATAACAGGCTGGTTGAATCTTAAAAAACTCGATTTAATTAATAAGTTGACGTTTCACTATGACATTCATAGTTATTCAAAACTTTTGAAAAAAGAGATTAAAAATAAATCACCATCAACAACAAATTGAATATATATATAAATATATATACTATATATATATATCATATATATATATATTCATATATTTATATATATGATATTATATATATATATATATATATATATATATATATATATATATATATATATATATATATATACAGGGTGTCCCGTAAATAACACGCCAAAGGGACACTGGAGGTTGATCGGCTTCAAGTCAATCAGATAACAACAACATGACCTTTGTAAAAGTTCTCTGGTTTTAGAGATATTGCCACTCATTTTCTTGCCTGTTTTGAATATAAATAATTTCTAGCTTATGGTTTCATTTTCTTGTGCTATCATTGATAGTTATTTGAGGTAATCGACTCATCAATTCATCAAAAACTAGCTCGCTAACCTCAAAAAAAATTTAAGTTGTTTCAATTAAATTGGAATCCGAACAACTTAACTAAAGTTTGACTATTAACTAGGAAAATAAGGAATTTTTATCTGAAATTTGAATCATTATTCCACAATAGATTTTCGAAATGTCTAACACCGACTCTTAAACATAACCTGCATCTTCTCTCTAAAATTATCATTTAAAACGCCTCAAACTCAAATCAGATATTTCACGTGCTGCTTGATTGATTCGTTGACGCAATTCATTTGCCGATCGAATTGATTTTCGATAGACCTTATCCTTTTGAAATCCTCAATAAATAAAATCAAAAGGATTGAGATCTGGGGAGCGCCGGGGCCACACAATTGGTCCTAGCCGGCCAATTTAGTTTTTGAAATATTGCCACAAGAATAGTTTGCATGCGGTAAATTTATAACAATTTTTTTCAAAAAAATTCTAGGTAGCTATGGCAATAAACACTAAACTCTGTCATTATGAGGCTATCACTTAACAGTTAAAAATTATTAATAACAATTCCGGGGCTCTTAAATTATTAAAATAAAGATTATTTAGATTTATTTATCATTTATGTACAATTTGATATAATATGGTAATATCAATAATAAGTGACACATTTGCCAATCGCTTTCCTCAGAAACAGAAACCATCACAATATGCCACATTATTGAAATTTTAAGAAATTTGGATCTGTTCAAGCAGTTGTGGAAAACAAACCTCTCTTTAACAATGAGAATGTTGAAATTGTATAGAGAATTTCAAGAATTTTGGACATTTCAATATAACAGTATACTTAATTTAAAAAAAAAACACTGAATTTAGGAAAATTCAAAGAAACATTGTTTTTTATAGTAAACGTTCTAGCTGACGCAGCTAATCTTACACACATTGTTGGATATGCTTCAAAATTACCAAAATGATCTAATTGTTAAAGAGAGGTTTATTTCTCTCCACTACTGTTTTAAGTCATACAAATTTCTTGAAATTTTCAATAATTTGTTTAATGGCATATTGTGATGGTTTCCGTTTCTGAGGAAAGCGATTGGCAAATGTTCTTGATATTACTTAATCGTTATCACATTGTACATAAAAAATAAATAAATTTGAATACTCTTCATCTGTATAATTTAATCGTACCAGCATAGTTAGGTATTAATAATTTTTAACTGATAAGTGACAGCGTCATAATAACGGTATTTTGATTTATTGCAGCCATAGCTACCAAGATGTATAGAAAAAAAATTGTAATAAAATTACTGTATGCAAATTATTCATCTATCAATATTCCAAAAACGGAAAACTTTAGAGATACACAACCCTACAAATTCACCCTTATTTTTATTGCTAAATAAGATGTACTTATGAAATATAGGAGGTTCCATTTAAAATTATTGACTTTTGACAGTTTTCTAAATTTCATTTTTGAACACTCTATATCAATATTTACCAAAATAGTTTAAAATTCTCATAAAATGACTATTTTTCAGATAGAAGAATTATTCAAATTGCTTCATGGAGTTTTCCTCATAGAAAAAATTTTTGATTATTTTAAAGCCCGCAAACGTCATTTTTGACATTAAAACTTGAATATGTCAAAAACGGTGAGACTCAGGTATAGGATATGATGAGAAAGAGTAGTTGAAAAAATCCGTAGAATCGAAATTTGTAATAATATATAGAACATTCTATTTAAAATGAGCAAGTTGAAACCTACTTCAAAATTCTCTGGTTTGTTTTCCGTATACAGATTGATTTGGTTTCTGGTGGGACACACTGTACATACATATATAAATATATATATATATATATATATATATATATATATATATATATATATATATATATATATATATATATATATATATATATATATATATATATATATATATATATATATATATATATATATACCAGGGGCGGCTAGTCAAAGGAGGCTAAGGAGGCTAAGCCTCCTCAATAATATTCCGTGTATCACTAATATATATATATATTATATTGAATAGTCAGCATTCAGCATAATCATATTAATCAAAATCATATTATTTTATGCACCTACCTTCCTTTCAACCTACATTATATAATATAATTTATTAATTAAGATAGAAGGTATTTACATTTACTGCATTTCATTCATTTCAACGCTGCGGAAAGCTTAGAAAGGTATATTCTCAACGTTCATTATGCCTGCCACAGAAAAGCAAACTCACACCACTCAAAAACAAATACTCCGAATGAATACTTCATTGAAATAGAAAACCAAAACACATGTACATGGCAACACCGATAAAGTCCAGTCTTATAAAATGTCGACCAATCACAACTATAGAATCTCCCTGACATCGAGTAAAGTCGTTGATTGAATCGTAGTATGATCCTAATTCGTACTGTCTGAATAATGGACGACGGAATCAGCTCGCGTTACGCGTATTGTTTTAAAATCAGTTTGATTACTGAAATTAATTTCAAAAATTTCAATGGTGACTTAGTGGAATATTTGTTATCCCATAACTTTAGTGCCCTAAGTTATGAGGATAAAGTTTTGATAAAAACAAAAAAAACCTACCCCTGAATTAAACAATTTGGTGCAGCGTAACAGGAAACAAAACCGCGGTTTTAATACATTATGAGAGAGATCCTTGCCTAACCGGATCACAGGTAAAAAATAAATTATTTTGTTGGCAGTGTTTACTTTTTACTAGTGAAAGTGTCTCTGTTTGGGGCCGCTTAGGATTTGAGGATTTAATTCTATACCTAGTTGAAAGTGAGGAATTTTTCACCGATAAAGTAACTTTAAATACAGCACGCGGATTAATATCTTACTTACAAGATAAGGAATTTATATATTTTTTAAACATCTTTAAATTAATTTTTGAACAAACAGAAATAGTTTTTCAAATCTTACAGCACAAGTTTTCAGATGTAATTTACTCACGAAATCGGCTCAAGTTTCTTTTGGAAAAAATTTCAGAATTTCGTGCAGAAGTTTATTTTAAAAAACTATTTTCTGTATTTCAAACTACTGATGATACGACTCAATTTAGCCCAAAACGAAAGAAATTCAGTTACGCAGATATGGAGCTTCACTATAAGCAAATATTTTATGAAATTTTGGATACTATTAGGGGTCAAATAGAAATAAGGTTCTCTGATTTGAAAGAACTGCATTTCTTCGACTTACTCAATAAAAATTTGTTTACCGGATTTTCGGCTAATTTTCCAGATAACCTTTTGGAAAATTTATGTCAAAAATACACTTTTTTTGATAAGGTGGCCATAAAAAAGTGAACTGTGTGTTGTTTATAATGACAATGAAATTTTGGAGCAAACTGAAAATCATGTGAGGACTATTAAATATCTTTTTGATAATGATTTGAATCAAGAATAACCCCAAGTTTATAAACTCTTATGTCTAATTGTTTCTATCCCGGTGACATCAGCTTCCGTAGAGCGCTCGTTTTCCACTCTTAAGAGAATTAAAACTTATTTACGAAATTCAATGAGCCAGGATCGTTTGAAAAATATTAGGTTGTTGTCTATTGAAAAGGAATTGGTAAAACTTTTGGCGAAAGACAAAAAATCTTATGAGGATATTATAGATCATTTTGCTAACGTTAAAGATCGCAGAATCCCGCTAATCTTCATAAATATATAATAACTTTTTATTTGCTCTCACCAGCTGTTAAAAAATTCGTTAAGTAGGTAGGTAGGTAACTATTATGTGAAAGAAAAAATTTGATGAATAGATGAATTGATTAATTGGCTGAGAAGAATTTTTGTGAATATTGTAAATAGGAGTTGTAGGTCTCAAGGTAGACACTCGAAAGTGAAAACAAATTAATAGCTTAGGGTGCTTGTTTTACTTTGATTTTCTTTAAATTATATTGACCTTGAAATCCTAAAAATTTTCGCCTATGGTGTAATTTTAACACCTCTTGTAGCCTCCTCAAACCAAAACCTCACGAGCCGCCTCTTCTGATATATACATATTTATATATATATATATATATATATATATATATATATATATATATATATATATATATATATATATATATATATATATATAAGCTTTCAAAGAATTTTCAGTAGATTTTACCGTTTTAGGTAATAGATGTTACGTAAGATAGTTAGGGGTCCATCAGACGGATAGAATTCAACACAAAAAAGAATTTATACCAAATTGGTACTTCTGTCGGTATAATAAAAGTTAGCTTACTACGGCAACATTTACCGAATCCTTCCCACCGATTGAGCTTAGTTTCAGAGAAATTGCTTTTTCTCGGAGGTCAAGGGTTCACCGAAGTGTTCCTGTGAAAAATCGAAAGTACAATGCAAAATAAAAAAAACTGCATGCCAAACAAGTAAAGTCATTTGAAACTCGATATATGTATATATATATATATATATATATATATATATATATATATATATATATATACAGTGTGACCCATTTTTAATGGAAACACCCCTGTAAAATTTGAATTTGTGAACCGATTGCAACCATGTTTTTTTGAAATGTCAAGTACTAAAAGGTCTACCTTGAGACAAAATAAGAAATGTTCAATCTAATTTTCAGGGCATACTATGATATTTTTAATTAGTCGAAATTAGGGATTTTTTATTAGCGATTTTTTATTGAAAAATTTACCAGACCACTGGATTCAGCGTGTCCCTAAATAGGTATGACCAAAATTTCATAATAAAATATTCATTCATAACAAAGTTATGAGAACTCAAAATTCGAAAACTCACACTTACAGTCACGAATAAACACTCAATATCAACAGATAGCCATAGAAATATATTTTTTAATGATTTCAAGAATAAAGTTCAATCAAATAAATACTCTACAAACCTCTCCAGCACTTCTAAAGTCATCCTCCGAAAGGTGTATAATTTCAATTTTCTCTCTTACGCTCAATCATTTGCATGGCAACTAAGATTTAAATTGAAAAATCTATTAGGTCTTAGTTTTAGTTGATTTGCGTGAAAACTTGAATGTAATTCCGTTATTTTCTGTGAAAATATTTACGCTATTTTATTGTTGAAATCATAAAAAAAAAATTTCCATGGCTATCTGTTGATATTGGCTTTTTTTTTTTTGTGATTGTTAACTGTGAGTTTTCGAATTTTGAGTTCTCATAACATTGTTATGAATGAATATTTTTTAATGAAATTTTGGTCATACCTATTCAGGGGCACGCTGAATCCAGTGGCGTGGTAATCTTTTCAATAAAAAAATCGATAATAAAAAAAACCGAATTTCGACTAAGAACAATTATCGTAGTATGCCCTGAAAATTGGATGAAACATTTCTTATTATGTCCCAAGGTAGACCACTTAGTACTTGACACTTCAAAAAAAAATGTTTGCGCAATCGGTTCACAACTTCAAATTTCACAGGGGTGTTTCCATTAAAAATGGGTCACACTGTATATATATATATATATATATATATATATATATATATATATATATATATATATATATATATATATATATATATATATATATATATATATATATATATATATAACAATATATATATATATATATATATATATATATATATATATATATATAATCTCTTGATAATTATTAACAATAACAGGCTTGTTGAATCTTAAAAAACTCGATTTTATTAAAAAGTTGACGTTTCGCCACGACATTCGTAGCTTTATCAAAACTTTTGAAAAATTTGAAATTTCTTTGACATTTATTGATTTGAAAAAATTTGAATAGAAACAGTCTACTATGTTTCACTAAAATTTTTCGGCTGTGGCCGTTCTTTGTTATTTATTACGTGCTATTCAGTCCAATATTAACACTCAAATCTGTTATTATTAGATGTTAAGGGAAACCACAGAAACCTTTACCCACGTAATGTTCGAAATAGGTTCAAATTATCTTGATTTTGAAGAGTTAATGAATAGGGTCCCTAACAACACAGGGATGTCCTAGGTATGTCCTTTTGATGTACCGCGTTACAAGGACATGATTGGGATATCCAGGGGATGTCCCGCATGATTTGTCCAGAGGACATCCCATTTGGAATATCCATAGAATATCCCATTCATGTCCCTGGAATTTTCGATATCCACTCACATATATAATAAGAATCATCGAAACTCGTCGAAATGTTGAAAGTGTTTGTTTTTCTTCTGGATAATAATTATGGAGAAAAATATATCTCATACATTTCTGGTAAGTGACCATTTCACAAGTAGAAAATTATTAATGCATAGTACATCCTTATTCTAAATTCCCAAAAATGATATATAGGTACATATATTATACGTACATAAATCTCAATAATTGCATTTCGGTTTTTGTGGTTTTGTCCCTTTTGGCAACATTGTTTGAATTATTTGGTAATCTGTCAACAATGTAAATTAACCTCATAATAAAATACGCAAGCGCAATTTTGTTTTCTTTGTTCTTTGTTAGAAGAGAAGATCAACGGCATTCCGGCATTCGGCATTCTTATTGTTTGTGATTGGACATTTTCGTGAGCATTTGAAGGATTTTATCAGTTGATATATGGTGTAGTTATATAAGATGTAGTTGAACAATTGAAATAATTGAGATTAAGGTTGGTATAATATTAAAATATTGAATGTACTTTTTTTGCTTTTGAATCAAATAATTGATGCAATAATATATGGTTAACCCATTCTGAATATTATGTTTATAGTTTATTCATTAAGGGCCAAGGAGAGAAGCCACAGAGAAAAAGATGATGCAATAATGCCTGCAACAAATGCACCGTCACCCTAAAATATATATGTATAATTTTAACTGATTAATTTATCTAGTTACTTTCATTTATTTATCATATGAATTTGTATTTAGAATGAGTTTTTGTTTGTCGTTTTTTGTTATTATCATATTTTAACACAATGTTACATTCATTTATGAATTAAAATTGTTTTGTGTTGAGAATCTTTGAATTTTTTTCTCCAAATTTCCCATAAAATTCTTCAAATTATATGAATTAAAGAAATGGAAATGCCAGGACGTTCAGGGGATGTACCTCATATATATCTTCGGGATATTCCTGGGACATACCAGAAGGACATCCCATGGGTGTCCTTTTCGGTGGAAAGTAGATGTCCCTGGGACGTCCTTAGTAGGTACCATGTTCCGACAAAGGATATCCCAGGGACGTCCTAGTAGCAAATGAAGGACGTCCCTGGGATGTACAGGGGATGTACTTGTGTCGTTAGGGGTACTATTTATCTGTTTTTCCAAAAATTTCTCATTGCGGCTGTGGCCGTCTTCAGTTATTAATTACGTGCTATTTAGTCCAATATCAACAGACAGGTCTGTTGATATTAGATGGGAAGGGAACCACAGAAACCTTCACCCACGTAATGTACAAAAAAGGTTTAAAATAGTTGATTGTTGTCTTTAAAAAGATATTACTTGTAATTTTGGAGATCACATGTTCTAAACTATACTTTCTTTCTAGAAAAATTGAAAATTCTAGATGTTTAGATTTTGTCTAAGAAGATGAGTTGTTATGGTTAGAGTTTGTTTGTTGAATTATTTTGTTTTGAATTATGTTGTTTCTTAGAAAAATTAAAGAATTAAATCTGCGTATATTGAACTCAAATGTTTGATATCTGTTCTATCATTTACGACTTTATTTAAATTTTTTTGAATATGTAACATTTCTAAAATTTCTTTGCGTTTTTGATCTTTTTCTATTTCTAAGAAACAACATAAATCAAAACAAAATAATTCAACAAACAAACTCTAACCATAACAACTCATCTTCTTAGACAAAATCTATACATCTAGAATTGTCAATTTTTCTAAAAAGAAAGTATAGTTTAGAACATGTGATCTCCAAAATTACAAGTAATGTCTTTTTGAAGACAACAATCAAATATTTTAAACCTTTTTTGTACATTACGTGGGTGAAGGTTTCTGTGGTTCCCTTCCCATCTAATATCAACAGACCTGTCTGTTGATATTGGACTAAATAGCACGTAATTAATAACTGAAGACGGCCACAGCCGCAATGAGAAATTTTTGAAAAAAAGATAAATAGTACCCTATTCTTTGACTCTTCAAAATCAAAATAATTTGAACCTATTTCGAACATTACGTGGGTAAAGGTTTCTGTGGTTTCCCTTACCATCTAATAATAACAGATTTGAATGTTAATATTGAACTGAATAGCACGTAATAAATAACAAAGAACGGCCACAGCCGAAAAATTTTAGTGAAACATAGTAGACTGTTTCTATTCAATTTTTTTTCCAATCAATAAATGTCAAAGAAATTTCAATTTTTTCAAAAGTTTTGATAAAGCTACGAATGTCGTGGCGAAACGTCAACTTTTTAATAAAATCGAGTTTTTTAAGATTCAACAAGCCTGTTATTGCTAATAATTATCAAGAGATTAGAGATAGTTCACAGGCAACAACAATTCGAATAAATAATTATATATATATATATATATATATATATATATATATATATATATATATATATATATATATATTTTTTTTATTTTTTTTTTCTCGTAATATATTCTTGGTGTTAGGTCACATTGAATGATGCATTTTAGTTGTCGTGCAAATGATTGTTTATTGACGTTTCGACCAGCTATCCGACCCAGAGTTTAGAGCAAAGTCAAAAGAAAAAGTAAAAAACGCTCTACGACAAAACAGCTATCCGAAGAATATAGTTGAAAAAATTTTTGAACGTCGAATACATAAATTTTATAATACAATGGAAAATTCGGAAAAAAAACAAAAAACCGAGAACACAACACACCTTTCATTGCCTTATATAAAGGGATTATACCAACAATTCCAAATTATTATTAGGGAAATATAATATTACAGTTTGTCACAAAGGCCACAATTTATTTTCACAATATTACACAAAACTCAAAACAAAAACATCGAGAAACAAAATGAGTAATTTAGTTTATCAAATACCGTGTAACGATTGTGACGGCGTTTATATTGGTCAAACGAGCCAGTATCTAGAAAATCGATTGAAGAGCCATAAATACGACAAAAACAACTCCACCTCCCTGACAAAACATGAAATAACGAGAAACCACTCATTCAATTTCAATGAAACGAAAATATTAAAAACTGAGCCAAACACCAAAGAAGGGGAATTTCTTGAATCGTTGGAAATCCAAAAAAATATTAAATGTGCAATCAATGACAAGGAAGATGTAAATAATACAACCAAACTGTATGCTCCTCTGCTATACGTTCAGAAATAACTGACCTAGCAACGCCGTTGACTGTGATAAGTATGTGTAGTAAAAATGTTTTATTCTCTATGTTTCATTTTAATTTGTTGATTATCTACGTTATGGGTTAGAATATATTTTAGATGACTTTTAAAATTAATGTAATATACGTCCTTTAGTTTATAGATTTTGAAAAAAGCCATATAATGGTCGAAACGTCAATAAACAATCATTTGCACGACAACTAAAATGCATCATTCAATGTGACCTAACACCAAGAACATTTTACGAAAAAAATATATATTAGGTCAAAGAAAAACCAAAACTAAATATATACAGGGTCCGCCAAATAACTTTTTTTTTTGAAAATGCTATAAAAAAAAACTATTGAATATTTTCTCAAATTTATTTTTTTATTTGAAAGTACAATCCTTCCGGTTAATAATGGAAAATAATTTCATTCAAATGGCTGCCTCGGCTGGCCATGCAGTAGCCTACACGATCGGTCCAATTTGTAAGCACATTATCGATTGTGTGCAGCTGTATTTCACCAATGGCTTCACGAATATTGTCCTTTAAAGCGTCAATTGTCTCTGGCTTGTCGGCGTAACACTTATCTTTGAGGGCACCCCACAAATAATAGTCCAGCGGTGTCAAATCGCAGCTCCGAGGTGGCCAAACGACATCAGCTCTGTGGCTGATAATGCGATCTTCAAAAACAGGACGCAAAACATCGAGTGTAGCTTCGGCTGTGTGGCATGTAGCGCCGTCCTGTTGAAACCAAATGTTGCCAATATCCTTCTCTTCAATTTTTGTGAACAAAATTTCGTTCAACATGGCCCGATAACGATCGCCATTGACTATAACGGCCACTCCTTGCTCATTTTCGAAGAAAAATGGCCCAATTATGCCTCTGGACCAAAATCCGCACCAAACAGTGACTCGTTTTGGGTGTACCGGCTTTTCAATGTATGCGTGCGGGTTTTCTGTGCCCCAAATGCGACAATTTTGCTTGTTTACATACCCGCCAAGATCAAAATAAGCTTCATCCGAAAAGATGATTTTTTTGGCAAAATCGGCATCTTCTGTAAGTCGATCCCAGGCCCACTCAGCTAAGCGAAAACGCATTGGATGGTCAGTTAGCTTCAACTCCTGAACTAATTGGACTTTGTATGGCGTCATACCAAGGTCTTTATGCAAAATTCGTCTCAATGATGTCTCCGAAATGTTCAATTGTTGAGAACGACAGTGAATTTATGTTGATGGCGCTTCACGCACACTTTCTGCCACAGCATCAATATTCTCGGGTGTACGTACTGTTTTTGGCTTTTCACGCTTTGGTTTATCGATGAGGATGCCAGTTCCTTTCACTTTTTTCACAAGATAACGAACATACGGAGCTGACGGTGCTTCTCTTCTTCCAAAATCCGTACGCAATTTTCGCACACATTCTGCAACATTACCATGATTTTCAAAGTAATGTCGCAATATTTCCCAGCGTTGTTCAAGCGTATACACAACCATATTCGTTCAGCGGAAGGATAAAACTAATTATCTGTCAAATCTGACATGAGCTAAGTGTTACCATTCACGAAATAAGCACTAGTTGAAAAAAAAACTTTAGATGGCGGACCCTTTATATATATATATATATATATATATATATATATATATATATAGATATATATATATATATATATATATATATATATATATTACTACACCGTTGAATATTTTAGAATGATTTATTTGAGAAAGTTTACCTTCTGATTATTCATGGAAAACAATTTCAGTTAAATCACCGCCGGGACAACTCAAAATGGAGATGGTAACAACATTACAGTAAACGGAGTGCGCTACAGAGACATGCTGACTGACTTTTTGTGACCACAAATAGACTTTTTCGACTTGGACGATCTTGATTCCAGCACGATAAAGCCACATGTCACACGAACCGTGAAGCTATCAATCTTTTGTTTGGTGACCGTATTATCAGGTGTTTTATAGACATTAACATTCAGTAGGAATCTACTGAAAGTTCTTTGACTTCTTTCAGAGTGGTATTTCTTATTTTTCATCTGAAATTTTTAGGTATTTTGCAAAATTGTTTCTAAGGTCTAGTGTCCTCTTCTATTGAGTACAAATAGTAGAGAATTCTCGATCAATATCCTTCTTCTTTCATCGAATTTCGATATATTGCATGCACTGGATTTTTCCAAATATCGCATGATTGCATGACTTCCTATTTGGTGTATGAAGTAGGAAATAGAGTCCACGTGCCTTTGATGAATAATTCTAAAATCCTAAAGGCAGTTTATCCTAATAACTAAGTTTTCATAAAACATTCACAGAAATTCAGGAAATAAAATTATAGTATAGTGGGTTTCATTCCTAGAATTGACTTTTTTCACACATGAGAAATTATGACGAATGCAACACTGTTCTTACTCAGTCTCAAAAGAAAACAAATATTTCTTCATAATGTTGATAGAAGTTCGGTTTTTAATTCTCACTTTATTTTGTTAAACATAACAATTGTTTCGCCACACAGTGACTTCATCAGACGAGTTATTCAAACTAATTTTGTTTTTTTTTTAAGAGGAGGGACGTGTGCCCTCTCACACGCCTGTCCTCCGTACAATTTGGCTTCGTCAACACTGGACATTTAGCCATCAAATACTAAATGAGGGGAACCACTAAAATCTCAGAACGCATACAAACACCCAAGAACACGGTGGGAATCGAACCCACCAACTCCGTCAACGAAGACGGCATAGCGTTACCTATACCGCTCAGCCACGGAGCCTCCACCTTCCGGTAGTCGCGCACGGTCTCAGGGTCCGGGTTTATGTTTAGTTACTGATTTTAGAAAAACTGAGAAGTTTGGCAAGCGCGCATTAATTCTACCTTCCTAACTACTCGCTACCGTAGCAAAGTGTCAATTTGAACTTGAGTGTGTTTGTATGTGCATATCTACAGCCTAAACCGGTCTGCAGCACCGGGGCGACTAGCGGTGATACAAAATTGTTTCCTTTGTAATATATTGTGAAGTTAGGTAAATATTACTGAAACGATGTTTTTCTATTATATGTACAATTTTATTATCAATTTCAGATATGGGTTCTTATGAGAAAGAACAGGAGCGATTGAGGTTGTTGTTGGAAGAGGTTCTAACCGATAATGAAGAAGAATTCTATGATAAATCCGATATTGAGGAATCTGATCATGAGGAAGTAGATCTAGAAGGAAGTGAAACGGAAGAAGAGATTTCTGATAGGGAAGAGGGTGATTTTATTAATAGCAACTGATTATCATTCATCGGAAAAGATACCGTAACATATTGGAGAAAACGTTCATCAGTCCCTAAGGCTGTAAGAACTAGAGCAGATAATATTGTTAAAATTTTTACATCTCCTAAATTATCAACAAGAACTTTGAAAGAAGCAGAAGAAATATGGGAATATTTTATAGATGACGCCATGGTTAATATAATTGTACAGTTTACAAATCAATATATAGAATATATTTCTCAGAGCTTTGGTAGATGCTAAAAGTACAAACGCCATCGAGATTCGTGCTCTAATGGGACTACTTTACTTGGCAGGAGTTTATCATGCAAATCATTTGAATGTTGAAGATTTGTGGAAGACAGATGGATCAGGTATAGAATTATTTCGACTTACCATGTCCTTGCAAAGGTTTAGATTTTTTTTACGAACTTTACGTTTCGATGACATGATTTCTCATGTAGAAAGAAGATCATTAGACAGACTGGCACCTGTAAGAACTCTATTTGATAAGTTTGTAACTAATTGTCAAACTGCTTATAATCACTCGGAATATGTAACTGTTGATGAAATGCTCCCAGGATTTCGAGGAAGATGTAGCTTTCGTCAATACATTCCCTCAAAGCCAAATAAGTATGGCATCAAAATATATGCATTATGTGATGCAAGTACGTATTACACAAGCAAAATGGAAGTCTACGTTGGAAAACAACCAGCTGGACCATTTTCTCTATCAACTAGTGCCAGGGATATTGTGTTAAGGCTGACTGAGGAAATTCGTACTTCTAAACGTAACGTAACGATGGACAACTGGTTTACTTCTATCCCTTTGGTTAATGAATTGATAACGAAACCTAATAATCTGACTGTAATAGGCACTATAAGAAAAAATAAAGCTGAATTACCGTTAGAGTTTACCAAGCCTGCAAAACGACCAATTCATACCAGTATGTTTGCATATAGGCCAAAGTGTACCCTTGTATCATACCATCCCAAACAGAAGAAGAATGTGCTCTTGGTGTCTAGCATGCATTTCCATGACGACATAGATGAGAGTACTGGTGAAAAATATAAACCAATAATAGTTACGGGGTATAACCGAACCAAATGTGGCGTAGATGTTGTGGACAAACTCTGTGCCTCTTACAATTGTTCCCGAAATACTCGTAGATGGCCGATGGTTATTTTTTACACCCTTTTGAATGTAGCTGGTATTAATTCTCAAGTGATATATTGCTGTAACAATACAAACAATAATTTAAAGAGACGGCAATTTTTGAGAGATTTGGCTAATGTATTAATATGTCCTCATTTAGAGGTACGTGCTAGTATGCTGAATCTACCCAGTACCATAAAAAGCAGATTGGCAGAAATTTGTGAGATACAAGCTAATGTTGAACAGATTCGTCCACAGAACAACCAACCTGGAAGATGTGCCTACTGCAACTCGAAAAAAAAATAGAAAAACCAAGTATGCGTGCTTTAAGTGTAATAAATACATGTGTTTGGAACATATCATGGCAATTTGCCAAAATTGTCGTGAACATTCTCAGGAGGACTAATATTGGTTTTTTGTTAGTATAGGTAATAGTTTACTTTACAACTTACTGAAAATTTGGATTATTTTAACCAAAACAAGGACATTTTTTTTGTTATTAAAGTTTTAAGTTGCAATAATTGAATAAGTTCACATTTTAATTTGTGTCTATTAAAATGGATCTAAAGTAAATATTTCTAGTTTATATTGCATTACCCAGTACATTATTTATCCTAAAAAACATGGTTCACGGAATGAACCGCGTGAAAGATTTGAAAGTTATCGTAAAATAATAACTTTGTACGTATTTCTCATATAAATTTTGTTTTTTTTTTATAAATCCTGGTCTGCCAGTCCGAGGCGACTACTCATGTCAAAAAAAGTGACGCGACTACTGGAAGGTTAATCAAACTAACTTTACAAATGGAATATCTTACGAATCTAGAAATGAAAAACACAAATGGGGATGGGAAAACCTAAACGTAACATATTGCCGGTATATAAAAGTATAAAAGTGAGTAAACATAACAGGTACAAAGATTCAATTTTATCAATTGAATTAATTTAACAGCGGAGAATTATAAATATCTAATTGATCGTTCAGTAAATTATTGAAAGTTTTTCTAATATTGATTTCAAAAGCTTGGCTTCTAATAAGTTATTGAACGATCAATTACATATTAATAATTCTCCTCTGTTACATTTATTTCATAGACCGAGAGATACTGGAAGGATTTGTGAAGTCATTCTTACAGTATGGCGCTTTTAGGGGGGTTCATATACGTAATAAATTGAAGGAAAATGACGTTCTTACCGGTGGTGCGCGGATCGCAATTGGAGAATATTTAATTGAAATTGCCCGAAAATCCGGTGTCAAACAATTTCTTTCACAGAAGTTCTTCAAGTTATCTGTATTTTAACAACAAAAATTCCGACGCTCGCTATATGCCATACTTCTCCGGTAGGTGTTTAGGCCCGCCATATTTTTATGGAAATGTTTTTTAAATTTTTTCAAAATTTATTTCGGCTGATTTTTTTTAAAACAATTGTTTTCATCAATCTTGTACGAAAATCACCACGCCATGCCATTTTGACGGTCCAAAATACCCGCCATACCCCCTCAAACATATAATTTTTTCAAATTCGAAAAACTATTTCCTTCAGTATGGCAGTTAAATCGTAGTCAATTTATGATAGAGTGAGACAAAATTATATTCGCCATACTTCTAGTGCAGTACAAAAGTGGTGTCATACAAGAAAAATGGTATTTTTAAACGTTTTTAAAACACGCCTATAGAAGTCGTAAAATTATTTTTTACAGTATGGCATAAATGATATCAGATTGTCCCAATACGATTATAAGTTAAAGAAAATACGCCATACTGTGACCTTGGCACGAAAGACCGTGATACGCACGCTGCGATGTAAAAAAATTAATAAATTAAACGATTTTTTACAGTATGGCATTTAAATTTTCGGAAAGTTCATAAGTATGATTCAGGAAAATTAATCCCATACTTATGGTGAACTCCAAAAGTGGTGCCATACTGTAAGAAATTATTCAAATGTTGCATAAAATTTTACAATTATTTAATTACATTGTAGGGGAGAGTAGGGTAAAGTGGAATAGCTAACAAATAAAAATTCGTTTCTCCCAGATATTTTGATTTTAGTTAAAGATAGTCATAGTATAGTATTACTAGTTCATGTGGACACATACTGAATGAATCCTAAAAAAATAAACCATTGCTATCAGAAACTATTCAGCTTATTTTGAGAATGTGGCATTTCAGTTTACCCCATCAAATGGTGCAAAGTGAAATCATAAACGGGGCAAAGTGATATTACTGTAACAATAAATGAAACAAAACTCCCATTGTAATAATTTTATGTTTATTCTCGACATTTAACTAATAACAAAAACTAGCATCTACTGGAATTCCATATTGTCTGGCAGCTTTGTTATGACTGAGCAAGCCCAGTCTCACCGCTATCACAGCATCTTTAATGGCTTCTGCTGATCGGTTTTTCGTTTATATACGTGCATTGCCAACCTGTAACAACAAACCACATTATAGATAGGTATCTGTCTGCCAAAATAAAGGATTGGGGCAAAGTGAAATATTTCACTTTGTTGTCATTTCACTTTGCCCCGACATTCCACCCATATGAAATTACCGGCTAAATATTTTGAAATATAACCTTTCACCTATTCGCGCGCACAATTTTGTAGATATATTATCAGTAATAATATCACAAGAGCATCGAAAATAATCGATTATACTACCGAGTCAAGAGACGTATTTTGCGAAACACCACGAGAGCGCAGCTCGAGTGGTGTTTTACGCCGAGTGTTTTACGCCGAGTGACGAGGTCAGTATAATCGATTATTTTCGATTGCTCGAGTGGTATTCGTTACGATTATATAACGAATAAAAAATATTAACTTTTTTTGACAAACGTCAAAACACCGTCAATATGAAAATATACATACATTTTGACACGAGGCGAAACACCAAAACGATTGTATCACGTCGTCAAGGGTATATTCACTTATCTATACGCAGTCGTTATGCAAAATTCACGGATTCTATTGGCTCATTCACACATGAGTTATATAATCATATATATTATCATATATATATATATATATATATATATATATATATATATATATATATATATATATATATATATATACATATATATATATATACATACATATATATATATATATATATATATATATATATATATATATATATCATATATATAACATCATATATGCTCAGAATCAATATTTCGATTACATCAAACAAACCAATGTTATACGTTACATACTTACCTCTCAATATTACAGGTGAACCACAAAAAACAACACTTTTTTAGATAAAATTTAGCAACGACGTTTAACTTGTCATCGAACATAAACCGCAGATATAAAACATCAAATGTGTCATTCTAAGCATCTACACCATCCGGTGGAGCCACGTAATGGAATGTAATAACATAATTTCACTTTACCCCACTATTCCACTTTAACCTACTCTGCCCTACTTATATCAACCACGCTGCAGGTAAGGCATTATAACAATTATGTTTCTAATCACTTAAACAACTACTAGACCAAATTTCAAGGTGAAAGAAATAGTTTTTCGAATTTTGAAAATTACATGTTTGAGGGGGTATGGCGGGTGTTTTGGACCGTCGGAATGGTATGGCGTGGTGATTTTCATACAAGATTTAAAAAAACAATTGTTTAAAAGAAATCGGCCTGTAAGAAATAAATTTCAAAAAAAACATTTTCAAAAAAGTATGGCTGGCCCAAACAAGTATGGAGAAGTATGGCATATAGCGAGCGTTCGATTTTTTTTGTTAAAATACCGATAAATTGAAGAAATTTTGTGGAAGAAATTGTTTGACACCTCCGGATTTTCGAGCAACTTCAATGAATTAGTTTGAAATTGCGTCCCGCGCACCACCGATAGGAACGCCATTTTCCTTCAATTTATTACGTATATGAACTCCCCTAAAAGCGCCAAACCGTCAGAAATGACTTCACAAATCCTTCCAGTATCTCTCGGTCTATCAGGAAACACACAAGTGTTTCATTCCTCCCTGAAGTATGTGTCAGGGAGGCGGGCAGCTTGAGTTTGTGATTAACTCCTTCAGCCAGATCAGAGGATACACTTGTATGTACAAGTGCATTAAGGATAGGTGAGACGGGATATTTATGGAACATAGGAAGTGTGGGTAGGGTTCAGAGGATTAATACTGGCCCAGCATTCGCCTTGTAAGTTTGCAAGCAGTGCCTTACATCACCATGAGGAAACCTCTGAAAAAAACTCATGTCAGACCAGTCGGCCCCGGGGTTTGAACCCGAGAGACCTCCTGAAATTCACTTACTTTTTTTTATTTTTTATTTTAAGATAATCAGGAACACAAACAGGTATTAACCCAAAAGGAGTATTCGCTTATTAACAAGAAAAATACATCATGCAATTCAAATTAAAATTGGTATAACGTAATAGCGCATACATAATACATACAAAAACATTTTATATATAAAACCTTTATCATGAATATAATTTATAACATATACATACATTAATTTTATGTCCTTATTATGAAGAACCCTTCTTCAGCGATCGTTTGAGCGACAAGTATGTGGTATTAAAAAGATCTACACCAAAAAAGAATGTCATGTAACAATCCATCATTCGGTGAAGAGGAGAATTATGAGAACAGTTTGTACGTCTATATGGAATATAAAATAGGTTATTATTACGTAGCCTCAAGTCTGGAGTCCTAAATGGTATCATCTCTAATATTCTTAACCTCCCAAATACTAGCCAGCGTACCTAACGTACTCGACTAACTAGCTTGGTCGGTCTATCAGTGTAATATTGAGTATTTGTACCTGTTATGTTTACCCACTTTTACACTTTTATCTACCTGCCAATAGATTACTTTTAGGTTTTCACATCCCCTTTTGTATTTCCCATTTCTAGATTCGTAAGATATTCCATTTGTAGAGCTAGTTTGAATTACTCGTCTGATGAAGCCGCTGTGTTTGGCGAAACAATTGTTGTATTTTGCAAAATAAAAAGAAAATTAAAAACCGAAGTTTTATTTACATCATTGTGGTGAATCTTCACATAGTATCGGCCCAATCAATTGGTTGAATATTTATTGTTTTGTAACTGCCTCAAGAAATTTCAAAATGTCTGTATCCAGTTCTAATATTGAGGAAAATAGCCTTTGTTTGAATATATATTGAATAGGTTCTTTCGGATATATAAACAGGAATTTCATTTAGAAACTTGCCACCCACGTTATCTGCTTGAAGAGACAGATGAGTGAAAACCGCCGAAACATGTCAACAAATTTAGTGAACGTTTGGAACGTGTCTTTTACGTAAAACTGGACTCCGCTCGTTCAACCCCCAGAGCTACCACCTCAAAATTTTCGAATAAGAAAAGGGATCGAGTGATTTTAAAGGGCTGTTCAATCTTTACATTTTGTCGTCCTACTTTTTGAATTTGACCTCACTGTTGCACAACATCACCGATTCCAATGTTTACAAATGCATTTTTATCACTAAACACACCTGCTTGGTTACCACCTTTTTTATGACATTCCAGAACTAATTTGATTGTCGCTTTTTAGGACAAGTATAAGTTACCGGTTACTGGTTCCTCAGTCTCACTGTCACTGTCATGGAAGTCAGAAAAAAGTTATGAAATGCAAGTACTTTATCAGATACAATTTTTTTTTTTTTTTTATCTCGAGGGACCTACAGTTTAACGCCGGTTCCGAACGGCCAATGGGCTTGTAAACGAAGTACATTACCCAACAATTTATTTTTATAAATAGAACCACTAAATTCCTGACATACACAACACCCAAGAGCAAGGTGGGACTCGAACCCACATCCTCGGCTTACAAGCGGCATACCGTACCGCTGGTCTACCGAGGACACAAATATCAGATACAATATCCGTAGGATATCGATAATATACGAAATTATATAACTCATGTTTCAATAAGCCAATAGAATCTGTGAATTTTGCATAACTACCGCGTATTGATAAGTGAATATACCCTTGACGACGTGATATAATCGTAACGAATACCACTCGAGCAATCAAATCGATTATACTGACCTCGTCACTCGACGTGTTTTCTTAAAACACCACTCGAGCTGCGCTCTCGTGGATGATTCGCAAAATACCTCTCGTGACTCGAAAGTATAATCGATTATTTTCGATGCTGTTGTGATATTTTATAGCTATTAATATAACGAGATTATTATGCGATTTATAATAGTCGAGGACATTGCTAGGTGAAGAGGCGACAGCCGAGTCACCTAGAAATGTCCGAGACGGTTTTAAATCGCATAATAATCGAGTTACATTCAAAGCTTTATCGTATCATTGACAACGGCGATGCGAAAATGAAAGCAACAAGGTTTTATGTCATTTCATTTCGGCATTTCCAAAAGTCATTAAAATGATGCAAGATTTTGATATTCCTGACGATATATTAGCTGCAGCCCACACTATAAGGTTGGACTTGCTTCCGGATAATTCTAAAATCCATCATAAAAAATAATATCGGCAGTTTAGTGAGTGGCGAAACAAAGAACATATTCAAGGTACAGAAGAAACGGTGTTGCTGGTGTATTTTGCAAAACTCTCTGAGAAATATTCTGCTTCATCCTTATGGCCGAAATATTCCATGTTAGAACTTAAGGAATGTGTGGAAAACGATAAATACGGTGCTTTAATACGTTTCATCAAGAAGAAAAATGTTGGATATACTGCAGAAAAGTCAAAAGTATTTACAAGAGAACAAGTCAACGAATTTTTGTTTTTTGTCCCAGATGAGGAGTTTTTAATGATGAAAGTTGCTTTTTTAATTGGAATTGGAGAAGCCTAACGAACTAATGAATTAGCGAAGATGACCACTACACGGAAGATGACGTTTTAGAGGACAAGCAGACGCTAACGGCAAAGGTGTATCCATCAAGATTGAAAACTGTCAAAATATTGTTTTATATGTTCATCAAAACTAGTTCTAATATTATTTGGTATCTAACGTATTATGCTTTCGTAACTAACGTATTATATTATGGTAACTAATCTATTATGAGTAACTAAGGTTTTATGTAGGTTTTGATGCGTTTATGATCTTAATAATTATTAATAAAGATTCAGTATAAAAATGTCATAATCTTCAATGATACGATAAACTAATAAATACACTCAGGGTAGTTTTCAATCACTATGGTACCAAGACCTGTTTACCAACCATTTTTCTGACCGAATATCTCTCGGACATTGACAAATATCTCATAATTTAATGTTAAATTTCTCAAGCACGTTCCTCATAAAATTATTCCGTCCATAATCAATATCCTAGGGATACTGTAGCTGATAAATTACTTGCATTTCATCTTTTTTCTTACTTCCATGACAGTAATAGTGAGACTGATGAATCAGTAGCTCATACTTGTCCTAAAAAGCGACAATCAAATTAGGTTTGGAATGTCATAAAAAGGTGGGTAATCAAGGGCGGGCTACACGCGGACATCGATGTCTTAATACATCGACGTGCATTCAAAAACGTGCTACCAATAACGTGCAAGCCGTTTGCGTACACACTTACGTACAAAACCATAGTTTTGTCCAGTTTGCCAAACTGTTTGTCAGGATTTTTGAGAAAGAGGAATGTTTAGTTCTAGTTGCAGTGGCGTGTATACATATGCACTTGAAAAGAGAGAGGAAAATAAAAATCGTCTCCGAATCTAGCTTAAAGTTGGCTTCTAAAACGACAAACGTTTTCACACATTGACCTGGAATATTATTATGTATTCATGAAGGATTAAGAAGAAATCCGAGGTTTAGTTGTGCAACCATATGAAAAACACATTGTTATGTTAATAAACAAAATGAATGAAAGCATGTGATATAATCCACAAAACTAGAATAAATATTTCTATAGATAGAATATTTCAATCTTTTCACATAATAATTAATTGAAATATAACCGCCGTCCTCGATAAATACATTCATTCAATAATGAGAGCAGTATACACATAACTGAAAGTATCGTTCGAAACTCAATCAATAAACGTAGTTATGAGTTGTTTCAAATGACATATAAGAATTTTTCTTTGAAAAGAGGAAAATATTCTTATAAAAAAAGAAAATTTGAAAATTATACGATGCAGTGAATAAGAATACTTCAAGCTATAAAAGCCAAAATATAACTACACAAAGTTGTCAATATATATGTTAACTATTCATTGGCCTGGAATTTGATAGAAACACTCTCCAAAATTAACAATTTATTCTGTTTTCTGTCAAGTTCATTACCTTTTTCGCATTATCCTGTTCCTATGGTTGTTTAGCAATTTATGGGCAATGTGCTATTTTGATATAAACTTATCTCATGCTTGCCATGTGCTGAAGAATGGAGAAACTATATTTGAAAAATCTCAAATACAGTGCATAAAATATATATTTGATCTTCTGTATATGTATTTAAAAATATTTTTCTGAAAGATCAAATCCTCTTATTTTCATTTAATGAATCTGTGCGAAAAGTAGCCTATGTCGGCGATATAAACATCATATCCCGTAAAACAGACGATGCTACGAACGTGTACCTATACACAGCTGAAATAAGAAACCAAGAACATCGTACTCGAAATAAATACACAAAAAACAAAATCACTAATACAAACGAGAAAGAAATCTGAACCGCCTTTGAGTTGAGAAAAATATTGAAGCAGTACATAGTTGCACTTATCTAGAAAACAAACTCAATACAGAAGGATTTCAATTCGATATTTTCGAAATACTTTAGTTATTTTGTTCATTAGAATTCACATTTAGGTACTGAATTGATCTGAAAATGTAAAATTGAATTTCGGTAGTTTTCCATATTTTCGGATATATAATTATTGCATACCCCGAATATGTATCAGAGTACGTTATGTAGCGAGTATCCTCTCCATCATTTTTAAGGTCTATGGTAAATCATCGTCTACCGGATGGAATATTTGAGAAGCATCATTTATGGCTATGATGACTCATCTACTGTTAACTACAGCAGCTTCGAGAGCAATCGAGATTGAAAGAGAGCTTTCTAGAAATATCTTGCCGGATATATAAAAGCGACCATAGGTCGAGCAGAGGCACTAAGCTAGTTAGTCGAGTACTTAGGTACGCTGGCTAGTATTTGGAAGGTCTCGGGTTCAAACCCCGGGGCCGACTGGTCTGCCATGAGTTTTTCTCAGAGGTTTCCTCATGGTAATTTAAGTCACGCTTGCAAACTTATAAGGCGAATGCTGGGCCAGTATTATTCCTCTGAACCCTATCCACACTTCCTATGTTCCATAAATATCCCGTCTCACCTATCCTTACTGCACTTGTACATACAAGTGTATCCTCTGATCTGGCTGAAGGAGCTAATCCCAAACTCAAGCTGCCCGCCTCCTTGACACATGATTCAGGGAGGAATGAAACACATGTGTTTCCTTTTTTTCGAGCAGGGGCAGTTGAATTTTAAGGGTAAGAATAGAACAAGTGGGTCGCGGTGGAGGTGGAGGTGGAGGTAGCAGATAAGGTGGAGGTCGCGGTGGATTCCACTAGTTGAGTCGCGGTCGATGTCGACCGCACATAGCAAGGAGGTTACCAGCGATACTCAGTTGAGCTAGGACCACTGTCAAGTGAAGTGGTTTGATGAAATTTGAATGAAAAAAGTTTGCTTCTGCAATTTTGTGTGAGTTAAGTGATGATAGTGATGAAATTTCAGCTATCACCAAGTGGTGACTGATAGGTAATATACCCAACAGACAGTTTATTATGATGTTGTCTGTATGTATTGTCCCACAATACATAAGTTAGCTGCACAATTGCTATGAGATCTTCCTTCATATTTATCGCTTGAAATTATTCAAAAATAGACTGAATATGCAAAAGAAAAAAAAAGCTGGCAACTGGAGTACCCTAGCGCACGAAATGATAGACGTCACACCTCTTCTATGCGAGCTGCTGTTGAGGGAGACCGCTTGACTTTCAACGCACCAATCACAGGGAAGCATCCTTGTACACCGCTCAGTAAGTATCCATGTAAAACAAACTGATTTGATTTTGAAAAGCATATATGTAAACCTTCTGGATGACATCGCGCTAAACCTCCACCACGACTTACCTACTCTGTTCTCTTCCATTCAGCTTAACGTGTTTGTTTCATATGGATGTCGACATAACTTGTTCTGTTCGTAACCTAATGCTCGCGACGAAATAAATAGACTTGTGTACATAAATAGTTATTGGTTAAGTGATTAATTTGGGTTAGTAAATTTCAATAGTTGTATTTATTAGTCAAGAACTAAGAAATTATTCGTTTAGTCTGTTAATAGGAAATTCCCCACCTAATAATATGGAGTTCTTGATTTTTTTGTCAATTTTGTATTTTTATACTTTGCAGTGGGAGTTAACTGGTTGAAATCGTAAAAATTAACATATTATATGGGGCTTCTACTCTGAATATAGCAACACACAGGGCCGGATAAACCATTAGGCAGAGTAGGTAACTGCCCAGGGGCCCCGCAGCGACTAGGTGCCCGTGCACGTACCAAGAAAAAAAAATTTCATCGAATGAAAATTTTATTTGAAAATTTGTATGAAATTCCTCAACAATATTGTTGCTTTCTTTCGACGCATGTTATCTATTGATGAAATACTTCATACATACAGAACCATCTAGTATCGAGTAGTAGAACTAATAAACTGGCTTCGTTCAACAATGTCTCAGAACCGTTCGAATTCATTGTCGATAATGGCCATTGAAAATGATGTATTAGAAAGGGTCAACTTCCAAGATGTAGACTTTGAAGTAACATGATACCTGGAGTCGATGATCTGGAAGTTATTTACCTACATCCCTTTATCAACTTGAAAAGACCTGGTGCCCGGCCAGGGTTTTTGCCTAGGGGCCCGGACAGGGTTAATTCGGCTCTGGCAATACATTATTTTTAGCAAGCTGTGAAAGATAATATCGAAATAGGATGTGATTCATGGCGTTGACCATATGCGAAGATTTCGGAATTCCCAGAGGAAACGTGAAAAACTCACATGACGCCAAACTTGTTATCTTTCCCGGCTTTGTTAATAGTCCGGGAGCCCACTGTCGAGAAGTCTACGTCATAAAACATCCGGTTCATTCATGATTTATTTGAAAGGATTAATACCAAGGAATATTAAACCGTTGGTCTGCCTAAGCTCATCCTGGCGGGTCATAGTTAATGATCGTAATTTATTTGGAGAAAACTGGTACGTCACCTACGTCACAAAACATCCGGCTGAAATTTAAACATATTATAGATAAATATCAGTTATTTGAAATTGTCTTGGTCTGCCAAGCTTCACCCTGGCGGAAGTGCTCGGCAGACCACCCTAAAGCGGTGACAACTACTGTCAAATTGATCGGTCTCAGTCAAGCCAGATCATAGATTGACAAGAAAGAATGTATGATAAATTCTCTCTCTGCTTGTCAGTATATAAGCTGTAAATCGCTAAATAGTGAATTTTTTTGTTTTATGTTGACTGTGATTTGTTTTGAAAAAAGCAAATAAAGGTTACTCTTTGGATGTGCCTGGCTCACCACCACTAATCAAGTATTTCAATGGAGTGTCGGCAAGTCATTTGCTATGATGAAGTTATATATTATGCTGCATAGCATTTATTCTTCTTATTCAGGCGCAAGAATAAATAAAGGAGATGGTTTGACACGTGAACATAGCACGTACAATAGACCATTAGAAAAATATGCATTTTCTTAAATGAGACAATCAACACTCAATAATTGGTCTTGTGATTTGTTAATCGTCATGGTGAATGTAAGACGAATCGGAAATTGAATTCGTTTAAACTCAAAGGGCATGTCGGTTGGGATCATCGGAATCCTCAGAATGAGAACGTTTTCACATCTGAATCTTCCTTAGAGTGCGTCATGTGAATAACATTGATCACCAGTTTTCTTATCACCAAACGCGTTCCATTGCATATGTTCGATTGGTTTAGATTCCGAATCATGATGACTACCGAGCCAACCTCAAGTTGTAAATTGCGTGGTGGTAAACCAGGCACATCCAAAGAGTAACCTTTATATGCTTTTTTCAAAACAAATCACAGTCAACATAAAACAAAAAAATTAACTCTTTAGCGATTTACAGCTTATATACTGACAAGCAGAGAGAGAATTTATCATATATTCTTTCTTGTCAATCTATGGTCTGGCTTGACTGATACCGATCAATTTGACACTAGTTGTCACCGCTTTAGGGTGGTCTGCCGAGCACTTCCGCCAGGGTGAAGCTTGGCAGACCAAGACAATTTCAAATAACTGATATTTATCTATAATGTGTTTAAATTTCAGCTGGATGTTTTGTGACGTAGGTGACGTACCATCTTTTGCCAAATAAATGACGTTCATTAACTCTGACCCGCCAGGATGAGCTTAGGCAGACCAACGGTTTAATATTCTTTGGTATAAATCCTTTCAAATAAATCATGAATGAACCGGATGTTTTATGACGTAGAATTTTCGACAGTGGGCTCCCGGACTATAAGACCTTAATTTTTTTTTAAATGAAGTGATTTTCATGAAGTTTTGCTAGCATGTATTAATAGAAAGAATTTATATATCTATTTATATTTTAAATCATACGTGTGTTATATTGTCTCATTATTACAATTTTGCAATGAGATTCGGGCAATGGAAACTGCAGAAAGTATGTGTAATACAAACTCATCAACTTAAAAAATAGGTTATTAAAATTGTTTAGCTTGATACAAGTATTTAAATGCGTTTAATGTACATGTGATTCGCGTCTTTACTATTCACATTCAATACAGAGAGACAATAGTGAAAACATATGTTCAGCATCAAGAAGAGTATCTGAAGAGAAAAAAATGAGAAAAAAATGAGAAAAAAATGTAAGGAACTTCGTTCCTGATGGGGATTCCCAGACCGTATACGTATTTTCCATATTTCGCGAGCACTTTCACGAAAAATTTGACATGTCTTGATTTTGATTTTTCGCAAGCCAAATACAGTTTTCCGAATTTTTTCCAATATTCACCATCACATTATGCAGTTTTAATTAAAATTGCTGTCTTACCCGAATTGTGGTCTAGTTGATCCGGATATTTCAACGCTTGATATTTTGCAACTGTGAGAGATTTCTCAAAATATTTTGAGCATTCTCCAGTACATAGCTAGTATTAAATAATTTTTGATTTTCATTAACAACTCCTAGAACTTGTCCAGATTGCCAGATTAGTTGGTACAGAATTTTTTCGAATCCTCTATTTTTTGCCAACTAAGAGATTTTTCAAAATTTTTTTCAATATTGGCCAACAGATAACTTTTCAGTGCTTTCATGTCCAGATCAACTTACTTGATGGAGTGGTTGCACTACCCCAAATACAACCCTTTTTCAATATTCCTATCTCAATAAATATATTTCGCGCAGTAAGCTCAAGGATATGTTGATAATATTTATTTATTGTATTTAGTTTGAAATTGTGGAAGGGGTAAGTTTGCATATTTCAGGCAAGTCTAATCGGTAAAAAAAAAATTTTGTGTATATATTAGGTCAGGACTTCCCAACCAGGGGGGCACGCCCCCCTAGGGGGGCGTAGAGAAATATTAGGGGGGGCGTCGTGAGTACGTAATATGTAAGATTACATTTCTGAAAAAATAGTCATTACAGTTTTCAATATTTAGTTTAAAATAAATGTTGACTTTTCTGTGTACTATTTTTTACCTTATTATATTAACATAAGTAATCGATAGAAACTGTTTAAAAAAATGCATATTCCCTATTGTTCCTAATTGTCATTCAATCGCTGCTGTACAAGTTTTCATATCAAAACTTCAACTTTGGGAAAAGAAGATATCTGATGAAAATGTATTTCCTTTTTCACGGCTGTCCGAGGTAATTCATAATCAAACACTGAGTAAAAATTTGAAATCTGAAATAGAAACTCATTTGGAAGCATTGGAAAATGAATTTAATCGATACTATCGAGATATCAATTCCGAGTCACCAATATGGCACATGACCAGAAACCCATTTGTTGTCGATGTCTTACAACTACCTGAAGAAGTTCAAGAAGAATTTCTAGAAATGAAGGCTGATTCGACCATGAAAGATGACTTTCATCTCTTGACATTAGAAAAATTTTGGATCAAACGATTCGTTGTTAATCCGAAAGTTGCTTCTCTTGCTTTAAAAATACTTATTCCATTTTCGTCCACTTATTTATGCGAGGCATAGTTTTAATAAAAATTAAGCCGCCTACAGCGATATAACCATTTCTTTAGCAACGACTGAACCCAGAATCGACCAACTGGTACAGAGCATGTAAGCTCAAGTATCTCATTAGCTAGTACTTTAAAAGATTTTATTTATTTGTTTTAAAATTACTTTAAATTGAAAGTTGTTTAAAAATCATCTAATTATGAAAATATAATTTAAAATATGAAAGAAAGTGAAAGATAAAAAAAAACTATTCTAGCAAGTAATGATGCATGGTAGGCCAGTATAATTAATTTTAAAAAAAAAGTTACAGGATGAAACCCATCTAAAAAAGAAGAAAATATAATAAAAATAACAGGAAAAATAAATTACGGTGATTTGAGGTCGGGAAGTGGGAGGATGTGGGCTTTGTAGGTTTAAAACGGGTTTATCACGATTCTGCAAAAAATCCAATGTGCCAATTACAGTGCAATTGTGACATAAAAACGAACATTTTCACCAAGATTCATGAAAACCTGATTTGTTTTGTGTGAGAGAAAAATAAAAAACCCAAAATGTCGGTTATTTAGATTTTTGTAAAAGTACTTAATGATTCAAATGTATTCTTTCGTTATTATCCTTAATTGATATATTGTATCTGTATTTAACCTATTTAAAACACATAAATAATTTAATCAATAAATAAAATGTGCGTTCCATATTTTTGTTGAAACTTTGCTAAGGGGGGCATGACAATATTATTTTTAGCTCGGGGAGGCTTGGCGAAATGAAGGTTGGGAAAGCCTGTATTAGATGGACTGCTTTTTTCATTTATGTTAATTCTGGTGCCGGTAACCTTATATTCGCGAGGCCCCAAGTGACCCATCTGAAAATTTTTTTGTGACCCACTTGAGTTCTACTAATGAAGCATAAAATATAAATAAAATTAGTCTACAAAGCATAATTGCGGAAAGATTTAGAAAATATAGAATATAATCATCTTCTCATGATATCGTCGTATTGGGCATCACTTCGTATAAAGTTCTAATCTTCGAAACAGATAGACTTTGCCATTTTCTCCACGTTCGGTTCTTCTCATAAATGTGAAGAAATTTTTTCACATATTTCAAATGAGAATAGGAGGAGATTAATTACTGAAAATAAATACTCCTTCATTGACCTTAAGGTGACGTTAAGGAAAATTTTTTTTTACTTTTTGTTCACAATATTCAATATTCATTCTTATTTTATTTCAATTTATTGGGACGAAGTCTCTTATCGTAGGTTACGGTCCAAACACCTGGCGATGAAAACTAGACTAAAAAATTTTGTACAATAACAGCATTCATATGTAAATTAAAAACTATGTCATATTTATTCTTTCAAGTACACAAATATTATTGACAATTATGTATTGAAGTTAGAATTATTATAAACTATTATAAATTAGGTACGATTTTAAAGTGAAGAATTGAATATAATTTTTTTTAATAATCAACTATTCATTTGCATGATGATAATCAGGGATCGTACTGAATAATTCAGGATACATTTTTTTTATTATTTTTATTTTGTTTATTCAAAGATTAGCGATTTCAACATAAACGATTCCGTTAAAAACTCAGGGCCAATGTTATAATTTCTTTTGGATGAATTTTCTCCAAGAATTAATAATGATCCTGCAACATCTACAAGATCCCTATCGATGCAGTTTTATCAAGACATTTACATGAAATTGAATCGCAAACATATGTGTCTTATTTTAGTTAAAAACTACTTTAGTAATTAATAATAAAGTACCTATATATTTTCATAACTTCTGTAAATTAAATTGATTATAATTTTATTTCCATTCATTCATGCATTCATTCATTTTTTTCTCATTTAATGATCCTCAACGTCTGTTAATATACTCATTTCATTGTGCCTGCTTTTTAACAACTGGGTGTCCCTCGTTTTTTTTTACTCAATCAATTCATTTCATCAAATACATAAATTAGCTATATCAAGAAGACAAAGTTTCTAAAATATTATTTAGTCCGTTCGCAAAGTTAAGTATATTTTAATCAACCGTACTTTCCTCGTAAACTACAGATAGTGTTCTGAATACCACAAACCTATATATCTGTGTAAGAATAACATTTTAGCAAGACTTTCATACTTGTGAATAGTAACGCATGCATAATAATGGAATGTAACCGAAATTGCAATTCCAGTAATCTAGTTTGTCCATATCTTCGAGATATATATTATATATATATATATATATATATATATATATATATATATATATATATATATATTTATATATATATATATATATATATATATATAAATATATATATATTTTATATATTATATATATATATATATATATATATATATATATATATATATATATATATATATATATATATATTATATATATATATATATATATATATATATATATATTATATATATATATATATATATATATATATATATATATCATGAATAGTGCATATTATACGAACTACATAATCATTAATTAATTAATTTCTGTCCTTTCAGTTTCCATATCATGCACAATTATGGACAAGTATTTACATTTAAGAAAGTTTTCGTCGTCAGTGTCTTCTTTGGGGCTGTAGTTATTTTGTTTATGTATTCTGACAACAACCTGAACAGTACTTACTATAACGATGAGTTTTTAGGACTTGTGGATCTCAATTACAACTCTACTGGTGAGTACTTATTTCTATTGAGTTACTTCTTGCTTTGCTTTATTAATATAAAGATAAGACGTGAGGTGATTTTTTATTCCATATTTTTTGGTTTATTCTACAACGAGGTTTTATGATGTAAATATAATAGTTGTTAATTAAACTGACAAAATTGATGTTTACACGTTAACGTTAAACTTAGTAAAAAATCTAACTTGTTTGATATTAAGAAAAGGAATCAAACTATTTAATTTTAAGTGTGGGATATTGTGTAGAATCACTATAATATATATATATATATATATATATATATATATATATATATATATATATATATATATATATATATATATATATATAATATATATATATATATATATATATATATATATATATATATATATATATATATATATATAAAATATATATATATATATATATATATATATATATATATATATATATATATATATATATATATATATATATATATATAGAAAACAGAATTATTCGTGTTAACGACACACGTTCGTGGCAATAAAATGAAGTGAACTAGGACATTTATTCGAAACTAATCAAACAAACCTCCTAGCGGAGCTGGTTATACGAGTTCACGAAACATCGAAATGCCTCCATATACCTTAGGATGGTGTATGTTAGAAACATTAAGTTGTTTATCACAATCAATGGAAATGATAGACAGTCTGTTTCGCCCTTATTTGGGGCTCATCAGTATCATCTATCCATCGAAAGTGATATCCAACCAAATATTTCCAACAACGTTATATTTTCCTTCCAGTGACTATATGGCATATAAATATGACACAGCGCCACCAGTCAGAAACAAATGAACCACATCCCACAGATAGAAGAAAACATTTCGGCAACGGGAACTCGCACGTCCTGACACCCGAAGGTGGTTACTATAATCGCTAAGCAAGAGTAAAGTTGATACATCCATTCGATGTAATTCAAACTTCACACGCCACAAGTAACAAGCGCTCCAAATTATATCCCTTTTACAGGTAGCAAATGAATAGAAAAATTACATCGAATGGATGTATCAACTTTACTCTTGCTTAGCGATTATAGTAACCACCTTCGGGTGTCAGGACGTGCGAGTTCCCGTTGCCGAAATGTTTTCTTCTATCTGTGGGATGTGGTTCATTTGTTTCCGACTGGTGGCGCTGTGTCATATTTATATGCCATATAGTCACTGGAAGGAAAATATAACGTCGTTGGAAATATTTGGTTGGTTATCACTTTCGATGAATAGATGATACTGATGAGCCCCAAATAATGGCGAAACAGACTGTCTATCATTTCCATTGATTGTGATAAACAACTTAATGTTTCTAAAATACACCATCCTAAGGTATATGGTGGCATTTCGATGTTTCGTGAACTCGTATAACCAGCTCCGCTAGGAGGTTTGTTTGATTAGTTTCAAATAAATGTCCTAGTTCACTTCATTTTATTGCCACGAACGTGTATCGTTAACACGAAGAATTCTGTTTTCTATTCATTTGCTACCTGTAAAAGGGATAAAATTTGGAGCGCTTGTTACTTGCGGCGTGTGAATGTTGAATCAGATCGAAATTGATGTATCAACTTTACTCTTGCTTAGCGATTATAGTAACCACCTTCGGGTGTCAGGACGTACGAGTTCTCGTTGCCGAAATGTAACCTTCTATCTGTGGGATGTGGTTCATTTGTTTCCGACTGGTGGCGCTGTGTCATATTTATATGCCATATAGTCACTGGAAAGAAAATATAACGCCGTTAGAAATATTTGGTTGGTTATCACTTTCGATGAATGGATGATACTGATGAGCCCCAAATAAGGGCGAAACAGACTGTCTATCATTTTCATTGATTGTGATAAACAACTTAATGTTTCTAACATACACCATCCTAAGGTATATGGAGGCATTTCGATATTTCGTGAACTCGTATAACCAGCTCCGCTAGGAGGTTTGTTGTATCAGATATTTCAGTTGTAGTTTAAAATTCGCACTTGAAGAAGCTGTAGTTTTGTGCATTGTGCAACTGTTATTTTATTATATGTAAAAATCGTTGAACTCGGAGTTTCATTTCTCAGACATATATATATATATATATATATATATATATATATATATATATATATATATATATATATATATATATATATATATATATATATATATATATATATATATAATTATTTATTCGAATTGTTGTTGCCTGTGATCTATTTTTAATCTCTTGATAATTATTAGCAATAACAGGCTGGTTGAATCTTAAAAAACTCGATTTTATTAAAGAGTTGACGTTTTACTTCGATATTCTTAATTGAAATTTCTTTGACATTTATTGATGTGAAAAAATTGAAAAAATAAGGCTGCTTTGTCTTGCTAGTTATTTATTATATACTATTCAGTCTAATATTAACATTCAAAAATGTTATGATTAGATGGTAAGGGAAACCAAAGAAACCTTTACCTACGTAATGTTTGAAAATAAAAATAATAGGGTATTATTTATCTAACAACAAAGAAATGAGTCATGGGAAAACATTAAAGATGTGGAGTAAAATTATCGGTATAGTACGTTTATATGGAAGCAGCCGTTGACACGTGTTTCGGACTCTTTGGTCCTCATCAGAACGGCGTAGCAAAGCATTGGATTGAAAATTTGAAGATGAAAATAGTACAACAAACAAAATCCTCTGATACGGAAGACAATCACCCTCATTGTGGTTTATTGTTTGAACTCTCCGGTATGGGAGATTTGGTCAAACTTTGCCACGGAGGCGATTAATGCTATCCGCGAGAACTAAGAACGAGTAAATAAACAATAAATTTAATAAATATTAAATAGGTAGAGCAAAATTATCGGTATAGTTCGTTTATATGGAAGTAGCCGTTTTTAATGAAATTTTTTATTTATTTAGAATTTCAAATCTTTTAAAAAAAGTTACTTACAGTTTATAAAAACCTTGAAACTCTCAGCTTAAGTTTGGGGTCATTGCCATATTTTCAGCTTGCAATATTTAATTATTTATTCGAATTGTTGTTGCCTGTGATCTATTTTTAATCTCTTGATAATTATTAGCAATAACAGGCTGGTTGAATCTTAAAAAACTCGATTTTATTAAAGAGTTGACGTTTTACTTCGATATTCTTAATTGAAATTTCTTTGACATTTATTGATGTGAAAAAATTGAAAAAATAAGGCTGCTTTGTCTTGCTAGTTATTTATTATATACTATTCAGTCTAATATTAACATTCAAAAATGTTATTAAGAATATCGAAGTAAAACGTCAACTCTTTAATAAAATCGAGTTTTTTAAGATTCAACCAGCCTGTTATTGCTAATAATTATCAAGAGATTATATATATATATATATTATATATATATATATATATATATATATATATATATATATATATATATATATATATACTATATAAAGATATATATATATATATATATATATATATATATATAGTATATATATATATATATATATATATATATATATATATATATATATATATATATATATATATATATATATATATATATACTTATATATATTCGTGTTGTCGACGCCAAACCGATACATGCGGTCGTGTCACAAGAGGGATAATAAGCGGAAAAAGTGGACTAAGTTTTGCCAAATTGCTTGGGAACAGTGATTTAAAGTGAAAAGCATCAAGTGAAGATAAAGAGGGGTGGTAAGAGAATTTGGAATTAATATAATTGGTAAAAGAAATTTGGAATAAAAGAATAAGGTTATAGGTAACATCGAACAATTACAAAAGATAACACGTAGATATTCTGTAACTGACGCGCTAGCGAGAGAAACGGGCCGGTATCTGAAGCGAGTAGGCGTTCTGTCGACGCACAGAGGTTACGGACTGAGAAGATATTTCGGAACGTGAAAGGAAACGCAGTAACAGCAAATCTCTAATGAAAAAGGTTGACTACAAAAGAGGTAGAAACGAGGAAGGGGAGGAGATTTCGATAAGCACAAAGAAAGTATTGGGATCGCCCAATTTTAAAACCGAAAGTAAAGAGATGGACTCCGGAAATCTGGAAAAAATGTTAGAAAGGATGATGGAGCAGATGAAATTAGAGATGAGAAGAAATACGGAAGAAGTGAAAGCAGATATGAAAAATATGAGGGAAGAAATGAAGGAGAGAGAAAAGAAATGGGAAAGTGAAAAACGAGAGTTAGAGAGCAGAATAACGGCGCTGGAGGAGGGGGCGGACCGGGAGGAAAAAATAAGAAGGAAAAATAATATAGTGGTTAAAAAACTGAGGGTTGAAGATGGAAAAGAAAAGGTGGAAGTCGAAAAACTTATTGAGAATGAACTGATGATAAAAGTAGATATAACTAAAGCGTACAAAGTCAATCGAGGAAAGAAAAATGAAATGATAGTTGCGGAGGTTTCTAGCTGGGGCCAAAAACAGATTATAATGAAGAACAAACAGAGACTAAAAGGGAAAGATATTTTCATAGAAAATGATCTGTCGGTAAAGGAAAGGCAAACACAAAAGCAGATTGTGGAAATAAGTAAAGTAGAAAAAAACAAAGGAAAAACAGTGCGAGTTGGATATAGGAAAATATTTATAGAGGGAAAGCTTTTTGTATGGGATGATAAGGAACAAGGAGTGAAGGAGAAAATTGAAAAAAATTCAAAAAACTTCTAAGCAAAGAAATGTATGGCGGAAATAGGGAGATGAACAAGGAGACGAATAAGGATACGAGTAAAAGTACGACAGAGGAGAGAAGGGAAAAACTGATGTTTGCAGGCGAAAGCCTGACAAGAAGATATGGAGTAGGGTTCATGATAAAACAAACCTTGAAAGGGGAAATTAAGAAATTTGAGGCAATAACAGACAGACTGTGCTACATAAGAATAAATAGCAAATTTGGAACTTTAAAGATAATTAATGCGCACGCGCCAACTGAAGAATCAGAAGAAGAAGCGAAAGAAGAATGGTACGAAATGTTGGGAAGAGTGATAGATGAGAGTTCAAGAAGAGAAGTTGTTATCATAGTGGGGGATATGAATGCAATAGTAGGAAGGGAAGAGAGATACAAGCAAATAATAGGAGCAGAGAGCAAACATGAAAGTAGTAACAAAAATGGGAAAAAATTGATCTCATTAGCAGCAGAAAGAGATATGTATGTCATGAGCACCAAATTTAAAAGAAAAGAAATATATAAGGGTACGTGGAAAATACCAGGAAGTAGTGATTTTAACCAAATAGATCATATACTGATACAGGCTAGGCACGCAAGCTTAATTACAAATGTAAGAACATATAGAGGAGCTGAAATAAACTCAGACCACTACTTGGTAGGAGCAAAGTTGAACCAGTTATTTAAACGAAGAAAAAAGGCAACAAGGAAAAGAGATATTAGATACAACATGGAAGAACTTCAAGATGAAGCAATCAGACGCAAGTATGTGAGAAATATTCATGAGGGAATTGAGGAAGTTGAAGGAACAGTCGACAGGAAGTTCGAAATGCTAGTAGACGGAAAAAAAAAGGCAACAAAAAATTTTTAGGAGAAAAACAAAGAGAAAAAATGAAAGATTGGATGAATGAAGAGTGTATAGCGGAAATAAAAATGGAAAAACAACTCTATGGAAAATTATTACAGATAGACTACAGATGGGAGGAAAAGAAGCGTATAGAGAACAAGTGAAAAAAGTGAAAAAACTGTGCAGAACCAGCAAAAGAAAATTAAAAAAGGAGAAAATTGAGAAAATAGAGGAACATTATCAATATAAAGAGGTAAAAAAATTTTATAAAGGAGCTAAAGAAATTAGGGAAAGTTTCCACAGCAAACCACAATTCTGTAGGGCAAAAGATGGAGGTCTTATAGGTGGGGATAAAGAACAACGTGAAACATGGAAAGAATATTTTGAAGAGCTACTCAGTGAAAATGCAGACGAAGAAATACTACAAATAGAACAACAAATACAAGACGCAAATCAAGAGGAAGTCAGCAATGGCAATGAAGTCAAAAAGGAAGAAATAGAAGAGATAATAGGGAAAATGAGAAACGATAAATGTCCAGGGAAAAATGTAGTAACGGCGGAGAATTTAAAATATGGTGGGGATAGGATAATACAAAAAGTATATGAAATAATTGAAGACGTATGGAGAAATGAAAAAATGCCAAAAGCATGGAAAGAAGCGGTGATAACACCAATTTATAAGAAGGGAGATAATACCAAGTGTGAAAACTATAGAGGAATAGCCCTGTTAGATGTTACGTATAAAGTTCTGGCCACACTGATCAAAAGACGATTAGATGAACACTTAGAGAAAGAGATCGGAGATTACCAGGGCGGTTTCAGGAAAAATAGAGCAACAACAGATCAGATATTCATGTTAAAGCAGGTACTGTTAACAGCATATGAATATGAGATTCCAACGTACATGCTATTTACTGATTTTAAAGGGGCATATGATACAGTACGAAGGGCAAAATTACTAGAGGCCCTGACAGATTTACGAGTACCAAATAAAATCACGAGATTAGTGAAAATGACATTACAGGATACCATATGTGCAGTGAAAGTGGAAGGAATTTTGAGTGATGAGAAGTGAGGAAAGGACTGAGATAGGGGGACCCAACATCAACACTGTTATTTAATGCAGTGTTAGAGAAAGTGGTGAGAGATAGCCAAATAAATAGAGCAGGGACACTGTTAAACAAAAGCCACCAAATAATAGCATACGCTGATGACGTCGTGCTAATAGCACGTAACAAAAGGGAACTGGAAAATATAGTTAAAGAGTTTCTAAAGTCAGCAAGAAATTATGGCTTAGAAATAAATCAAGAGAAAAGTAAATATATGGTATTGAAAAAATCGAAAGGAGGAGAAAGTGAAGCTCTCTTAGATATAGAAATAGAAGGGAAAAGAACGAAGTTTGAGAGAGTGAAAGAATTTGTGTACTTGGGGGTGCTGCTCAGTGAAGAGTGCAAAGAAGAAGACGAAATAGATTGGAGACTAATGAAGGCAAATAGGTGTGCAGGAGGACTAAGAGAAGGAATGAAGGCGAAGGAAGTGTCCTGGGGAACAAGACGGATAATGTATAAGACAATTATACTACCAACATTAATGTATGGATGTGAAACTTGGGTAATGAACAATAGAATGCAAGAAAAGTTAGATATATGGGAGAGGAGGATGCTAGGAAGTATATATGGAGGAAAAAAAGTAAATGGTATATGGGAAAGAAGAATGAATGAAGAACTGTATGAAGTGTACGGAGAAAAACGAGTGTCTGAAAAGGTGAGGGAGAGAAGACTACATTGGCTGGGACATTTGGAGAGAATGACGGAGAATAGAGAGGTGAAGGGAGTGTGTTGGAAGCGGCCGGAATATAGGAGAAGAAGAGGAAGACCGAGGAAGAGATGGAGCGAAGCGGTGATGGAGGACATTCAGGAGAGGAAAATAGGAAACTGGAGAGAGAGGGCAACAAACAGACGGGAGTGGAAGGACCTGATAAATTAGGAAATAACATGTTAGAGGCCTCAATGGCCTATGTATAACTGTAATTAATAATAATAAGATACTTATATATATAAATATATATATATATATATATATATATATATACTTATATATATATATATATATATATATATATATATATATATATATATATATATATATATATATATATGTATTTTTCAAGTGATATGCGGCAGTCATTCCTTTATTTTGAAATTTGCTGTATACCTACAGCTAGAGAATAGTTCACTCAATCATTATTCCGGTGATTTATATACCGAACTCACTACTTTTTCTCACATTTTAATCTATACCCACGATTCATCAACGGCAGCCCCTGCTCCGTTAGAAATGGATCACATTTAGTAGTCCTACTTTTCCTTAGGACAGGGTAGCCCTCCAAATGGGACATTATCTGTGTCGTATGATTTTTTCTCTCATGGACGAAATGCACCAGGAGAATTGCTCTCCATTGTGAAATTTTAAGTATTGCTAGGTAGAGCATGGCCTTTTCATGAACAGAAATTAGTGGCAGGTCACTATGGTGGGCCTTATGGTCCAAAAACTTACTTTTTTGGTATTTTTCAGTAAAATACTGTGCATTTGGCCACATAGATTCCTTATATGTGCACCTAAAGTTTAATCTTGGTGAAACCAAGAGATTATGTGCGAGTAGTAGTACAAGGGATGAGTCCATCAGAAGTATCAGGAGGCATGGAACTGCACCAAGGAGTACTCAACAAGGTCAACGGTCGCTTGACCCATAGCGTCATCGGCCTCTACGTCGATTGTTCAAATCATTAATAACTAGAGCACATTGAATTATACAAAAAGAAAACAGTTAAGAAGACAAACAAATTTTGTCTGAGAAGCTTTTATTTCGCACTAGAAATATCTTCCGATTGAATTATTCCTTTTTATCAAACATTGCTGATCTATACGCATAGCTGGAAGTTTCCGCATCAGAGCTGCTTTATGCATCTATCTTCAGTGCCTTTATGAATGCGTTTCATTTGTTTTGTATACTTTTGAAAATTACTTTAATATTAATTATGAATAATACAATTATAACAGCTTCGACTTATCATTGCAATTTCAATCAAATTATGTTCTTAACTTAGAACTCGTGGGTCCGAGTAATCCTTTAATAATGCAAAATTATCCTGTGTTATGGATCCGTCTAGATACATCTTCATTGGTTAGTCACCAAACGTGGCGCCCAAGGAATCGGATCATTTGGAAATAAAAAATAGTGTGTGTCAGCTCCGACGCGCGACTAAAGTTTACTTCAGTCGTGCGTCAATCTTTTTTATATCTTTCAATATTTTTTTAACTTCAGTCACTTTATAGTTTAGTTCATTGTGCACAAATATAAGTATCACTAGATATAAATAAATGAACCACACTCTAAAATCACAACACAAATTGACGATGAGGTTGCTGTTGTATGTGTGGTATCATATACACCTATACCTACATGCATCAACTCCAATCATAATTTTAATAACAATATATATTTCTTCTTCTTCGCAGTCGTATCTTCATTTCTGAAGAGTCATGATATCATGACTATGAACATTGATCAACTGAATGTCTCCAACGTTGACTGTGCTCGGCTTTCCTCAAATTTGCCTGCAATGTCTGTCCCGTGATTTCCTTAATTTGGTCTATCCATCGCGACGGAGATCTGCCCCTGGGTCTCTTGCCTTCCACTTTACCCTGGACGATTAGCCTTTCTAGATTACTATGTTCTCTTCGAGTAATGTGCCCAAAGTATCTGAGAATGCGTCGTCGACATATGGTGGAAAGTCGATCTGTGATACCTAGTTCGTTTAGTATCGACACATTCGTTCTGTGTGCCGTCCAGGGTATCCGAATCATCCTTCGCCAACACCACATTTCGAACGCGTCTACTCGGCGTCTATCGGTCGATTTTATTGTCCAGGATTCCGATCCATATGACAATATTGAGAACACTAAGGTGTTCATCAGTGCCATTTTAGTATTCTTAGTTATGTGTTTGTCCTTCCATATTTTTGTCAAGCTCGACGTTGCAGTTCTTGCTAGTATTATCCGCCTTCTTATCTCACTCTCACATCCTCCTGTGTTGGTTATGAGAGAGCCTAAATATATAAAGTCATTCACTGCTCCGAGTCTATTTTGTAGATTCTTTAGTTTAATAGTATTATTTCTATCGACGATCATCAATTTAGTCTTATTGAGATTAATTTCAAGTCCCATCGGTTGACTTTCGTTGGTGACCAGATCGAGAAGCACAGTCAGTTCATCTTCATTTTTTGCAATTAAGGTGGTGTCATCGGTGTATCTTAGATTGTTTATTTTTTTGCCATTGATTGATACCCCTCCATCGAAGTTCTCTAATGCTCGTCTCATTATATATTCTCCGTAGGCGTTAAATAGTCGCGGTGATAAGATGCATCCCTGACGTACTCCTCTCTGTACTTTGAAGGCGACTGAAGTTTTCTTGTTGATGCTAACTAATGCTTGGTTATTTTTATATAGATTTTTGAGGAGGGACAAAAGATGTTGGGGGGTTCCCATGTCTTTCAGTACGTTCCAGAGACAGTTCCATTTTACACAATCGAAGGCCTTCTTATAGTCTATAAAGCATAGGAGCATGGGCGTGTTGAACTCTCGGGCTTTCTCAATCAGTTGGCGAAACATTGAATATTCTGTCTCTGGTTCCTCTCCCCTTAACAAAACCTGCCTGTTCTGGAGGAATCTGACTCTCTAGGTAGTTTTGTAGTCTTTTGTCTATTATTCTAAGCAGGATTTTGCTTCCGTGGGATATAAGAGATATCGTTCGATAGTTTTCGCATTTTTTAGTGGATCCCTTCTTATGAATCGGAACAAATGCAGAAGTTGTCCAGTCTTGATATATATATATATATATATATAAATATATTATAAAAGATATATTCCATTAATTAATAATAATAATAATAATAAAATAAAGCACCACCACGTATTTTTCAGATTCTTCTTATCCGTTATTCATTATCATTCACATAAGTTTTTTTATCTCTTTCAATATTTTATCATCGTGAAATTTTCTACCGCGGGCTAAATTCGAAAAAAAAAGGAGTAAACTCCAATAAACTCCAAAAATTACATTAACTACAGAAGACCACTCAGATTTCAGTCAAATGACGGGCTCGATTCACTTACTTCTTCGGATTTTCCCATAATAGTTATACGAATCAATTGGACGAGATATTGTGCTTGATTCTTTATAGTGAAAATTTTAATTTCCCCTGAATTACTAACTTCAGTAGATATTCTTTTCTTCAAATGTAAAAGAAATGCTGATTTATTGCAAACATCGTTGCGGATATCAAATTATGAAACATAACTTCTAGATAAAGTAACGGTTATTGTTTCGAAACCACTTTTTTCCGTTTTCTATCTTTGTCGAAATCCATATTAGTCTTAGAGCTATGCTATGTCTCGTGTGCACTTCTATGTCCCCTGAGTTTTATTGCGGGGCTTCGTTGTACACCTATAGGAGTGTAAAAAAAAGTTGTTCACATGATCCAAATCTTGGTCGTTTGGTCGCCATATTGGAAAATAGCCGCCAAATCGCTAGATTATTTCTTTCAGTATATCTCTGCACCCAGTTGTCGGATTTTAAGTTTCAAAGCTTATTTTATTCCTCTTTTTAAGACAAACGAATCTTGTAATTACACTTTTTTTGTTAAATCAATTAGTTGCTGAGATATATTCATGTTTTGAATATTCCCAGATCGCAAAGACTTTTTTAACAATAATGCAATGCAATATTAAACAAAATATAGACCGCGGAACAAGCACTGATCTTTTGAACTGCATACAAATAGGAGAAGAAGCACATACTCAATTTCGGAAAGACAGATTTGAAGATCAGTTATTCAGTCTAATGCAACCCATTAAGAGAATGAAAAAAAAAGAATCCGTTTGAAGTGGACGTGAATAAAGAAACTGCCCAGGCTCTTCGTTTAGTGGACATTGCACGCAGTCGAGGATATGATATAAATTATCTTTTGTCTCACGAATTAACTTCTACCTCATTGTTTTTGACTAGAAATGGATTTCTGACAAAAACTGATAAATCACAGCTGGTTCATGAACTAGAAAAGTTACACACACCCCCAAATTCTTTAACTCCTCAATCTTCTGGCAAAGCAACAGTTATAGACTTCATGGCATTTGCGAGGATATATATATGAAGAGTTTGTAGAAAGCATTTGGAGGTCTGTATGCCAAGCCTCTCACAACAGTGAACGCATTGACATCGTTTTTGAAGTTTATAAGGAAAAAAGTGTGAAAGGGTTTGAGAGGTCCAAAAGATCGCGGACACAACCTGTAGAATATGGATCCCCAAATTACAGCACGCCACTTCCTGTGGATACTGACGCTTACTGGGCCTCGTCTTAAAACAAAGAACTGTTAGAGTCATACTTTGTTGAATGGATCTCCACTGCATCTGTTCCCATTTATCTCGGTGGTGTAGTGCAAGGTCAACCAAGATGTTTTTGTATAAAAATGGGATAGTAAAAGAAGAATTTCCTTTGGAATCGGATCACGGAGAAGCAGATGAGAGGATGTCAAGCTATATTTCACACATGACACTGACTTCAAAAGTGAGTAACGTGGTTATTTGTTCTACTGATACCGATGTGTTTGTTTGTGCACTCTATCACTACCTACAGAAGTGGGAAAAGTTCGGACTGAAAGAACTATGGATTGCTTTTGGAGTAGGAGACACATCGAGGTACATTCCCATCCACAACTTCAAAGACAGAGTACCACTTGTTTTAACAGCTTTACCAGCTATTCATTATTTAACCGGCTGACACACGACAAGCAAGTTCAGTACGAAGTTAACAGCTTTAAAAGTAGCTGAGACATATGCAGAAGACCTTTTGTTAGATTCTGGCAAAAAGCCACTGAATGATGACATGGTGAAAAAAGCAGAAGAATTTTTAGTTCGATCACTTGGCTCAAGCTTAGGAACAATGAATAAATTGCGTTTTCATCAGTTCCATCAGAAAAAATTACGAAACTTTCAAGATTTGCCCCCTACATCAAAATCTATCTACTAGACAGAAGCTACCTGCAATGTTACATATAAATTTATGCTTTGGAACCGTCTGAGAAACTTAATCCATTGGACTATGGCTATATAGAGAAAGATGACACCTCAATTTCACAAGTGACAGATGATCCAACGCAGGGCCGGCCTAAGGGGTGTGCGAAGTATGCAGCCGCACACCCAAGCCTTTTGGAGGGGCATTAAATTGACCAATTTTTGTAAAAAAAAATAATAAATTTAGAAAATTTTTAGAAACTGATTTAAATATTGGGTAGAAATATTTAAACTATACTCGCCGGCATATCATTGGAAGCTTGGACACTAAACAGTTGTACACTCCCCTCTACACCCCTCGCCCAGCGTCGTGCCAGTTTGTGGATTGAAAAATTAATTCACACAGCCAAAAATCACAAGCTTCCAATGATTTGCCGCCGACTATGGAAGGAATTTTGTCTTAAAACTATTACAGTAAAAATTCAAAGTAAAACCGAAGATCTATCCAACTACCCCAATGAGTTCTGAAATACAGTAAGTCTGATGCCCTTGACCAAGGTCCAAGGTCAGTAGAACAGTCATCTCGTGGCGGCACGCGGAGAATGTTGTGACTCATCTTCCTGCCTCCCTCCCCCTCACCCGGCATTTCTAGCCAATTGGCGTCTGAAATTAAGATCGCAGCGCCGGAACGGCTAATATCGGTACTAGAGCATGGGCCATTAACGAATTGTTTACATTGTTTGTAATGGTATTTACGTTCATTTTATTTTAAGTTTTCGAACGTTTAGCTTCGTAATTTGTGTTTTTTGGACTTCGTATTTTCCAATGGTTTTTATCATTGAACATGAAAATCAATAATAAAATAAAGGAGAGGACGAATAAATTAATTGGTTAGAGGAACTATGTATACGTCATGAAAAGGCAGTATGATAGAACACCTATTTATTTAAAAAGTAAAAAAAAATTCAAAAGTTTCGAGGAAACATCTCTGACATGTCTACTTTCATGACCAACTGAAGAGGTTTTGAGTATAATGGACAAAACTAAGTACTTACCAGCAAAACTGAAAGAAACAACATGAAATAAAAGAAGAATTAACATGAATACTCTGCTTGAATGATTTGAACGTAATAAGTTATTATATTTTTTGAATTTTCCTGACGTATAACAGCTATCCTAAAAGTACGGTGGACTTCTAAGAGTCTGGTTTTTTTATAGAATCTTTGTTTTTCCTGGTTATATATTGAATATTTAAGTTTTTACCTAGCTATAGAGTCAAGTTTTATTTAATATTCTTGATGTTATGATAAACTGTTATTTTGGTTGTGCAAATAAACATCATTTGTTATTATTATTTTAATAGTATCTCTGGTTGTTACATGAAAGAAAATACAATTATCTAGAATCTCTGGATGATGGCCCAGGTTCAGATTCCGATAAAAGTGGAAGATTTTCGTTGGAATAGCATTGCACTTCAAAAAACCCTAAGTTTTCGGTTAGCTGAAAATTGCACATTATCAGTTGGTATAATTCAATATGGAAAAATCCACAAACTTACTGCGGGGAAAATAATTATTCTCAGTAAACTGTAAAGAACAACTCTCTTATGTTCACAAGAACAATGAAGAGTTAAGCTTTCATTAGTTTATTTGACATAATAGTGATTATAGTACAAGGAAGAGTACTGAACATATCAAGTCAATCAATAATGAATCAAATTGTCATACATAAATTTAATGTTCTACAAGGCGCAAAAGTGCACAAAAATTGTGTTTTTGGACCTTAAATTTAAAAAAATTCCATATCCCCCAGCCCCCCTGGCAGGGGCATAAAATCTGTGTCTAGCACACTTGCAATTTTCGCCTTAGGCTGGCCCTGATCCAACGGACCCCGAAGATTTTCCTAAGCCATGTTATTGCTAGAGATGCTTTAGAGATAATGTATGTCCCTGTAGAATACTCAAAATAATGTGTTGTGACTTTTGCAAATGTAAAAGTAGTGGACCAATGCAAGAACCTTCATATAACTATGTCAGTATTCTGAAATTTGCAATTTTTCTTTGTTCCAGACCATATTACTGATCTGTGTCAATACTATCCACCATAATGAATGTATTTGGTAATAACTGCATTAAATATTTCTGTTCAAACAAATCTCTACGTTTTTCATCTAATTCCTTTATTCATAACATAAAAATTCCGCCATTGTTGAATTTTTATTGTACTTCCAAAACGAAGTGATTTAACAAAAAATGTGTACTGACAAATTTTTTTTTACCTTAAATAGAGGAATAAAATAAGCTTAAAAAATTAAAATCCGACAACTGGGTGCGGAGATACACTAAAAGAAATAAAATAGCGATTTGGCGGCCATTTTCCAATATGGCGATCAAACGACCAAGATTTGGATCAAGTGACCAAATTTCTTTTACACTCCTATAGGTGCACAATTAAGCCCTGCAACATAACTTAGGGGACATAAAAGTGCACACGAGACATGGCATAGCTCCTGCACTATATATAATACTGCTATGTTAATCATTTGTGTTCATCACAATCATTATCCTCCATGCATACGTCGAAACTTATGACAAAGGCCAGTTCATAGTACGTATTTTCCAATTAGATCATGTGGTGAAAATATTATTTCTGAATAAAAAATTAGCTTAACGAACGATTGAACATTTCAAATAATAAATTTTTTGCATTCACACTTCTCATAATTTAAGTTTTTTCTGCTTGCTTTATTTCTAGTCAACTGAAAAATGGTAACCTATTAAATTCACAGTAGTAAAGAAATGTTTCATTTCGAGGTAAAAAAACTCATTGATGTTCATAATTATCCTGAAAAAGTTTTTATACACCTATGAATAACAAAATCAGACGACTGTGATATGTAATAAATAGTTTTCTGCTCTACGAAGACTGCATGTGATACAGAAATATATGGATCAAGAAATTTATTTATGTAAAAAGGTAATCAAAAGGTTTACTTTCTGAATAGGTTACAAATAATTGAAAGATAAAGTTTTGTTTAAACTCAATTTTTCCTAAGGTACCTAACTCTCAAACTCCGCTCAATAGCTATAGTATTTATAAATGAAATTCAGATCCAAGATTTTTTATTATTAACAGTAATATCCTTCTTGATTACAGAAAATGGCGTTAACAAACTGGAACAGGATTCCTTCACCAAGCATGAACAACATGCTACTTCTGTGAAAAGGGGACTGAATACAACTATTTATAATCCAGACAATTCGCAAAACTTTAATTTGTCAATGGTTCTAGCGGAAAGAAACAATGATGACGAATTCACCACCTTACTAGGTTCAGATGACACGACAGAAAACTTAACAACTTCATTGTTCAGCTCTACAATCACGGAATCTGGAAATTTTAGTTTTTCCTCAAGAAGCTCCTCAAATGTTACTAACGAACTTGAGAAAGAAATTATTCCAGATGGTACGTCCCTTATTAATATTCCATTAACACATGACATTTTACGAACGTCTACAAGCACACAGTATTTAATGAAAAACATTCATTTATTTCAACTTCACAGCAGATTTTTAGAATATCATCAAACTTTATTTGTATTATTCGAATAATCAATATATGAATTGTTTCTATTTTTTAAGTTTCAGAAAAGAGTGTACCTGATGTCTGATTGAGAGAAGCACTTACGGTAAAAAATTTTATAACCAAAGTAGCCAACGAAAAATCCTGGAAATTATTTTCAGGTTTCTAAGATGGCCGCCCGGGGGCTTAACCGCAATATGAAACTTTTAACGTGATTTTTTTCTGAAATTCATCTAGTAAATATACCAAAAAAATATTTTATGTTTCAAGCTGACCTTTATTCTAGTCATTTTTATTTGACACTTTTCGACATATCTATTGATATGAAGTGGTAGGGGATGTTTCAGTGTTTTTTGAATAAACAGCTGTAACTCCTGAACGACTGAACGGATTTCAACAAAGTTGATCTCGTTGGGAAAGGCATTTATCGCTTCATCGAAACCATCTTATCTGTGGTCTGTCAAATTTTTTGTTTTACCGGTAGAGAGCGGTTTTTAATATAATAACAGAAAATTGCTAATTTCTCTAAAAAATTCAATGCAATAACATAATTTTTTTACCATAAAAATGTATTGTGCTGATGCCAAATTAGGCTAGTGAAAACCGTATCTCGATATGTAGTCAGAATATGAAGAGCAAGCCATAGAGGAAAAACATATGCCTAAAATCAACTTGTCAACAAATACTAAAATGATACATATATTGGCAGTTTAATGATTTTTTGTGGCACAACGAAGTAAGGATTGAAAAAGATTGAAATGCCTTTTACGAACAATGAAGCTGTTGTTTGCGGTATATTTTGAATTTCTTCAAAATGTGGCATTGGCACAGAGAATATACAGAGATCTATATTCGGCGTTTACGCCATGCGAGAATTTTTTCGCGTTTAGTCCGAAATTTGCATAATACTGGCAGCTTCGACCCTATGAATTTCAGGTTAAAATTCTCTATTTTCTTCAAATATGCACAACCAATTCACGCATGGCGTGAACGCCGATTTGGAAATCGACATCTGTATATTCTTTGTGCCAATGCCGAATTTTGAAGACATTCAAAATATACCGCAAATATATCAACAGCTTCATTGTTCGTAAATGCATTTCAATAGTTTTCAGTCCTTACTTGTGTGTGCCACAAAAACTCATTACACTACCATCATAAGTTCATTTTTAATATTTGTTGAAAAGTTGATTTTAGGCATTTATTTTTCTTTCATGGCCTGCTCTCCATATTCTGACTACCTTCTTGCAATTTCATAAATTATATTCATTGATTATTATACCCCTAAACTAATAAAAAAAAATTTTTTAAATTTTAACTAATAATACTAGTACCTATTTGGTAATCATTGAATTATGAAATTTCATCATTGATTTTTGGAAAAAGGCAGATGAATAAAAATAAATACAGGTGTGAAGGCGTCTTTTTAAAATTATGTGATGACTATAAATTTTCTTTTTTCGATATTTTAGGCTAGGAATAAGATAACGAGATATGGTTTTCACTAGCCTGTTTGGACATCATCGCACTTCATTTTAATGGAAAAAATGTTATGTTATTGCATTCAATTTTTTAGAGAAATTAGCAATTTTCTGTTATTAAATTAAAACGCTCTCTACCGGCAAAACTGAAAATTTGACAGACCACAGATAAGATGGTTTCGATGGAGCAATAAATGCTTTTCTCAACGAGATAAACATTGTTGAAATCCGTTCAGTCGTTCAGAAGTTACAGCTGTTTATTCAAAAAAACATTGAATCACCTTCCACCACTTCATATCAATAGATCGTGTACAAAAAGTGTCGAATAAAAATTACTCAAATAAAGCTAAGCTTGAAATAGAAAATTTTTTTTGGTATATTCACTAGGTATATTTCAGAGAAACATCTCTTCAAAAGTTTCAGATGGCGGTTACGCTCCCTGACGGCCATCTTAGAAAACTGAAAATAATTTCTAGGATTTTTTGTTGGCCACTTTAGTCATAAAATTTTTTACCGTAAGTCTCTACGACGAATAGTTTCTGAGATACAGCGGGGTGCCTCTCTTAATCAGACACCCGGTACATAATCGTTCATATTGAAAACGGCCATTTTTCTTTAATCAATATATTTCGACTCACTATGAATTCACATATTTTCCCTTTTATTTTGAATATTAAAATAGGTTTATCCATCACTGTATGATTATACACACATTATTTAGTTTAATCAATTTGGATGGTACATTAGCCACAATGGTAGTGAATAATCATTGTTTTCATCACTTATCTTCCAAGATGTTTAGCACTGATATGTTGATTGCAATGTTTATTAATTTTATTAGTAGGATGCGACTATCATCTGTAAGACTAATGAATCACTCAAATTAAAACGTGAAATTACCTCTGCAAATTAATTCAGAAAATATTGTAATGATTCTAAAATTAAAATGAAATGTCTGTATCTCCGCCATAATTGAAAGAAACTGCCGAAATTGCATTAATTAATTTATTGCCAGAGGAATCGAGAAAATTGTATGTGGCGGCGTATGAACCTATTTTAAAGAGAAGAAAGGAAAAAACTTGAAATAGTCCTCACAAACTTTAATATTGGTGTACCTTACAGAACTATTCACAGAATATGAATCCTCGAAACTAAGGACCCATTATTCAATGCTCAGAAGTACTGTAAATATACTTCAAGGAATAATCGTACTTACTACAAGCTAGTATGATGCTATGTATCTGAAGAAAACATTAATGACTTTTTTGCTAAATTAACAGACTAAAAATATATTGCATCAAAGGTAAGATATTTGTTAAGGTTCTCATTCATATATTGCAAGTACCTGTTTTTTTCTTAATGTTCCACTAATTATAGAAACAATAGGTTACTTGCCAGGCTAACGATTTATATTGCATAAAAACGAGTGAATTGAAAAGACCTTGGATCACCTTTTTTAGTATATAACAAAGATGGAAATATCTGAAAAATATACAATTAACCTATAATTTTTATGAAATATGTTAAAAAGTACATAAGTAGTCGTCCAAATCATATTGATTTTCAATTTTTTAACTATCAAAGCAGTAAACACACTGCCAACAGAATTCGGTTGAATGAATTTACCAAATGAGGAATGAAATTGCCGAATTTAAAAAAATCCAAAAATCTATTTTGGACATAGTTTTCATAGACCTTAACAACTTTGAAGAATCATGGAAGAAGGAAAGCGGCATTAGTGACTGAGAGCTACCTAGACCACTTTATAGGAAAGAAAATTCTTATACCAGCACTCAAAGCATTTCTACAAATAATCTAATATAAGTGTAGACGTTAATTCTATCTTTGCAATTAACATAATCAAATATCAAATGTACCTATTAGTATAAAAAACTAATGTTCAATAGTAATTAGTTATAAGTTAATGTTGATATTCATATTTTCATGTAATAGTAGATATATAAGAAGATGTTTCACAATTATATTTTCAATAACTCCACATATATACAAACGCAATAATAAGTTGATATAGTCTGTCCAGCGACCGTTGGCGTGTACGTCACTAATTGTATATGACGTCGATCGTGAACACTGTTGCCAGACGTAATAAATAATCTTAAATCTAAATAGCTAACCCAATTTTCAACAGAATGGGATATCTTGCATGTTTGATATGGCGGGGATTTTTAGTGGTAAATTCAAATTGACCATTATTCCCTACCAGAACTGTCTATCTATATGGAATCCATATTCATCGATCGATAAATCAAACTTAATTACAAAATCTTCTAGGTTACTCGGCGACTGTCAAACGTGAAATGCCGATCGAGAGGGTCCGACAACATTCCAAATTTTTCAATTAAATGACAACTTAACAAACATTCAACTTATTTTCATTACTCGGAATGTTAGTTTTTCTTGAGAAATACATACGATTTGATATGTTAAGAACAAAATATTTGTCGAAATGGATGATTCGGCCACTATCACCATATAACTACTTTCTCAGAAAATTACTTACGACAGATATGAATTTCGACCATTTCGAATTTTATTTATTTGGGTAGGCAGCCTTGCGTCGTTATTTGCGCATGACTGTGACGTACACGCCAACTTAGACTGGACAGACTATAGAAGATTATTTTTACCTCAATATGACAAAGTTCCATACGAGGTTAAATTGAATTATACTTGCCCCTTGTAGATAGAAAAGCTGTTTCTATATAATTTGCCATCTCATTAGTGCCTAGAATATATAATTTCTCAATATCTAGCTCTAAAAGTTCAGTTTTGTTTAAGTCTATGGAGTATTTTTTCCTACCAATGGATATACAATAGCAAGTAGGAGTTTTACTTGAGATGATAGATTTCATTTCCCATATTCTTCTGTGCATTACTGTGCTTCCACAGGTTATTTGGATAATTTTCAGATAAAACCCCTACATAGATATTGATGAAAACTGAACATCTACAGAATCTACACCCATGTAATGAAGTGGTTATATTTAATAAGCAGTAAAAGTATTAAACAATATCACACAAGAAAAAAACTAATATATTTCTACATAAAGTGAACAAGAAAAATTCTTAAATAATTTGAAAAATTATCAAATAAGTTTCCAAAAGAGGTTTTGAATATTTGCATGAATCGCAACAAGTACTTCAGGATCGCACTCTCGGGAGTACCTATGTCCAGAGTTTTCAAAAACGCTATGATAGCGTGCTTTGGGACCACATACGTCAGAGCTGCAGAGTAGACATTTCATGTCAGGAAGTTATATATTCTCCCGATGGAATTCTGAATTTTCGATCTGAGCGGTGAAACTCTCCAAGGGAACTGGTTATATATATTCCTTGACCTGAATTCTACATTTAAAATCCAACAGTGAATTATAGAAATCTTCAAGTCACTCTTGCTCTTGGGCGTTGTGTATGTCCTGAATTTAGTGGTTCTAGTTATGAGATTGAGTGTTGGGTAATGTACATTGTTTACAAGCCCATTGGCCGTTCGAAACCGGCGTTAAACTGTAGGTCCCTCGAGTTAAAAAACAAGTCACTCCGACTCAAAATTTGCATAAAACTGTTTCGATCTTTTTAGATCTCATCAGTGCAGCTCATTTGACTCGAGGTGAATTAACAAATTTATAATTGTTCCCCAATACAAATCATATATCGTAACAAGTATATCAGTAGCGCACTCTCGTGAGTATGTCCAGAATTTTTAAGAACGCTATGTTAGCGTGCTTTGGAACCACATACACCACAGTTGCAGAGTAGAAATTTCATGTCAGGAATTCAACCGACGGATTTCTGCATCTTCGATCTAAGCGGTGAATTGTTGGTTTCCAATATCCTTGGTGGAGAGCGCTCTGGGTTGTTATCCAGACAGTGTTTCCGACCACGATTTGTACTAGGGAACAATTAGAAATTTGTTAATTCACTCCGAGTAAAATAATCTGAACTGATGAGATCCAATAAGATAGAAACAGCAGTGTGCAGATTTTTAGTTCAGGTGATTTGACGATTTCTATAATTTACTGTTCGGTTGAGAATGTAGAATTCACGTAGGAGCTCCATTGGAAAGTTGTTTGATAATATTTTTAATTATTAAAGAATCTTCCTCGTTCACTTTATGTAATATATTAAATTGACCATGGTCAACTTGTATAATTTTCATGATTTGATTTTTAATATATTTCAATTTAGAGATATAGATAATAGAATATTCAACTTAATTTTCACAAAACAATTTGTAGTACATATGAAATGGACCTATCAACCACTTCCATCAACTGCGCAATCAACAGTATAAAATTTCTGCTTTTCAAACGAATTACGTCATATAGATCATCACCACCATAAACCAGAACATTGTTTCTTAGAGTATTATGATACATATTCTTTCAATTATAGATATCTATAGCAAATATAAAAACCGTTGATTTCTCGTTAATTTTTAAGATTATATATATTTTCAAGACAGTGTTTTACTACGATTGAAGGGTTCGTTTAAATATATTTTAGGTTCAAATAAGTATTCATACTTCAGTTGATGTCGCTAACTACAGAAGTACCTCTGGCAATCAACCTCATTTTAATACATATCGTACAGTGATACGAATGAAGTATTGAACATTTATCGGCTATACACATATACAAATCTAGGATACAAATAAATCATTTTGTTGAACCCAAGCTTCATTAATATTTCTATAACTATACATATTTGATGACATGTAATATTAATCAAATGAATTCGCTATGACAAAATATATTATTCCGAACATGTCAGGAAAATATTTTTTTTGCAACAAATTACTCCAAAATGCACCCTGTTTTCATTCTGCACCATGAAAAAATTTTGTTTTATGAATTATAAATAAATCTCACATTATGACGTTCTTTTCTTTTGCATCAATAATTGACATCACTTCATAATATCATCCAAATTACCAGTCGTAATCGATCAATGTTTTCATTTGCAACCATGTAAGACCCTTTATTTACTACTGAGAAATGTGAAAGTTATTATGTGTTGTGAACTTAGAAATTTATACTATATATAATTTTTAGTATAGAAAGTCCCAATTTATTGAAATAAATTATCTGTCATATGATTATTAGATACGATCTTATATATTATGTAATTCTAGCCGAGTGATATCTCATCGTTCATGTTTTACACATTTCAGATACTTACACCTTGTTACAGATTATTTGGTGTGGAGCCCAGATTGTAAAATTCCCAATTTCGACCCTTTCAGTGAGCAGGCTATGAAGTACCACCACAAGGAAAATTATATCTCTTGCAATAAACACAAGAAGTTACTCACTTATGTAAACGTCAGCGACAATAAAGCAACTTTATATATAGATGAAGAAGTGCTTCCTTACTACACCAAAGAAGAAATTCATTGTTGTTTCTCTTATGTCACCAGGCATGGATCGCATAATAAACCGGATGTCGGCATCAAGTAAGTACTAGCAAGTCTAATCTTCATCTGATTTTTTTTTTATCTCGAGGGACCTACAGTTTAACGCCGGTTCCGAACGGCCAATGGGCTTGTAAACGATGTACATTACCCAACAGTTTATCTTTATAAATAGAACCACTAAAGGCTGGACATACACAACACCCAAGAGCAAGGTGGGACTCGAACCCACATCCTCGGCTTACAAGCGGCACACCTTACCGCTGGTCTACCGAGGTCTCTTTTCATCTCATATTTGCAAATATATCGTTTTTTACTCTATATCAGAATTATTACGGGTAAAAAAACTCTATATATTCGTGAATGAAAACAAATTTCAGATAATAAAATTAAATCTGATGAAAAAAAATCTTCGCTATAACAGAAGTAAAAGAAAAATTTGTTGGATGGATTCAAAATCAGCGCACTTTTGGTCATTTTTACATGTAACTCCCCATACGGAAATCTAAGGTTCAGAATAGCGAAAATGGTTCCCTTTCGCTCATTCGCACTGAGTCGGATTTCAACGGGGTCGATTGGAACGGAGTCGTTGGGGAACCCACCCGTTGGGTTTCGTTCGACAACGGGGTCGTTGTAAAACTTAGTCGTTGTAAATCGGTTCATATGATTCATAAAGACGCCATCACAGCGGTATTTATTTTCATTTATTCGTCTTTTTCCAAGAATCAATGATGAAATTTCATAATTTTATGATTTTTAAATAATAGCATAATCAGTTCAAAAAACTGAAAAATAAACGAGGGGGAGCATAATAATGAATGTAATAATATGCAAGTGCCAAGGTAGTCAGAATATGAAAAGCATGCCATGAAGGAAAAACATATGCCTAAAATCAACTTGTCAACAAATACTAAAATTATACTTATAGTGGCAGTGTAATGAATTATTGTAGCACACAGAAGTAAGGATTGAAAACGATTCAAATGTATTTTACAAACGATGAAGCTGTTGATATCACTGCGGTATATTTTGAATTCCTTCAAAATGTGGCATTGGCCCAGAGAATATACAGAGCTCTCTATTCAGCGTTTACGCCATGCGAGAATTTTTTCGCTTTTAGTGCGAAATTTGCTTTGACCCTATGAACTTCAGATAAAAATTCTCTATTTTCTTCAAATATGTCTAACGAATTCTCGCATGGCGTGAAGGCCGATTTGGAAATCAAGTTCTGTATATTCTTTGTGTCAATGCCGCATTTTGAAGAAATTCAAAATATACCACAAGCATATCAACAGCTTCATCGTTTGTGAACGCATTTCAATAGTTTTCAGTCCTTACTTTTGTGTGCCACAAAAACTCATTACACTACCACTATAACTTCATTTTTAATATTTGTTGACAAGTTGATTTTAGGCATTCGTTTTTCCTTCATGGCCTGCTCTTCATATTCTGACTACCTTCTTGCTTTTGCATAAATTATATTCATTGATAATTATGCCCCTAAACAATTTTTTTAAATTTTTTTGATCTGAGAATACTAGTACCTATTTGAAAATCATCAAATTATAAAAGTTCATGTTCTTGGAAAAATGCGAATAAATGAAAATAAATACTGGTGTAAAGGCGTCTTTTTAGAATTATGTGATAACTAAATTTTCCTGCTTCGATATTTGAGGCTAGAAATAAGATAACCAGATACGGTTTTCACAATGCTATTTTGGCATCATCACACTACATTTTTATGAAGAAAATTGATGCTATTGCATCTAACTTTTCAGAGAAATTAGCAATTTTCTGTTATTATATCAAAAAACGCTCTCTACCGGCATGACTAAAAATTGGACAGACCACAGATAAGATGGTTTTGATGAAGCAATAAAAGCTTTTTCCACCTAAATCAACTTTGTTGAAATCCGTTTGGACTTTCAGGAGTTACAGCTGTTACAATGCTGTCAAAAAAACATTGAATCACCCCTCACCACTTCATTTCAATAGATACCTACGTCGAAAAGTGTAAAATAAAAATTACTCGAATAAAGCACAGCTAGAAACAGAAAATATTTTTTCAGTAAGGTGTATCCTTATCCTGGCGGCCATCTCAGAAACCTGGAAATAATTTCCATAATTTTTTGTTGGCCACTTTAGTCATATCATTTTTACCGTAACTCTCAACGACGAATAGTTTCTGAGATACAGCGAGTTATCTCTCTTAATCAGACACCCGGTACATACAACTGTATACTCTGATCTGCCTGAAGGAGTTCCTCCCTAAAACTTAAAGCCCGCCTTCCTGGCACATACTTTAGGGAGGAATGAAAACCTCGGAATTTGCCATTTTTTCCAACTGCTGAGTCCGACAGCGGTTGTCCTGACGTTCGGGTTGTCCAGTCGGAGCGTGTGTAGGGCCTTTTATGAGTCCACATCTTCGATAATAATGGCGTTATAGGCCAAGCTACAGAGATTTTTTCATGTAAAAAGTGTTAGAAGAAAACCAGCTCTGCCATTGTTTGTAAAATAGTTCCACATGATATAGTGATATGTTTTTGACTCGACTTTATTATTTATATCTTTGTTATTAACAATTTTATGCACAAATTTTTTTTTAGTTTTTTGCTTATAAAATTGAAACTGTCAGAGTAATCGTGATGGTGTCAATCGACTTATTGTAGAAAATGAAAAGACGAAAAAAATGAGAGGTCGGACGACTCGATCAGACCCTTAATCCAAATGAAAATTAGGAAAAACCCGCCAAAATACTTTTTTTTCAAAAATTCAAACTCGGTTTTTTTGAGTTGTAGCGTAGATGCTCCGGTCATTAGTTATTAATATAAACTTCCTTTATCCGAAGAGCAGGAACTGCCCGATGCATCGTTTCTGATCTGTGGCCATTTGCATATTTTACTATGCAATTTTCCAGCAGATCTGAATGCGACAGGTATAGTCCGATTTCAATTTACAAAAAAGATTTTGAAAGTAGAATTCTCATAGTTCAAAACGTTCATCTTGGTTTCACATGAAAACGCTGAGAAATATTTTAAAAATAAAGCTGAACATGACGAAAAACGGCCGAGAAATAACAGTCATGTTCAAAATGCCGACGCTTTCGAATGTCATGCTTATCCTTGCCTGCTGCTCTACCCCCACTCTTCAACTACTCTCACGCGCTCGGCCGTTTTTCGTCATGTTCAGCTTTATTTTTAACATATTTCTCAGCATTTTCATGTAAAACCAAGATGAACGTTTTGGACTATGAGAATTCTACTTTCAAAATCTTTTTTGTAAATTGAAATCGGACTATACCTGTCGCATTCAGGTCTGCTGGAAAATTGCATAGTAAAATATTCAAATGGCCACAGATCAAAAACCATGCATCGTACAGTTCCTGCTCTTCGCACAAATAAAGTGTATATTGATAAATACTACTAACCGGAGGATCAACGGTACAACTCAAAAAATAACCGAGTTATGAATTTTTGAAAAAACTGCATTTTTGCTGGTTTTTTCCAATTTTCCCTGGGACTAAGGGTCTGATCGAGTCGTCCGACCTCTCATTTTTTTCGTCTTTTTATTTTCTACAATAAGTCGATTGACACCATCATTTTTTGCATAAAATTGTTAATAACAAAGATATAAATAATAAGGAGTGAAAAACATATCACTATATCATGTGGAACTATTTGACAAACTATGGCGGAGCTGGTTGTCTTCTTACACTTTTTGCACAAAATGCTCACTCTAAATCTCAGTAGCTTGGCCTATTAATATACAACAATATTGTTGAAATTTCCTCTAGACTTTTATAAAGCGAAACTGTTTACCATTTTTGTTTTGATAGAGAATCAGCTTCAAAAAAACTGTATATATATATATATATATATATATATATATATATATATATATATATATATATATATATATATATATATATATATATATATATATTTATTATCATTTTTTATGAAAATTCACAGTTATTTGTAAATGATCAGATTCTTGCTTAAAATTAATTTTTATATGGTTACAACTGCAATATTGATTTTTTTCAATACATTCATGTAATGTATACTTCAAATACTAATTAATTATAGTTTTTCTTCTACAGAATCAGCAAGTGCACTCCCTTCAGGGATTTTGCGAATCTAACTGAAAAGACTGTGAAAGTTTCTTGTAAAACGAAAGGAAAAAAAACTATTTACCAAAACGTGCATGAAGCTATATCAGTAAAGCAAGACTTGATCAATACTCAAAAGCCTGCGAATTCAAGGAGCGCACCCAGCATACTATTTGTTGGTATAGACAGCATTTCTAGATTGAACCTGATAAGAGCAATGCCTAAAACTTATAATTTCCTAGCTAAGAGGAATGATATATGGCTTCCACTTTATGGATACAACAAAATTGGAGATAACACATTTCCTAATTTGATGGCTATTTTGACTGGGTATAACGAAACAGAAGCTTACAAAATTTGTAATCCGAAGATAATTGGTCCCTTAGATTCGTGTAGATTCATCTTCAAAGTATTCAAAAAGTTTGGTTACATAACAGCTTATGGTGAAGATGAATCATCTATAAACACTTTCAATTACAGAAAAAAAGGATTCGTCAAGGAACCAGTTGATTATTACTTCAAACCCTACATGGAAGCAGCTGAAAGTATAGGGACGGTCGAGCGAGACACTTTGAGTTACTGCGCTGGACCTGAAACTTCGGGTGAAAGAATTATGAACTTAGCTGAAAATTTTGCCAAAACCTACAAGAACTATCCAAATTTCGGATTTTTTTGGATGAATACATTCAGTCATAATAACATCAACGCGCCCAGTAGAATGGATGAAAAAGTTACCAGTCTATTAGAAAACTTAACAAACGCTGGAATTCTAGATAATAGTATAGTTATATTCCTGAGTGACCATGGCATACGATTTGGTGAGATAAGACATACTTTCACTGGGTGGCTGGAGGAGAGATTACCATATATATTTTTCTCCTTTCCACAGTGGTTCAAAAAAAAGTATCCCCAAGAAATTATCAATTTCCAAATGAACGCCAACAGGTTAACTACGCCCTATGACCTTTACATGACTTTGCAGCATATTCTGGTATTATCTGGATTCAACTACACAATTAATTCTATCGATACCTGCCCCTTATGTAAGTCATTATTTACCCAAATTGGTAATAATAGATCTTGCGAAACTACTGGAATTACAACTCATTGGTGTACCTGTAGTGGTTATACAAAAATAGACCAGAAGCAGCAAATCGTGACGAAAGCAGCATATTTTCTCATTGAGGAAGTACATAAATTTATATCAAATAAGGGTGGTATTAAAAAATGTGCCAAATTCAACTTGAAGAAAGTATTGACTTCGTATATATCAGATCGATTCACCTATAAAAATGATACTTATTTATTGATATCAATAGAAACTATACCGAAAGCAGTTTTCGAATCTACATTGCATTTCAAGACAGATGCCAAAAACAACACAGTATTTTCCATAGAGAGTTCTATTAGTAGATTAGATATGTATGGTTCACATAGCAAATGTGTTGAAGATGAAAAATTGAAACAATATTGCTTTTGCAAGTAATATCGATTAAGTGCCTTTTGTACCATTATGTATATTATTTCTACTTGTAATATTAGATCTGAAGAGTCTTCATGAAGAGAGTAACATTTTCTAGTCAATAAAAGTTTCATTTCGTATTTGAATTTATATTTGATGTTTCGTTTCAATTTCAATTCCCACTAAATAGGAATTTATTAATCAGACAAGAAATATACCTATGCTGAAAGCAGCAGAATACTTAACCTAACTTCAGAAGTACATTTCAAAATACTTTGATAAGAGTAGTTAATCTACAGGAATAACCTGCAATATCACTGCTATCGATAGGTCAGTTTTAATTCATGGTATCACTACTAATGATATTCAAAGAGCTGTTTCAAAATTTG
>JARQZK010001543.1:60000-135000 GCA_030704885.1 Cynegetis impunctata | reverse complement strand
ATATATATATATATATATATATATATGTATATATATATATATATATATATGTATGACCTATTCTTGGCGTTTGACTGCAACCCATCGTATTCCCCAATGATCTATTCTAGGACCTCTCCTATTCATCATCTATACTAATGACGTCCCAAAAATTAATAATTGTTATTGTATGTTGTATGCAGGCGATACTACAATAGCCATAAAATATAAAATCATATGCTATCTACTCCAAAAACCAGAGGTCGCAAACAGAGAAGCAGCTGGTTAGTTAACATCAAATAGATTATGCCTTAAGAATCAAGAAACTTAAACTGTGGCCTTCTCATCATCAACTGCGATACTCACAAATGACGTCGTTACATTCCTGGGCATAAGATTCGATACAAGGCTGACCTGGAAATATCAGTGCACACAGCTTAAAAATCAACTAGATCCTGCTTTATATGCCAAAGACATGTTATGCACTGTTATATATACTCGAATGACCGATGGATTAGAAGTATGGGGCAACTTAAGTCATATTCAAAAGGTATTAATTACCCAAAAAGAATCTGTCAGAGCAGTGGAGGATGTGCATTTCAGAACAGATTGTAAAGCGCTCTTTCGAAATTTAAGATCCTAATCATAATAGCCGAACTTATAATGAAACTGATAATAATTGATGTGGCCAGAAATATATAAGAATATGACGAAAGATCTGTCCGGCATTGATACAATACAAGATCTGAAGAAGACATGAATCTTAAAATCACTAAAGGAAAATTTGAGGGATTGAAGCCCTCTAGTATGCAAAGCACTTGTGATGTTTTCAAAAGGAACTAAATCGATATCTACAAGAAAACCCACCATACAATTTTGTGGAATTTTTAATTGAAGTGTAATGAAATGATTTTATTGACGTGATTAACATGTAACTGAAAGTGAAATATTATATGTATATAATATAGGTTTATTATTATATATATATATATATATATAATAATTTCTGAAAAAAAGATAAATAGTACCCTGTTCTTTGACTTTTCAAAATCAAAATAATATGAACCTATTTCGAACATTACTTGGGTAAAGGTTTCTGTGGTTTCCCTTACCATCTAATAATAACAGATTTGAATGTTAATATTGGACTGAATAGCACGTAATAAATAACAGAGAAAGGCCACAGCCGAAAAAATTTTCATGAAACATAACAGTCTTTTTTAACTATTCAAATTTTTTCAAATCAATAACTGTCAAAGAAATTTCAATATTTCGAAAGTTTTGAAAAAGCCACAATGTCGTGGCGAAATGTCAACTTTTCAATAAAATCGAGATTTTTTGAGATTCACCATGCCTGTTATTGCTAATAATTATTATAAAGTAATATATATATATATATATATATATATATATATATATATAGATATATATATATATATATAGATATATACATATATATATATATATATATATATATATATATATATATATATATATATATTATATATTATATATATTATAGTATATATATATATATAATATATATATATATATATATATATTATATATATAATATATATATATAATATATATATATATATATATATATATATATATATATATATATATATATATATATATATATATATATATATTCATTTATATATTTATAATTATGGTGGAAATAAGTCACGCACTACGCGATCTTGTGTAAAGGGATAGTGGTGGTCGAAAAACTCAACGTGAAACTTTTCCTATTGTTGCTGCTTCATAGTGCTTTGGCCCATTCGTATATATGCAGACTACATTTATTGAAGTGAAAAGTCGTTCCTCTTATCTACTCAGATAAAAACTGATTCCTAACACACCGAAAAATTTGATTAGGTCATTCACTGTATGAAACACTGAACAGCTGATAAAGATGAATTGAGCTAAAGTTGATCACACACGTTAGATTCCAATAACGATAATATAATCAGCGGTGAATCAGAAATAACTATTAAACGTTGGATATAGAAAACCTTCAGTAAAAAACAAGATCGAACTATTAAAAGAGAGAAAAATAGAAATATTATTATTTTTGGGTTGCAATAAAAGTTCATAGTAGTGTGTTTTGCTTTGATCTGCAGATAAATAAATTAATTACCTACTGGATGTTCTACTGATCCAGGCCGACATAAGTGATATATATATATATATATATATATATATATATATATATATATATATATATATATATATATATATATATATATACGCTAGTTAATGCTGATAAAGGTCCAATAAAAATTGAAATGGTATCCTACCTGAAAAAATTGGAAATACTACAGAACTGCCGTAACAAACACAACATTGCTCATGATCTAATCGACGAATAAAGGAACGATAATAAAATTCTAAAAGCAAACCTTCGTCAAGGCAGGGAACATAGCTACGAGAAGAGCTACATAAGAGCGGATAGGCTATTCAGTGTTTACCAAAACTTTTTCTTCTTTTCATGGGTCTTTGTTGTCAAAATGTTAGAAGATAAGCAATTGATTCTCTTACTTAGAATTACCTAAATGTATTGAAGGTAAGGTATTGAATCTTTCTACCTATTGATTTACTCAGTACCAATTATTTTCTACTATCTCTTAATAGTTTGGATATTTATCAAATCATGTTTGAACATGTTAAATATTTAGGTTTGAAATTATAATGTCTTGTAGAATTCCTGTATATATCCATCCCTATGTTCAAATACAATCCTTTCATTCCGAGGTTTATTTCGTGTGTGTGTAAGAAGAAAAAATGCCATGACGAGTATCTTGGCGCTAATTGTCCCTGTGTTTTTTCCTTTGTGAAACAGGGTAAAAATTAAGTTGACTCTGGTTGGCTAATGTGTTCATAGAAGGCCATAATTATGAATTAAAAAAAACTTTTTTCTACCTGCGAATAGATTAGATTTAGGTTTTTCATCCAATTTGTATTTTCCTTTCCTAGATTCGATAGATACTCTCATTGTAAAAGTTAATATGTTGTATACATCTGAAGAAGCCACTGTGTTTGGGGAAACAATTGTTATGTATAACAAAATAGAGTGAAAATCAAAAACGAAAAATTTATTTACAATAATAAGTAATGCTTTTACATGTTCTTGCAAAAAATAGGCAACTCGTACATGAAAATAAATAAAGTAAAACGAAAAGCAGCTAGATTTTTTGGAGTTTCTTTGCGACCCGTATTTTTTTTCCGAGGCCCGGAACCAGCATTTGGAAAACTATATGGGGCAATATGTAAAGATTTTGAATTGATTCGGCCGATAAATGATGTAACAAATTGTAAATTGGTCTACCCACATTTCAGTTGCTGTATCCAGGGCAAAAAAATTTACTTATCTACTATCCAAAACTTTCGCTGGATGTGATATTGCCACATGCAGGACCCTCTACACAACTTACGTGCGACCTATTCTTGAGTATGCGGGCCCAGTATGGTGGGCAAATCTAAATAGAGATCAGGAACTCTCAGAATCCGTGCAGCGGTGGAGCACACGTATTCCGTTTGGCAGAATTCGCCCGGACTATCAGACTAGGCTGCGGTTTGCCTTCTTTTTCGGAACGCAGATTGAGAGGTGACTTGATAATCACATATAGAGCGCTTCACTCTCTCTTCGGTGCAGACATGGCGTACCTCTTTCCACTCAATCAGAATCGGGCATTGAGAGGACACTGCTACAAGCTGGCTAAAGAGAACTTCAGGACAACAGTGAGGAGCAATTTTCTGCCCAACAGAGTCTTCGAAATCTGGAATCGGCTTCCCTCTGAGATTGTGTTATCGCAAATCGCAAACGGTGAATTCCTTCAAGAACTCTCTGGATAGATGGTCTGAACTTCATCGTTAATAAATTTAAATAAAGTAAATTTAGTTTCAATTACAGCTCATTTGATTTGTTACTCAGTTTATATGTTTGTAACACTTCTCGAATTCTTTCTTAGTTTCAATTTTATGTTTATATTTTTGAGTTTATAGGTTAACCTTAACTCTCAATTTTGTAATAATAACAATAATAATAATAATAACTTAATAAACATAATAAAAAAAATGATTTATTAAAATAATTTACACATTTATCAAATATATAGGTTGCATAATGTAGAATTTGATATGTTTGATTCAGAAACTAGAAATTTCACCAAACGTCAATTAAAATTAAATTATCTTCTTGATAGCAAACCGGTATCAGAAAAAAGAAAAAAACCAACTTAATTTTCATAACACCTGTTTTTTGAAAGATTCTCTGATTTATCTAATACTAATTTTGATTGTAAGGAAGTGAAATTGTTGAAAAAGGTTTCAAACACAATATACAACCAACTCATTCAACACGTCACTTCGAACAACTCGGCGTAGATACTGAAATAACTGTTAGAAATTTGCCGGATAACCCACTTGTCAAACAACTAGCTTCTAATATCATGAAAATGAATTTAACAAATACAACGCCAATTTATCAGAAATGTCCATTGTAAAATCCATCAAACAAAAAACACTCTCTATTGATGTCATATTCACCAAAGCTGACAAAGTTAAAAAAGATATCGCTTTGAATAATTGTGATAATTTACGTAAATCTTTCGATTTTTTAAATTCCAGTAATTATAAGTTACTAAAACATGATCCAACCTGTAAATTTCAGAAAAACGTAAAATCAGCCGTCGATAACACTAATATTCTCATACAAAATAAAGACCAGTATAAACTCATTGTTTCAAATCCTTTGGTACCACAACTTTACTCTTTAATTAAATTATACAAACCAGGCTATCCAATTAGACTAGTTCACTACAGCACCTGTGCTTCTGTCGCATTTTCTAATAGAAATAAAAATGAAGGACACCCTACTGCGTAGCACTATAGGAATGATAAAACCCCTCGGCGCATGTGCATGTCGTCAATATTTTTTGAATGTACCTATTATATAAATTAAATAACAATGAAAGTCGATATTACGAATGAAATGAAGGAAAATTGCAATAAATGTATTAATAAGTCGATATTACGAATAAAATCCGTGAAAATTGTTTGACTGTCGAATTTGAATATCCTATCCCGGCTCATTTTGCTGCAAATTATGAATCAAATTGATAAGATATCTCTATGGATGGGAAGCAGACACAGACGCAGAATCAAGCTTTCAACGTCGCTTGGTTACCGTGGCACACAGAGCACTTCGACGCATGTTTTGTAGGACTTCGTACACATCGACCTTGGCGCATGCGCATGTCGTAATGCCTATCTGAAAAACGCTATAATTTTTTATTCTTCGTTGGTAAAAATTGGGAATTCAAATTCCCTAATGAAATCATATGTGTTTTATCGATATCCGTTGGAATTTTTAAAATTGGGCCAGTTATTAACTTTTTGTCGTGAGACTATAACCCCTTTAGCTTCGCCTCGGGGTAATAATTCAGAATTATTGCAAATTTCAGCCCATAGAATTTAAAATATTCATTTGCCACTTAATTCCAGTCTGATTTCCTTAGATGTAGTTAATCTTTTTCCAAGTATCCTTTGACTCTAATAAAAAAGTTCATTGTGAAATATCAGAAATATTTTCGCTTCTAGAATTATGTCTTGAACAGAATTATTTAAGTTTCAATGATCAGATTTATAGCAGCACTGAAGGTTTAATTATGGGAAACCCTCTTAGCCCTTTGTTGGCTGAAGTATTCATTGATAATTTGAAACAGTTAATTCATTGTTAACTGTTCCAAATTATCCAAACTATGAATGGTCAAACTATGTTAAAACTACAAAAAACGACACTAACATTTTCCTTGGCGACTCTATGGAAGTTCGGGACTACTTAAATATTTAAACACGAAAACAAATTCAAATCACTGATGAATAAACAAACTAGAATAGAAAAAAATTCATTCATCATGTGCAGACCAGATTTACTCCAAGAATAAACATATTGCCGATAATTTTTTGACTCCAATAATCCTTCATTCAACAGACCATTTTCCAATTATTCTTGAATATAAGGAAAATCAAAGCCTTCAATTACAAATAGATATATAGAATACAAAAAACTAAATCTATAATACCTCATCAATCTTTTGAAGACACCTACACTGATATAATAACATTCAACATATCGGAAATCATATATCCAAAATTATAGTGGAAAGTGTGGACAAGAGAACAATTACCAAAACAATAGAAGATAAACACAAGAAATAACCTTGGCTGACAAATAGCCTAATAACATCAATGAAAGAAAGTGATAAACTTTTCAAAATATTCAATTGAAACATAATTACTATTAGAATATAATCAGTAATAATATCACAAGAGCATCGAAAATAATCGATTATACTTCCGAGTCACGAGACGTATTTTGCGAAACATCCACGAGTGACTGGGTCAGTATAATGATTATTTTCGTTTGCTCGAGTGGTATTCGTTACGATTATATAACGAATAAAAAATATAAATTTTTTTTGAGATACGTCGAAACATCTTCAATATAAAAACATCATATCACTTCGTCAAGGGTATATTTACTTATCAATACGCGGTAGCTATGCGAAATTCACAGATTCTATCGGTTTATTCATACATGACTTATATAGGTAATCGTTGAAAATACAAATAACAGCAAATAATATGACAAACAGTCCATGAATATAGTAACAGAAATATTGAAAAGGAAACAAGGATATAGCTAAAATTCGAAATGATCATAATAAAATAGAAAATTAACTTATATCGTCGAAATATTTAATAAATATAACGGGACTAAAAAATGTCAACACAAGTTTGGATTTCAGAAGGACGTGTCTATTTATATCTAGCAAAAGCATATGATACAACAGTCACGACAGGTTTCTGTCGAAAATAGATGAAATAAGTATTCGCGGCCCAACTCTCGCACTTCTCCAAAACGACTTAAAAAAACGAAAACAAGTGGTAAAAATTAAAAGCACGATTAGTAATCAGAGGGAGATAACTTTTCGAATACCAAGAGTAGTATTAGGCCCCATATTGTTTCTAATATATGTGAATTAACTCTAGACGTTGAATTGCCATGGAACGATTATTTCATTTGCCGACGAACTTTAGACTTTTTTTTAGATGGATACACATGGAAGGAAGTAGAAACGAACCAGAGGCAAGACGTATTTTATCGATATCCGTTGGAATTTTTAAAATCGGACCAGATCCCAACTTTTTGTAGTGAGACTTTAGCTTCGCCTAGGGGTAAAAACGTTATATTTTTTTAAACTTCGTTGGGAAAAATTGGGAATTCAAATTCCCTAATGAAATCATATGTGTTTCATCGATATCCGTTGGAATTTTTAAAATCGGGCCAGTTACCAACTTTTTGTCGTGAGACTATAACCCCTTTAGCTTCGCCTCGGGGTAAAAATGGAAGCTCATGTATGTATATGAGTATATTTGGATGGATGTGTGTGTGCGTGTGTCTTTATTTGATGGTCTAATTATATGTATCACTTACCAGTATTTTTGATATTATTTATGAATAACTTTATATTATATATACCATGTCCAGTATAGATACGGTATTTAAATCGTATAGTTTTGTAATTTTCTTGTGTTGGTTACTAATGTAAGTATCACCCACCACTGTTTTTGATTTTTGATGTTTTATTGGAAGTGAAATGAACAAATACTATATATATATATATATATATATATATATAATAATAATAATAATAATAACAATAACATTTAATAATTCAGATAACAACAACTATTATGACAATAATAATAATTAATACTACATCTGTTCAAATGAAATATCAAAAGAACTACAACAAAATATTACCCTCAAGATTACCAATATAATGCACTATGGGTTCTGTGAAACCTGTGCGTGCATTATTTATTATAATTTAACATAAATTTAAATTAATTTCAATTCACAAAAGAAAAGAAGAAGAGAAAAAAGAAAAAGCTAGGTCATATATATATATATATATATATATATATATATATATATATAAAAATATATATATATATATATATATATATATATATATATATATATATATATATATATATATATATATCGCTGGTTTGCGAGATTAACGACGCAACTCAAAATTATTCAAAATTTGACTAACTACACAAAACCAACAGAAATTATAACTTCTGACTTCTGTCCATAACGTCTGTGGTTCTGAAAAGTTCTATAAGATCGCAAATTGAAGGATTTGGTCTCAGATATTTATGGGATTGAGTCAGATGGTTCAATTATTTAGGTAACGTAAGCAAGAGACAATATGGTATTTTTTTTCAACATTTCGCCTTATTATGTAAGCTTATTTTTAGGTACAAGACCACGTGAAAACGTTTTTGAAAGCTTCACAAAACCATGTTTGATGTAAAATATTTCACGAGAAAAAATATAAAAGACCGTAAAATACTCCTCGAAATTCGCAAAAATGGCATAAAAATTTCTTTAAGTGGACCAAATCAAAAGACATCGATTGCAATTGTACTTCTGACCTTGCTATTATTCTTGAAATTCGTATTAAATGATAATTTTTCATGCTTCAAATAATTAATCTAGTTTGCCATATTAAATGTTTTTTAAATTGAAAAAAATTTTAAATCTTAATTTTTACTAGACCTGCATAACCTATTCAACCTTAAACTAAGCATATCATCTCATCGTCAAGCTACCACTCTCATAGTTAATCATATTGCAATTACGCTAAATGTAAAAGCAAATGCGATCTAATTATCGTTTACAATTGAAATATTGATATTGATTATTACAAGTACTTTCATTAATTCAATTGAGGGTTTTATTCCACATGTAATGTTAATAAATAATTTTATTTTATATAAAAAAATTTGATTACACCATTTTGTTGTTTGGCTGAATTATGGATAATCATATAGTTTACTTTTATTAAAAAAGGAGGTTCAATTTTTTTAAGCTACAAAACATCCTCAGACTTGTGGCCCCCTCTAAAACAATTGCCTGGATCCACCCTTGTATATATATATATATATATATATATATATATATATATATATTTATATATATATATTTTTATATATATATATATATATATATATGTATATATATATATATATATATATATAAATATATATATATATATATATATATATATATATATATATATATATATATATATATATATATATATATATATATTTATATATATATATATATATATGTATATATATATATATACAAGGGCGGATCCAGGCAATTGTTTTGGAGGGGGCCATGAGTCTGAGGATGTATTTGTAGCTTAAAAAAATTGCACCTTCTTTTTTTAAGAAGTAAACTATATGATTATCCATAATTCAGACAAACAACAAAAGGGTGTAATTAAATTGTTTTATATAAAATAAAATTATATATATATATATATATATATATATTTATGTATATATATATATATATATATATATCTATATATATGTATGTATATATATATATATATATATATATATATATATATATATATATATATATATATATATATATATATATATATATATATATATATATATATATATATATATATATATATATATATATATATATATATTTTTATATATATTTATATATATATATATATATATATATATATATATATGTATATATTCTGTCCTTGTGTAAGTCACTGAACTCCTCCTAAACGGCAAGACCAATTTTGATGAATCCTGCAGACAACGCTGCGATCGCAGAGTCGAATATTATTTTAATTTCAGTGTGTCCTGACACTTTCGATTGGTCGAATTGTAGTAACTGTACATGTAATGACGGTTAGATATTGTAATAACTTTTTCATACAAATTTTCATCACAATGATCCAAACTTTCATCATTCGAAAAAAATTGAAATTTTCAAATTAGAGACGTGTGTACAGCACAAAGTCGGTCGGGTCTGCTAATATATATATATATATATATATATATATATCTATATATATATATATATATATATATATATATATATAAAATATATATATATATATATATATATATATATATATATATATATATATATATATATATATATGTATATATGAATATATATATATATATATATATATTTAAATTCTTGATTTTTACCTGTTTATCGTATTTATTCCAAGAGATATGAATTATTGGTATAACAGGTTTGTTTCAAAGCATTACATTACAAGAATTGAAATTAAAAGTTTTCAGGACGTTTCAATGGAGTTTCCATCTTCATCAGCAGAATGTTCGACAACTACCGACGAACATTCTGCTGATGAAGATGGAAACTCCATTGAAACGTCCTGGTAATTTTTAATTTTTTTTGGTGAAAATTGTCACCCCCAGCGGCATCCATCAGACCTAATGAGCTGAAATTTTGTATCTGAGGTGTTTGTGGATGAACAGCAGAACAACAAATTTTCGGTAAATTCAGTTAGAATTTTAGAATCTTCAATCTTTGGCTAACGGAGCAGCGGGAAGATGCAAGAACGAAAACTAGTCAAAAAAGGGGTGGAAATTAATAGTCTAAACCTTATGCGAAATTCAGCATCCTACAGTTTTTTGGAGAGTGCGTGGTGCTAAAAAGAACCTCCTGCCAATAGATTCCAAATTAAGTAAGAGAGTTGAAAATTTATAAGTAGATTGACTTGCTGCTAAGGAAGTGTTTTTCTCGAACGCCACCATTTTAATTTTTGAGATTTCATGTTTTTGTGTAATTTTTGAACTTTTGCTGATTCAGTTTAAATTGTGAAATTTACAAGTGGATCTAGTTTATTTTAGTGAAGTACACACAAGTTGGTTTCAATGGATTCATATAGTCGTCGCAATTTTTACATTGAAATTTCAAGCGCTTTTGAGGATTTTCGAAAACTGCGAATCTCTACAGCCATTCCAAATTCTGTTGGAAGGCTGATATTTTGTACATGAATTTCGTACAATTTGATGTTATTCAAATGTTTCTTCTCATCGTTTCAATTTGTATGGAAAAATTTCATGAGGTTTTGCAAGGGTTGAGTCCCTCCAGATTAACTTCGGGGATTCAGAATAAGTATATGAAAAATTACAAATATCAGGGAAACTCTACTGCCCACGCATTTTTTCACCTGTCTGGGCATAACATTGTAGCAAAATTTTCAAACTTGTTAATAGCTAAGCATGCGTAATATTGTAGTTACCGAAAATGTAAGCATGGTTATCCGATTTATCTTTATATCTGATATATTACGTACCTTTCTATCATGAAAAATGCATATTTAACGTACTACATACAGTGGCGTAGATAGGGGGGATCAAGGGGATCAATCCCCCCCATGAGCCTACGATATAATAGAATTCAATAAAAGTCTTCGTATCTATGTACGTATTTAAGTACCTTTACATGAAATTTACTAAGCACTACCACCTCTTCTGCTATTATGTATGTGTAATTATAAAAAAAAAACCTAGATATGTTTTTGTGATGGCTGTGCAATTGAGTATGTATAATTTCCGCGCTTCGAAAAGGCCTTCTACTCAGGAATGGACATAATACTTATATATTAACATTATTAAGTAACTATTAGTTTTGAGCATATTTTATTCAATGTTGAATTAGTAAGTTTAATCGGTCACTATGAGCAAAAAAGTGTTTAAAAAGTTCAAATTGCTCTAATGGAAAATTTTCATTTCGAAAGGAAGAAATCAACCAAAATCTTCACGCACTTCTCTTTCTAAATTGTATACTATACTTACTATTGAACAAAAGTGCACGGGCTTTTGTTTAATGGTGTAGTATTATATCTAAAGCAATTTTGTTCAATAGTATAGGAAGTATAAAATTGAGAAAGATTATAAGTGCGATGAGGTTTTGGTTGACTTCTTCGTTCGTACATAAAACTTTCCATTTCAGCCATTTGAGCTCTTTCAAACACGTTTTTTGTCTTACTGACCGATCAAATTCCTGTTTACATTCGAGGAACGTGACTTCTGCTCATAGAGGATTTTCAAACAATATTTAATATTTCGAATATTTTTTAATGTAGAGTAGGTATCGAAATATGAGCTCTCTGAAAAATAGGACTAAATTTTGGATTTTATTGTCAATTTAATTACTTCATAATATTTTGGAGTTAATAACAATTAAGTTAGTAAAAATTTTTATGCGATGGCTAGACGTCTACATCATGAATCTTGGTTTTTAGATTTACTAAACATGAGAATACAGTCTAGTTTACAAGTGCTTTTGTGTTCAACTTTTTTCATCAGTCTCGGAAGAATATGAGCAAATAGCATGTAGATAATTTTTGAAAAAAATTTAGTTCCGTTCGGGAAAATTGTATAAGTGATAAACAATTTACTGAAAGAAAAAGAAAACTGTTTGTTATTTCAAATATCTCAAAAACTAATAGATATTCTGGTATCTAAATAAAGATACAAAAAGAGGAGGAAGTTTCCTATTAGAAATTTTTAACTGAACGGAATCTGTAGGAACTGTAGCATAAATATTTATAATTTTCTCAAAGGGGTAAAAATACGGCCGAAAACAGGTAATCTGGCTTGCGAAAGTCACGCCCCTTTGGTACACTTCAACAATAAACATCATTTAACTATAATAAATATGGAAATTAAGGAATGAAAAATTTCAGTTTCTCACTGGATAGGTAAATGAACAATAATCCAGCGACAACAAATTTTTATCGTTATTTTTCGCGCATTAGTTATGCAATAGTTTATTGCTGCTTGAACAAGAACATTACAAGTGTGTTAACTGTTAAACTATAAATCAGATATTTTTTTGTATTCTTGGAGCTAGTTTCGAGAGTCCTCATAATAGATCCCCGTCAAAAAATTTCAGTTTTTTACTAACAATTTACTTAGTTGCAAAATTGAACACTTTTCGAAGAATAGGAGATGAACATTGAAAACAACCATTTCCATGTAGCTTCCGATAATAAAAAACTGACCATTAAATTCATCAAAAAAATTGCATTTTAATTTTGCAAAACTACGTAAATTGTTGATAAAAAACTGAATTTTTTTTTATTTTTTCAGGGATTTAATTAATAGAATGAAAACATCTCAGATCTATACTTACTTGAACAGTTATCACAATTTTCATGTTCAAGCACCAAAAAATTGTTAATTAACTATTGCATAACCAATAGATAAAATTTCTATTATCGCCGGATTATTGTTCATTAACCGATTCAGTAATTTTTCATATTTTATATGGTTAAATAACGTTTATTGTTGAAGTGTCCTAAATGGGCGTGACTTGTCCAAACGAAGTTACCCCTTTTCAGCTTTATCTTTATCTCTCTGAGAAGATTATGAATATTGATTCTACAGTTCCGGAAGTTGAGGTTTTCTTTAGGGAAATTTCTTCTTCTTTTTGAATCTTTCTTCAGATTTAAAAAATCTTAATTATTTTTTGACATTGGCAAAAAACCAATCCCCTTTTTTTCAGTAGGTATTGTTTATAACTTATAACACAATTTTCGCTGGCAAATTTTGAATTTTCTCAAAAAACATCTACATGCTACAAATCGAATAACACTTCCCTTTAATTTTTCCGAAACTGCTGAAAAAATTTGAACAAAAAGGCACTTGTTGACTAGACTATTTTTATTAAATCCAGGGACCTACAGTTTAACGCCGTTTCCGAACGGCCAATGGGCTTGAATCCAAGTCAATACTCAACAAATTATTTTTTGAACCACTAAGTTCCGGACATACACTACACTCAAAAGCAAGGTGGGACTCGAACCCACAATCCTCTGTTTACAAGCGATACACCTCACCGCTGGGCTACCGCGGCCTCCTTGACTAGACTAAATATATTTAAAAAAAATTTCGGGGTTTTCAAGCATGAATTATACGAAGTTGACAAAGCAGCTGATAAACTCATCAAAACTGACAAGTTTTATCAAAAATTTTTTTACTGCCACACCTGCTGTTCTCGTTAGTTGAAAGTATGCAAGAAATAATTAATTCGTCAAGGCGATGCTTAGCCTGAAAAATATTTTTCTGCTTATGTTGTACTACATGAAAGATTAATTTTATCAACAAATAAAACTTTAGACGAGAAACTTATGGAATTTTACACAAAGTCATATCCCCCCCTCCATCGCAAAAAGCTATCTACGCCACTGACTACATAATCATTCTTTAATTAATATCTGTCCTTTCAGTTGTCATAGCATGCACAATTATAAACATTTGTTTATATTCAAGAAGATTTTCATCATAGCAGTCTTCTTTGTGGCTGTAGTTATTTTTTTCATGTATTCTGCCAACAACCTGAATAGTACTTACAATTTCGATGAGGTTTTAGAACTTGTGGATCTCAATTACAACTCTACTGGTGAGTACTTATTTCCCTTGAGTTACATTTCGCTCTGCTTTCATCTGTTGTTCCGTTCGAAGAATATAACAGTTTTTTTATTATACAAGCTGGATAAGAATTTTGTAATAACATTGCATGTAAATTTTTTTTTCTTGCTGAAACGTGCTGTGACAAATTTTACCCTTTTTTTCATTTCTTCTATGAAATTAATTTTTGTGATTGTATTATGGATATTTGTAATAATTTATGAGCTTATTCAAACAAGTTTTCTTTCTATACCAATTAAGTTTTTTCAGTTTCGATCTCTATCCACTTTAGTGTCTAGAGAAGGGACTCCATGATCTATATCTTCTATTTACTTCTCAGAAATGTGAGCGTGGATATGTGTTTTGAAGTTAGCAAATTATATAATATCAGGTATAAAAAACCTTTATTTTAAATAAATTAACTGTCATATAATAATAACTACCTATGCAATCTAATATATTATATAATATTAAATTCCAACCAAGTGATATCTCTTCGTTTATATTTCACATATTTCAAATTAATACACCTTGTTTCAGGTTATTTGGTTTGGAGCCCAGATTGTAAAATTCCCAATTTCGATCCTTTCAATGAGCAGGCTATGAAGTACCACCACAAGGAAAATTATATCTCTTGCAATAAACACAAAAAGTTACTCACTTATGTAAACGTCAGCGACAATAAAGCAACTTTATATATAGATAAAAAAGTGCTTCCTTACTACACCAAAGAAGAAGTTCATTGTTGTTTTTCTTACGTCACCAGGCATGGATCGAAAAATAAACCCGATGTGGGCATCAAGTAAGAAGAAGCAAATCTACTTCACATCTTAAAATTGTGCAAATTTATCCTTTTTGATTCTAGTAACACAACTTGAATGCCACATTATTCTGTCGAAACGAAAACATAATGACAATATAAAGTTGAAAAATTCTATGAATACGTACCTAGATGAAAACAAATTTGAAAAAATAAAATTGAATGATTGATGAAAAATATAAAGTGAACAAGGAAAATTCTTTAATAATTTAAAAAATTATCAAACAACTTTCCAAGGGAGCTGGTTATACGTATTCCGCAACGCGAAATCTGCATTCACAATCGAACGGTGAATTATAGAAATTGTCAAGTCACCCCGACTCAAAATCTGCATACAGCTGTTTCGATCTTATTAGATCTCATCAGTGCAGCTTATTTGACTCTGGGAGGGCGCTCTGGGTTGTTATCCAGACAATGTTACTGACCACGATTTGTATTGGGGAACAATTAGAAATTTGTGAATTCACTCCGAGTCAAATAAGCTGCACTGATGAGATCTAATAAGATCGAAACAGCTGCATGCAGATGTTGAGTCGGGGTGACTTAACAATTTCTATAATTCACCGTTCGATTGTGACTGCAGATTTTGCGTTGCGGAATACGTATAACCAGCTCCCTTGGAATTCTTCTTTTTATTAGGTCTATTGGTATGCGGTTTGGATTTTTAGAACCTTGAAAAACTGTTTGAAATATTTCGTGTCAAACTTTGCCATATTTCTCATCAATTACTTAATAAAAACTAGGATGAATTTGGCAAAGTTCAAACGTTAATAACTTCCTTATTTTCAATGCTATGTATATTTAAACATAACTAAATTTGCTATTAAATTACCTTCTTCAAAACCATTTCCTATAGCTACAGTTAAAAAGAAGATATTTCACAACTTTGTAATCATTCAGGTATCAAAACATCTGAGAAATCGACAATCGAGTTATTTTGATGTATAAATGGATATAACAAAAACTGTTTAAAATCTAATTGTATCACCTCTTCTGTTCATTCGGTTTGTTGATATCTGAAAAGATATTGAGAAATTAGTAATTCTAAGAAGTATTCAATAGTTTGTAGTAGACTGATGTCATATTGAAACGTCAAGTTTGACGTTATCATTTTGGTGAAAAGGAGTACATTCGCATAATCTAACAATTATTCTAAAAATAATACAATTCAATGAAGAGAGAAATCAGTGCTTATTAATAATAGAAGCAAAACAATTAGTTGAATAAGAATCAAAAATTCAATTCATCAAAATGCTTAGTTGATAATTATAATCAATGGTCAAATATACGACCATTGTGTTGAACACACATTCAGTCTACGTAGAAAAGATTGCTGCACGCGGGTTAGAACAGAATGCAATACATCGGTAATTCGCTGATTCATATCCACAGCTGTAGTTGATCGAAAAAATCAATGGATGTCAAATCTGGGGAGCGAGCTGGCCAAGTAGTAGCTACTCCTCTTCCTATCCAACGGTTGGCGTTACTCCGATTCAAAAACTGCCGCACGATAGAGCTATAATGAACATGAGCATGCTGAATCCACATGTTCACTCATGTATGAAGTCTACGTCTTCTAGTAGCAATGGTAGATAGGCTTGAAGAAATTAAAAGTATCTCCAATGACGGAATGACGGTTGGTGAGGGAGGACTATTGGACTCCGCCCCCCAAGAATTCTAGAAAGAATTATAGTTTTTAAATTCTTACACGTAAATATGTGATCATATATAGTTTTGAACTAGTTACTGTTAAACAATATTTCAAAAATCTAAACAAATCCATTGAATATTAGCTCCACGCTCCACAGTACTTTCAAAATTATATCAGTATTTCAATACAAATGCAACCAACATTTATTTGATGGGACTTCGAAAACAATACAAAATGAATGGTTGCAATGTATGTGTGATGTCTGCTGGGATCATATTTTACAAGAAATTGAAAAAAGTTATTTTCTTGCGCTAATGTCTGATGACAACACAGATATTTCAACACAGTGTCAGATGGTTTTAGTATGCAGGTACGAATTGAACGGCGGAATTTTTGAAAGGTTTAAGAGCTTTCTCAATCCAGAAGGGTAAGACGCTGATATGTTGTCCAAGTGTATTTTACGACAGCTGGATCTAGTGTTGTGAAAATTTAAAAATTTATTAATTGGCCAAACTTACGCGGAAGAACGGCAGAGATACAGCTCAGCTCTCACCAGATTCTGAACTAGGATGGTCGGTATACCCTTAAAGTCGAAAATTCCGATGACCTATGACCTTCAGGTCGATCACATGATCTAAGTATTTCAAGAACGGTAAAAGTTAGAAAAAATATTTTTTATTATTATTAAAGCTCATAAAACAGAAATTTAAATGATTTCCTTTCGGCTTGATTTTTTCGATTAGAATTAATCGATTAATTACAAAATTTGTTGGAATTTTCTCTCTAAGTCCTATAATGACGAAGTGTTCTCCATTTTCGGTTTTTCTTGAGGATGACCTTTAAAAGTCTGTACTGGTTATTTTACAGGCGTATTTGAACATAATACTTTGGAAGTACTATATATTTTTTCATTATCTAATTAATTTTATATGGTTACAACTGCCGTATTGATTCTTTTCAATACTCTCCATGTAATGTATTTTCCAAATATCAATTAATTATAGTTTTTCTTCTACAGAATCAGCAAGTGCACCACTTTCAAGGATTTTGTGAATCTAACTGAAAAGACTGTGAAAATTTCTTGTGAAACGAAAGGAAAAAAAACTATTTACCAAAACGTGCATGAAGCTATATCAGTAAAGCAAAACTTGATCAATACTCGAAAACCTGCGAATTCAAGTAGCACACCCAGCATACTATTTGTAGGTATAGACAGCATTTCTAGATTGAACCTGATAAGAGCAATGCCCAAAACTTATGAATTCCTAGCTAACAGGAATGATATATGGCTTCCACTTTATGGATACAACAAAATTGGAGATAACACATTTCCTAATTTGATGGCTATTTTGACTGGGTATAATGAAAGAGAAGCTCACAAAACTTGTAATCCGAAGATAATTGGTTCCTTAGATTCGTGTAGATTCATTTTCAAAGTATTCAAAAAGTTCGGTTACATAACAGCTTATGGTGAAGATGAATCATCTATAAACACTTTCAATTATGGAAAAAAAGGATTCGTCAAGGAACCAGTTGATTATTACTTCAAACCCTACATTGAAGCAGCTGAAAGTATAGGGACCGTCAATCGAGAATCTTTGAGTTACTGCACTGGGCCGGAAACTTCGGGTGAAAGAATTTTGAATTTAGCCAAAAACTTTGCTATAACCTACAAGAACTATCCTACTTTCGGTTTCTTTTGGATGAATACATTCAGTCATAATTACATCAACGCGCCCAGTAGAATGGATGAGAAAGTTACCAATCTATTAAAGGACTTAACAAACACTGGAATTCTAGATAATAGTATAGTTATATTCCTGAGTGACCATGGCATGCGATTTGGTAAAATTAGACATACATTGACAGGGTGGCTGGAGGAGAGATTACCATTCATATTTTTCTCCTTTCCACACTGGTTCAGAAAAAAGTATTCCCAAGAAATTCTCAATTTCCAAATGAACGCCAACAGGTTAACTACGCCCTATGACCTCTACATGACTTTGCAGCATATTCTGGAATTGTCTGGATTTAACTATACAATTAATTCTATCGATGCGTGCCCCTTATGTGAATCATTATTTACCGAAATTGGTAAAAATAGAACTTGCGAAAATACTGGAATTAATGCTCATTGGTGTACGTGTAGAGGTTATACAAAACTGAGCAAGAAGCAGCAAATCGTGACGAAAGCAGCATATTTTCTCATTGGAGAAGTAGATAAAATCATATCGAATAAGGGTGGCACCAAAAAATGTGCTAAATTCAACCTAAAAAAAATACTGACTTCGTCTATATCAGATCAATTCACCTATAAAAGTGATACTTACTTATTGTTATCAATAGAAACTATACCAAAAGCAGTTTTCGAATCTACATTGTATTTCAAGACAGATGCCAAAAACAACACAGTATTTTCCATAGAGAGTTCTATTAGTAGATTAGATATCTATGGTTCACATAGCAAATGTGTAGAAGATGAAAAATTGAAACAGTATTGCTTCTGTAAGTAACATCAATTAAATGCTCTTTGTACCATTATGTATATTATTTCTAAAAGTTTATTATTAAATCATGTTATATTAAATCTGAAGAGTCTTCATGATGTGAGTAACGATTTCTAGTCAAATTAGCTTATAAATTACACCTAAAACTAAGCAGCCAAATCCATCCTCTCTTATGGTCAAATATTGAAAAAGTATCTTTCGAGTGCACAGAATCGGATACCCAGCTAAAAAAGGCCAAACATCAAAAGAAATTCGAGACTATACAACAACTTTCCACAAAACACGCGATAAAAACACAAATAAAATAGTATACAATATTGCACAAAATCATTCATGTGATAATGAAAAGTCAGTCCTAACTGAAGGTTTCAATTATGCTGTAACACCTAAAATTGTCCCTGTAGAAGACATAATCTCGAATGTGGAAGCAGCCCTAGGCATTATCCCAGATAAGACAAGACGTAACGCGCATACTAAAAACGAGTAAAACCCTAGAGCCAAACTTAACACGAGCTGAACATCAAGCACTTTTATCTTTGAAGAAAAACAGGGAAATAGCCATCTGATAAAGCTGATAAAGGTAACGCGACTGTCGTGATGGACACCAAGGACTACATCAATAATATGTTAGATATCCTCGAAGATGATTCGTACAAACTGACAAATAGAGACCCAACAACCTACTTAGAGAAAACGACTAAAACAAAAGTAAAAGCCGCTAAACTAGACCCAGAAACCGAAACATCGATAATAACGACGGAAAAATCAAGCAGATGCCCGAAACTATACGGACTGCCAAAAATACATAAACCTGAGGCCCATCTCCGACCAATAGTCAGCGCATTCCGATCACCAACACAAAAATTCGAGAAATTCCTAGCCGGTATTATGCAACCTAGAGTTGAACTCGCCCAAACGTTCATGAAAAACTCTGAACATCTAACCACAATGATAAAAGGCATTCACCTCAAAGAAAATGACGTCTTAGCAAGCCTTGACATAAAATCACGAATCATACCCATACCCGTTGAGGAAGTCCTAAACAAAATTCCCAAGAATTAGCGTTTTTCAGAAAACGTCATCGGCCTCGCGGAACACTGTCTGAAAAACGCTTATTTCATGTTAAACGAAAAAATCTACAAGCAAACAGACGGCACACCTATGGGATCCTTGTTTTCACCAGTTATAGCTATCCTTTTTATGATATATTTCGAAAAAGAGGCTCTACAAAATGCTCCCCTAAAACCCAAATTTTGGAAACGCTAAGTTGGTGATATTTTCTTAATCTGGCCACACCCTCAGATAGATCTAGAGAATTTTCTACAATATCTCAACAGTATACACCAAAAAATCCAGTATACTTTAGAAATTGAACAAAATAGAAAACTGCCATTTCTGGACTTACTTCCTACAAGAAATCTGAACGGAACTTTAGACTTCAGCATATATCTCAAACCAACACACACTAACAGATACCTGAACGCACAATCCCACCACCACACTTCACAAAAACAGTCAGTAGTTAACTCATTATTATTTTCCAGATCTTTTCGACTAACAGAACCAGAAACAAGAAAACAAGAAATAAAACAGATTACAACCGCCTTACGACAAAATGGATATACATACACGGATATCAAAAAGGACATCAAAGAACAAGACAATCCAATAAAAACATCAGAAAACATCGCCCAAAAATCCAGACAAAAAGCAGTACTTCCATACGTAAAAGGAATTAGGGGAGGGTCTGCAACAGTGGCCATGCAGGAACAGTGGCCACCATCAAGCGAATTTCTCATTTGGAAAGATTAGGTACTGCCATCTAGTACAGTGTTTGCCAGCGATGCACTTGCAATGCTTGCAAAGTTATCTGCCCGAATTTGAAGATTTTCTGTTTAAAATCAACTCAACCTCAAATTGTGCACGTGCGGTAAAAAACAGCAAGTAAGTGAATTTATGGTTAGTGACAAAATAAATTCTCATCGGAGTGAACTGGTGTTGACAGATTATACCTAATACATGTAAGTATATATTTATATAATAAGCTTTTGATTGAATGCGGTAGTTTTTGTTTTTTTCTTCGTTCTTTAAATACATGTGCTGGTTGGTACAGTGGCCATGTTAAATGTAGGTACAGTGGTCACTACTTTATTCTTTAAATAAGGGATGGCCACTGTACCTTGACTAAAAAATTATTATTTAGTACGATATTTTAAATTTAGATCTCATTTATTTCAGATATTATTTTGGAAAATGCCTCGCCGAAAAGAAACAGATGTCCAGATTGGAAAAACTTTGGCGGAAACTATGGGCAACGCAATTCGCGATATAATGAATGGTGTATTATCAGTTAAATCTGCAGCTATCAGGTACAGCATTCCACGTACTACACTTAGGCGTTATATTAAGGAATGCAACGATGAAGAAGAAGAAATTGACTGGAACTCGCCAATTTTGGAAGAAGTACCAAGACTAACTCCAAATTACCGTGTCAATCAGATATTTTCTCTCGAAGGAGCGATTATTTCCAAACTATGGCAAAGCTGCATCATGATATGAATCCTAAATGTGCGCAAAAATTAGCATACGACGTAGCAATGGCCAATGATAAAAAAAATACCCACCTCTTGGAGAAAAAATTGTACTGCTGGAAGATTATGGTTTAACGACTTCATGAAAAGGAGAAATGATTTGTCCATAAGAGCAGCAGAAGCTACATCTTTGTTATAGAAATCATTTTGTTATTCTAAAACAAACCATTATTCTAGCAAATGTCTATTTTGTATTCCTTTTTCAATTCCTAAACAGTAGTGGCCACAGTATCATATTCTAGTGGCCACTGTACCATCATTGCATGTACAGTGGCCACTTTGCAACACATTCTTGCAACTCCAAATTTTTGGATAAAAATAATTTTTTTCACCTACATAATGAAATGCTATAGAGGTAAATATAGTAATTGCTGTTTAGAGGTATCAAATTCTATATAAAAAAATTATTATGGTTTTTATTGATTTTTTTAGAAAAAGGTGGCCACTGTTCCAGACTCTCCCCTACAGATAAAATTGGAAGAGTTTTGAGAAAAAATAACATAACACCAATATTTAAACCTCAGAAAACAATAGTCAATATACTTGGAAACCCGAAAGATAAAATCGGACTAGAAAACCACGGCGTCTACAGCATACCTTGTGCAGACTGCGGCTAAACATATATAGGACAAACGAACAGAAAAATATCAGAAAGAATCCAAGAATATAAAAAAAGTGTTAATATTAACAGTGTTCATGGCACTTAATTGTTGTCATAGCGTGAACAAGGCTTTATGCCACAAACCACCAAGTTTGGTATAGACAACTTTTCTCTATGATAAGTAAGTAAGTCTAAGAATAAAATGGCGTCATGTTAAAATTGATGATTGTAGTTGTAGTAGTAAAAGTATGTTCTAAAGAATAAAATATAAAACAAAGAATTTCGCTTTAATTTCTAACAAAGGTTATGGGCCCAGAAAGGCGAAATTCATAAAGCAGTTGGAGGAGTTGAATATAGCAACAAAGATTGGAAGCATAACGACGACCACGTGGAAACGTGGAGGACAAAAAGGCAAGCTATAAAAGTTTGTAGAATGGAGAAAAAGGTGGAAAATAAATATGGAATAATTCCGTTTGCTGGGGAAGCGTTTGACAATTGGAAATTTCGACTGGAGACAGCATTGAAAGCCATGGAGGTTGAAGAAGCGATGAAATATGTTCCTGAGGATAAAAGAACTGATTCCTGGAAGAAAACGAACAATAAAGCTGTTATGGTCATTATACAGAGTGTAGCAGACTCTCATCTGGAATATGTTAAAGGAATCGAAAATGCTGTAGAAATGATGGCGAAGTTAGAAAGCATCTTCCAGAAGAAGGGTATGTGTTCCAAATTTTATCTGCTTGAAGAACTAATGAAACTAAAGTATGACTGTGCATCAGATCTACAAGATCATTTTGCGAAATCAGATAAAATATTTAGAGAATTGAAAAAATCTTGGAAGTAATTTTGATGAATTTGAAATGGCATGTTTTCTTCTTTTGTCAATGCCTTCAGAATATGAAAGCGTAGTAACAGCTATAAGAACACTATCAGAAGACAATCTGAAAATGGAATTTTGTAAAAAGTCGACTGCTAGAATTCAATACAAGTAAAAATATCACAAATAAAGCAACATCCTCCTTCTTAGCAAAGAAAGATATCAAATGTTTCAAATGCGGTTAAAGCAGGACATGTTAAGAGTGTATGTGGAATCAAATGCCACAAATGCAATAAATTAGGCCACAAAGCTTCCCAGTGCAGGGTCAACAAGGAACGACAAGCTAATTATGCAGCGAAAGACAGCGAGAAAGTATCTACTGAAGATGGTTCGAAATGGGACCAAGAACCGATTGCCTTCTGTGCTACCAGTTCAAAAGCATCCACACGAATGGAAATGTATGCAGATTCTGGTGCTACTCATCATTACATAAACGATGAAGGTGTGATGCATAACAAGAGGCCCATTCCCGAAGCCAAAGATAATACATTTAGCTGAGGAAGGGAAGACAATGGAAGCAACATGTGTAGGTGATGTTAGAGTCCTAAGCAAGGTGGGAGAAAATTTTTAACTATTGTTCTCAAAGATGTATTATGTGTTCCAAAATTAAAGAGTTAATTTAATATCGATTTCAACTGTTGAGAAAGCAGGATTTAAAGTTGTTTGCTTCAATAGCTCCATCAAAGTCAAAAGAAATAAAGTTGTAATATCTTGAAGGTCAGAGATCAGGTAATCTATATAAAGTTTATTTGTACCAAGATTGTAATCACGGTAGAAGTGCAAATCTAGCTTTTAACCAAGATGAAGAAAATATGGCACAAACGATTTGGTCATCTTAACTATGCAACTCTTTCAAATATGAATAAATTAAACTTAGTACATGGTATGAATTTCAACACAAGGTCTAAACATGAATTATGTGAAGTTTGTGTTTTAACGAAACAAAAATGTTTGCCTTATCATTCAAGGAAGTCCAGGTCGAGTAGAGTTTTAGAAATTGTTCATACAGACATCTGTGGACCTTTAACTCCTGAGTCAAATAGCGGAAATAAAATAACATCATCACATTTATAGATGATTTTTCAAGGTTCTCAGTTGTATATGTCATTAAAAATAAAAATGAAGCATTGAGTTGTTTGAAAAATTATAAGGCTAAGGTTTGAAGCTTTACTAGGTAGTAAATTATTGAAAATAAAATGTGATAATGGAGGAGAATATTGTTCAAAGTCATGGCAGGATTTTTGTTCCGAAGCAGGAATTCAGATATTATACACTCCTCCTTATTCACCACAAGTAAATGGGGTAGCCGAGAGAATTAATCAAACTCTGTTAAATAAAGCAAGGTCAATGGTATTGCAAGCAAAAATGGAGAAGTCTTTTTTTGGGAAGAAGCTGTATTAACAGCCACTTATATAATCAATAGAACTCAATCTTGTTTAGATGAAAATAAAACACCTTATGAGTTGTTGGCTAGGAAAAAGGCCAAATGTAATGAATATGCGAATTTTTGGGTGGCATTTGTTATTCTAGAATCCCTGATGTTTTGAGGTCAAAATTAGACAATAAAGGAAAAAGATGTAGATTTGTGGGCTATACAGAAAACGGGTACAGGCTGTGGGATTTAGAAAATAAAAAACTTATTCACTCTAGAAATGTCATCTTTAATGAAATAAAATTTTGATGAAGTTGAGATGTGCAAGAAAGGTGATGAGGTAGATTTTGGTACAAAATTTGACTCGGGACGATGAAACAGAAAATTTTGAAAATAGTCAAGATAATATTTTTCAAAAAATTATGCCAACAAAAGGGAAGGAAATGTAGTAAATACCGGAAGACCAAAAAGAAACATAAAATTGCCAATCAGATTTGAAGATTTTGATATGATGTAAGTTGTTTAGCCTTATTAACTGAATTAAGTAATTCGCCAAATTCCTATTCAGAAGCGACAGCCAGCTCTGAATGGAAATGTTGGGAAACGCAAATAAAAGAGGAATTTTAGATGCTTTGCAAGAGAATAATACATGGGAATATGTCGATAAACAGTTAACAAGAAAATTAATTTAAGTAATAAATGGGTTTTTAGGATTAAAGGAAATGCTGAACCCATTTACAAAGCGAGGTTAGTAGCTAGAGGTTTCGAGCAAAACATTACACGATTTATCATTGTTACATGCTCCAGTGGCAAAACTTGTCCACTGTAAGACTTTTATTATCATTGTTTTGAAAATACAATTTGAAATTAGAACAATTAGACGTTAAGAATGCCTTTTTAAATGGCTCCTTGAATGAAGAGGTTTACATGACAATACCTGAAGGTGTATAGAAATAAATGAATTAAATGAAAACAAAGTATGTTTATTGAAAAGGTCAATATATGGTCTTAAACAGGCCCCAAAGGTCTGGAATGAAAAATTCAATGAGTTTATGCTAAAATCAAATTTTAATCGTTCAAAGTCAGATTATTGTTTATATACCTTACCATAAAGATAATTTAAGATGTTATCTGCTTTTTATATGTGGATGATATTCTATTAGCCTGTAATGACATTTCTTTTTTGAGAGGTTTCAAATCCAGTTTGTGTGAAACATTTTAAAATGAAAACTTTTGAAGATATATCCAGTTTCTTGGGTCTAAATATAACTTTTAGACCAGAAGAAAACCTTATATCAATTGATCAGATACCAGCTATCCAAACTTTAATTAAGAAATACAATGTTGAAAATTGTAAAAATTTTAAGACACCTATTGAAAAAGATCTTAATCTTGAAAGGAATAAAAAATGATTCATTTAAAAACAAAATTACCTTATAAAGAACTTTTAGGCAGTTTAATGTTATATCATGATAGGAATCAAGGCCAGATATATGTTATAGTGGTAGGCTATTTTAGTAGATTTCAGGATTGTGCTACAGACGAACACTTCACATATCTCTTAAGGGTATTGAAATATCTCAAGTCAACAATAAATTTAAAATTACATTTTTCTCAGTCCAATGAAGAATTAATTGGTTATTCCGACGCAGATTGGGCAAATGATAGAATGACCGAAAATCAATTAGTGGTTATTGTTTAAGCTATTTTGGAAACTTAATTAGTTGGAGTTCAAAGAAACAATCAATAGTTGCTCTTCAACAACTGAGTCAGAGTTTATAGCAATATGTCATGCAATGTGTGAATTATTGCACATTAAAAATGTTTTAAATGATTTAAGTGTTCAATGCACAGTTCCATACACTTTGTACGAGGACAACCAAAGCACAATCAAATTGTAGAGTAATTTCGAAAATAACAAAAGCTGTAAACTAATTGATATAAAATTTCATTTTGTATTAGATGAATTAACTAAGAGCTTTGTGAAGCTTGAATATATATGTACTAATGAGCAGTTAGCAGATGTGTTTACGAAACCGTTATGTTATGTAAAATTTGATAATTTTGTCAAAATGCTGAACTTGGAGGTTTGAGGGAGGGTGTTAATATTAACAGTGTTCATGGCACTTAATTGTTGTCATAGCGTGAACAAGGCTTTATGCCACAAACCACCAAGTTTGGTATAGACAACTTTTCTCTATGATAAGTAAGTAAGTCTAAGAATAAAATGGCGTCATGTTAAAATTGATGATTGTAGTTGTAGTAGTAAAAGTATGTTCTAAAGAATAAAATATAAAACAAAGAATTTCGCTTTAATTTCTAACAAAAAGCGTCAGGAACAAACAAACAACATCAGCCCTATTTCAACATCATCGATTTTGACCGATCAAGAGAAATAGCATCCATAGAAAACTACAGGGTCCGTACCCGTACCATAAGAGAAGCTCTAGAAATAGAATCAGGACATCTGAACAAACGAAACGATGCTCTGAATATTCTACTAACTTGGAAAACAATTTAAAAAAAACACGAAAAAGCCTAAAACAACACAAGACTTAAAAACTAACATGGACGAAGAAAATCAAAGCCAAGAAGTGAGGGGGCGGAGCCTATGCAGCGAACCGGCCAATCAGGAAACGGGACCAGCCAATGCCAATAAAACCCACTCACGCTCACTGCATCCCAGGTTTCTGACATATGACATATGACATATGAAGTGAATTATTTGATTTGTTAATAAGCTCATCTATTGATTTTTCACAGTAGATATTAGGTACATACTCCATTGATGAGCTGATCAGGTGTGGGAACACTCGCTATCACCGCCTTCGTCCTTTCAAGGTCATTCTGACGATGTTACTTTCCAATTTCATTGATGGATAATTTTGTGAGAAAATTTTGAAAACTTTGGCAAAAATGTCACTTACTGATAGCTACTTTTCCCCTTATCGTCTTAAAACTATGATGTAAGGAGTTATCTACTAGAAATAATTTTGAAGAATTGTATTCTTTATGTGTTCCATAGTTCACCTACTCTATAGAAGAATGCCTTTCGTTTAGAAAAGTCTGAATAATAACTGGTGGAACAACAGCTCACGATTTAGGCTTACAGATATACTGATCATACACACATGTGTTTGAATGATCCGATGATTTTATCTGTATCCTAATTTTTATTTCATAAATAGATTTTATCGATCACTTGGCAGATCTTATACCTGAATGAATTTGTTACGTAGTTACATTTTATGTTGAGACTAATAAAATATGTTTGCTCAGTAAACAATGCAGCATGCTAGATGTATGATATGTATATACATATATATATATATATATATATATATATATATATATATATATATATATATATATATATATATATATATATAGGCGCACACACACTGAAACACTAAACAGTCTGATTTGCTATGCAACGAGCTCATCAGTAGTGTACTGTCCATGTGGGCACCGAAATGTCAAAAGGAGCATGTCGAAATGGAGGTAAATAATTCAAACTGCTACTGCAGGGGTCGCCAAATGGCGGATCGCGGACCGCATCCGGACTGCCGACCCATTTTGTGCGGACTGTGGGAACACAGCAACTTGCAATACAGAGACGTAATTCAATAAAAATCACCTAATCAAATTTTAATTCAAGACAGCGATAGGGCCACCATAGGTTGGGTCTAAGGAAAGAAAATATACCAAATTGAATGAAAAATAGAATGAGTTTAATGAACAAACTGAAGCTTAAACTAAAACAACCAAAATTGCTAATTTGACACAAAATTAAATTTGAAATGGAACTGACAATGTATCATGAAAGTAAAAAACAGGAAACAAAAGTGTTACAAAGTCTTTTCTAATGTGGGGCCCTCATTGTTCGCCTCAGTCGTGGGCAAAAATTGATGTTTGGTCTTCTAAAGTAGCACTTGAATAAAAAGTCTGGCACAGAGTTTACATGGCTTAGGCAGATCGTTTCATGACAATTTTGACATTCGTAATTTATTATCCTCCTAAATCCTGTTCCAGCCATGCACGTCCCACACTTGCGTCTTTTAGGAGGTAAGGAGGAAGAAATTTCATGTGCTTCTTGGGATAAAAGCCTCTTCAGTCGGCATTCCACCTGTATTCCGACTTCGCTGGGCTATTTGTTCAATCGCAAGTTGATGAGACAAAGTTTTGAGGAAGATTCTTCTTTTTAGTGGTTCCAGTCCATTCCCCTTCGAAGTCACTTGGGAATTTATACCGAAATATGTTTAAAAATCTCACCTTCGATTTTATAACGCAATCGGGCGCATTCGGCCTCACAAGCCAGGGGTGTTCTCAGCAAAGCGGGTGACGGTTGAGGGCAGAATGGATTGAACCATGCTACTCCCCACTTAGAGTTAGGAAACTGTTGGGAGGGGTGTCCCGCTCAGCCACCTAGTGTATGAGCGGCATTAAGTGTTTTGCTGGCCTCTCGGGCCAGCTGCGCCCGACGGAGGGTTGAGGAAAAATGGTAAGAAGGAACTAATTTGAAGTCATAGTTTGAGTGAATAAGAACTTCACAGTAATTAGGCTGAAAATCGTTTGACTTTCATTCAATTTACTCATTTCTCAACATTGCCTTTATTTCGAAAAAAAATGAGGTCAAATTTTGGAACGCCTAACCGAATTGCAGTGATATTTGGATCGTCTAGCTGCATTTTATTTTGTATCCTCTGAAAATAATTTTTATTTTCTGCCTTATAATATTAGAAGTGGATTCACCGTGACATTTTGTGGTATTCGCGGTACAGAGCGTCCTATAACAGAAGTGAGTGCTAATGATAATTATATATCTTGATGAAGAAGAAATTCTTTCACTAAGTGGCCCGGATAGTGCGAGTGATGACAGTGAGAGAGACTATGGCTCAAATAGTGATAGTGATGAAGAAACTGTAGTAGGAGATTCACGTTGGCAAAACGGCCTTATGTTCAATCCTAGGATGTCCCATTTTGACAATGAAAATTCTGGCATCTAGGGTTCGTTTTAAATAGACAATGAAGACGAGTACAAGTATTTTGTAAAATAATTCGATGGCCATATGATAACGATGAAAGAGGCAACGTAGAGTGAAAGAGTGATCATGCAATTATATTGGCATGATTAAATCGAAAATCAGGAGTTATGGAGAAAAATAATTGCAAGAAAGTAAATGTATGGAACGATTAAGTGAAGATTGCGGTATGGTGACATCAAAGACAATATCAGTCAAAAACAGTGATAAAGAGTGAAGCTAAAAGTATTTGTCGACCGTCACCCGGTCAAGTGTTTGCTACGAAAGGTCAACAGTTTTCGCAGTACTCAATGAACGTAAATGTAACATCAGAGATTGAAGATATTAAGAGAACGAGAGCAGAAGAAAGTCCAGAACAAGTATTTAGGACCAACAAAGTTTTTAAACTAACAACACGTAGAGGAACATTAGACACCGAATTATCCAAAATGCAGAAGGTTCATGCTATGTTAGAAAAGATAATGAAGGAAATTAGGAGCATAAAATCAGAAATCGCAGAAGTTAAAAAAAATAAGAAAAAAATTGATACCATTATTGGAGAATATAGAGAGATGAAGAACCAAATAATGAGTTTGAAGCAGGGAGTTGAAAATCTGGAAAAAGAAAAGAAACAATCTGATAGTAACAGGGATTACGATGCGTTCGAACGATAAAGAAATAGTACAAGACATGATGAAAGACTGTGCTTTCAAGTTACTAAAGTAAAGATAATTATTCTTGAAAAATAGGAGCGAAAGTTTGTCTGGTAGAAATGGAGAGTATGGGCGAGAAAAAGAATAATGTAAACGAAAAGTCAGCTAAGAAATCATGATCGAAAAGTATTCATAAACGATTACCTGACCGTAATGCAGAGGCAGATCCAGAGAACTATCAGATGGAAAGAAAAAGAAGAGAATAATAAGGGATGTAATACCAAAATAGGCCATCAGAAACTAATAGTGAATGAAAAAGTATGGAAGTGGGATAAGGAACAGAAAATATAAGTAGAAAGACTAGAACACGGGAGAGTGAGTACAAAAGCCTGTAAAGAAGGATGAGGGGACGGACAGAAAAGACGACTTACCGTCGAGAAACAGGGAACAAACGGAGAAAATATAACTGGGAACATGGAATGTCAGGAGTACATATGCGTCAGAAACATTGATAAGGCTAACTGAAGTGATGAAGAACTATGACATAGACCTACTTGCAATGCAGGAAACAAAGCAGAAGGGAATTTATATTCGAGAAGAACGATGTTATAGTATTTAATAGTGGGGATGAAAATAGGAGTCATGGAGTAGGATTTGCAGTCAACAGGAGATTAAAACCTCAAATAGTTGAATATAAGCCTGTTACAGGAAAAATTTGTGAAATAAGGATGAGTATAGGAAAATAAGTATAATAAATGTACACTGTCCCAAAAAAGAAGCCCTTTTGTGTGAAGGGCTAGTTGTGGTCGAAAAACTCTTACTTGAAACTTTGCCTATTGTTGCTGCTTCATAGTGCTTTGGGCCATTCGTATATATGCAGACTACATTTATTGAGGTGAAAAATTGTTCTTCTTATCTACTCAGATAAAAACTAATTATAAAACACCGAAAAATTTAATCAGGTCATTCACTCTAAATGACCACGCACGTTAAATTTCAATAACTATAATATGATCAGCGGTGAATCAGAAATAACTATTAAACGTTAGAGAGAGAGAATCTTCAGCAAAAAACAAGATCAAGCCATTATAAAGAGAGAAAAAGAAAAATTATATGTTTTTTTCTGTGCAAAGAAAGTTCATAGAAGTGTGATTTGCAGATAAATAAAACAAATACTGGATGTTCAACTGAGCTAGACCGACATTAGTGATGTATATACGATAGGTGAGGCTGATAATAGTCCAATCAAAATTGAATTGGTATCCTACCTAAAACAATAGGAAATACTACAGAACTGCCGTAATAAACACAACATTGCTCATGATCTAACCGACGAATTAAGGAACGATAATAAAATTCTGAAAGCAAACCTCCGTTAAGGCAGGGCACATAGCTACACGAGAGCTGCATAAGAGCGAATAGGCTAATTTTTTCTTCGTGACCCTGTTATTTTAATATTTTTCCTTCGTGACCCAGTACCTAAAAATTTTCATGGGTTTTATTGTCAAAATGATAGAAGATAACCAATAGATTCAATTACCTTAATGTATTCTAGGTAACGTATTGAATCTTTCTACCTGTTGGTTTACTCTCTTCACTACTAATTATTATTTTCTACCTGCGAATAGAGAATAGATAAGATTTAGGGTTTTTCCATCCAATTTTTATTTTCCTTTCCTAGATTCAATAGATATTCTCATTGTAAAAGTTACAATGTTGTATACATCTGAAGAAGCCACTGTGTTGGAGGAAATAATTGTTATGTTCAACAAAATAAGTGAAAATCAGAAACGAAACTTTTATTTACAATAATAAGTAAAGCGTTTACATGTTCTAAATTGCAGGAAATAGGCAACTCGTACATGATAGTTAACTGGTAGCAAAAAAATTACAAAGAATAATGAATAAGTACTAGTTTTGTCGATTCAATTTTCTTAAGTTATATTCTACATTTTCGCGAAAATAAATAAACTAAAACGAAAAGCAGTTAGATTTTTTGGAGTTTCTTTGCGACCCGCTATTTTTTTCCCCTAGCCCGGTACCTGGTCGCGACCCGGCATTTGGGAAACTATATGGGGCAATATGTGAACATTTTGGATTGATTGGGCCGATATATGATGTAAATTAATAAACATAATAAAAAAATGGTTTATATAATCAATTTACACATTTAACAAATATATAGGTTGCATAATATAGAATTTGATATGTTTGATTCAGAAACTAGAAAATTCACCAAACATCAATTAAAATAAAATTACCTTCTTGGTAGCAAACCGGTGTCAGGAAAAAGGAAAAAACAACTGAATTTTCATAACAGCAGATTTTTGAAAGATTCTCTGATTTATTCAATACTAATTTCGATTGTAAGGAAGTGAATTTATTGCAAAAAGGTTTCAAACACAATATACAACCAACTCACTCAACTCCTCACTTCGAACAACTCGGCGTAGATACTGCAATAGCTGTTAAAAATTTGCCTTGTCAAACAACTAGCTTCTACTATCATAAAAATGAATTTAACAAAAAAAAATCCGGACATTCTACTGCGTAGCACTAGGAATGATAAAACCCCTCGGCGCATGCGGATGTCGTAATGCCTATCTAAAAAACGTTATATTTTTTATTCTTCGTGGGGAAAAATTGGAAAAAGAAATTCAATTATGAAAGGGTCCAAACTTTTTGTCGTGAGACTATAACCCCTTTAGCTTCGCATCGGGGTGAATACAACGCCAATTTATCAGAAATGTCCATTGTAAAATCAATCAAACAAAAAACACTCTCTAATTATGTCATATTCACAAAAGCTGACAAAGGTGATACAGTTGTCGCTTTGAATAATTGTGATTATTTACGTCAGATTTTTTTTATTCAATTTATTATAAGTTACCTACTGAAACATGATCTTACCAGTCAATTTCAGAAAAATGTAAAATCAGCCGTCGATAACACTAATATAGTTATACAAAATACTAATATACTTATAAAATATTATGGGAAACCCTTTAAGCCCTCTGTTGACTGAAGTACTCATGGATAATTTGGAACATTTGATTCATAGTTGGTCAACAATTCATTCATTGGTTTAAATATGAGAATGATATTATTTGTAGTTTCACTGGTTCTCTTAGGCAACTCGAATGCTTTCAAACATTCATACACAGTAATATAAAATTCACTCTAGAGAGAGATGGAAAAAGATAGCTCAATTAATTATTTGAATTTGAAAATAACAAAAATGGATAACAAACATAATTTTTCCATTTTCCGCAAACTACCACACTGATAACGTCATACCTAGTATAATTTCCTACATACATTCCAACACAAAATGATATCTTTCAAAAGTACTATACATCGTTTAGTAAATATTCCGCCTTTCTTTTGGGTACGTATCCGTATGTACTTGAAGAACAATTCAGGAACTACGATTCTCCGTAAGTATGTTAATCGGACACTCACGCGGTTTAGTTGACCAGTTAAAAAAAGAGAATGTTCTTTTTGCTTAACTAAACTTAACGTTTTTCTATATATATATATATATATATATATATATATATATATATATATATATATATATATATATATATATATATATATATTGGTTACGTGCTAACCGCCACGAAGCAAGAATGTTTTTTGTCTATCTTAATTGTGAAGAACGAACTTGTATTGAACTTTCTGTCACTGAAATTTGAAACGAACTAACTAACTAAACTCTCAACTATCTGGATATGGTATTTGTGTCCTATTCCTACGTTCCCACGTTATTTGCGCCCTTCAGGTTGACAAGTACCAGAACACTCGGAACGTAGATCTCAGTAAAATTTCCGAAGCTGACAATTTTAGAGCCATAAAAGGACAAAAAATTTTCACTATATGAGTTTATCAGTTATAGAAACGAAACAGCTTACAAATATCAATTTCAACATCGAGAAAAATATAATTATACCAATTGACTTAAATAATAATTATAACCCCATAATAATAGAGAAGATGATAAATAAAAGGTTTTTCAAAAATGTGATTAGCCAGGTGTATCCCCTTACCAAAAATTCATGAGTTTATGGTTAAGTTTACCCCGATTGGGTTTTTCGAGGAATTTACATAAATACAATGGTTCGTTCCATCATGTTTATATGAGACAAAATTATGTGGAACTACTAATATTATCTAAATTTTTATATGACGAATACACAAATGTATATTGGTACCTTTTTATGTCCGAATTTTAAATATTATTTCATAAAAGTTAGTCTAGCATTCAGGGTCGTCGCGAAAATATTTTTAGGGGAGAAGATACCCATTCCCGACTTGCATTATGGAAATGCCATCTCGTATTATGAAAATCCTATATTATTAAAATGCCAACTGGCCAAAAAAATAATAATGAAAAGTTCCCTCGTTTCTTTTTTTTACTAAATTTATTACTATTTTACCAACTTTCCTTTAAAGGTTTTTCAAATATGTGATTAGCCATGTGTATCCCCTTACCAAAAATAATATCAAATATAACAGCCTCAATTTCATAGGAAATTCAAGTAAAAAAATCCAATCACTTTTATCTAAGCACATCAATATTGCTTACCGTACCGGAAATAACTTAGGAAATCATATAAAAAATAATGAATCAAAAGTTCACGAAAACAATTAATCCGGAGTTTATTAAATTAATTGTGGTGATTGTGATAAGTTTTACATTGGTAGAACATTCAGAAGATTTCAGACCAGAATTACATAACAGGAACGTCGCTCTGTTAATCAAAAGTCGGATTCACAAGAAAATCACACATTTAATTTTGACTTTTAAATATTAAGTGTTGAAAGTAAGGGAATTGAACTTAACTTTCTAGAATCATTGCAGATAAATAAATACAAACAGTCAGAGTTCCTACTATAGCCAAATTGATTATACTAAAAGCCACCTTTTGAATCTTTTCAAAAATACCGAACTGCCTGACTAGTAGTTTAGAATGGGGTTATCTTGTTTTACTAGTTATTTGAAACCATCCTCATATTCACCCTTTCTACACATTTTGTCATCAATTTATTTCTTGTATTCGATATAAGGGAGAAATATATTTCTGCATCTGAAGAAGTTTCACCGAAATATACGTCATGCATATTTTATTCAATAAATGTGTAAATTGCTTTCACTAACCATTTTTTTAATATATATGTAATAAATATCGAACTCACAGTTGAAGATTTACTATACGAAGAAGATCCAAAACTGAAAGATAATAGCTCCCCACTGACTCAACCATTGAAGCAACCAATATCAATGGAACCGCAAACAATCTTCGAAGAATATAATACGAGAAGAGAAATTAGAAAAAAATGGCACTCTAAAAATGGGTTAAATAACGAAATAAATAAGCAAACCGCAGTGCCATTGTCCTATGAACCAGGAGTTAGGCTAGTTAGAACTAAGGGTGAATATTATAGTATCTTTTAAGTTTTATGTACCTTGCATCCCATATATTTAATCAATATATTCTCTTTTAAATTAAAAATAAATAATGAGAAACAACTTGTCTAAAAACCACAACATGAAAATAACTTTTATTCGACTAGTTTCGCCTTTTACAGCATTATCAAGACTGAATATATAATTGCAAAGACATCGCTTGAAAATATACATATTTCGGTACGCTACCTGGGGTTGGTAAAATATAATCGATGGGTCCAAATTATCAGAGATTTAACAGTGGGGAGTAGTTTAGGTCTAACTGGTCATTGAGAAGAAAAAAAAATTCCAGGTTCTTTTTCATACCTTTTTCACAGTAATGAAGAATTTTTGGTTTAAAAGAGGATGAGATGTTATATCCTTTTGACTCTAGATGTTCCCTAAATGCTGATTGTCCGTTTTTTAGATGTTCTTTCAGCCTGGTTTCATAACATCTTTCGGTCTGGCCAATATATGTTGAATTACATTCTTCACAGTCCATTCTATAAATTCCTGTCTTCTTCATTAGATCGACTTTTGACATTTTGTTATCAAAAATCATTCTATCCAATGCAGTCAATCTGTGACTCGAAAAAGCAGTATTAAAATTATTATTTTTAAAGAATTGAATGATCTTCGAAGAGGGGATGTGCGTATAAGGGATGCTCACAAACTTTTGCTCATTTTTGTTATTACTATTGCAGCATGGTCCATATAATTTCAAATTGATGAAATGTTTCTCTTTTCTCGAAATTAAACTATTTATTATTCTTAGTGGAAACTCATTGTTATTGTTAATACCTATCGTACGAATCACGTCAAGTTATTCCATAAGGTCTTGTTTGTATAAAGGAACCGAAAAAGCCCTATGAATCATTGAGTTGAGAGCCGCGAGTCGATGGCTAATTGGACTGAAATAAAATTATAACTTATGATGGCGTCTGAGAAAGTAGGTTTCCTGAATATTCTATATGAAAATTTATCCTGTTGTTTCGATATTGTTAGGTCGAGAAAATTCAACGAATTATTTTGTTCCGTTTCTCTTTTATTTAACTTCTAGGCTACAACCATTTCAAGCAAATTTCAAATGTACCTATGTGTGTGAATACGATATAGAATGAAATAGCGTTAGGATGATGTATGACTATATACGAGATTTTGATAATTTTGAAAAAGATATAAAAGAAGTTCCAGATATGGAACATTTGGGGCAATACTTGAATTATTATAAAGATTACCGAAACAAATTCACGGTTTCCATACTTATATACGGAGTGTTCAAAAGAACTTCACGGAACTCGAGGTCTTGTTGAAAGAAGTCAAAGACCAACTTGATGTGATCATTCTTAGGGAAATATGAAAAATAAATAGCACTGAATTGTTTAATCCTAAAAATTTTAGAAACATTCATTATAGGGGTGAAATAAACCAAAACGTTTTTGTTAACGTGAGAAATATCTATCAAATAGAATCTAAAATACACACAGTAGCAGTAATAAAGATGATAATATTGACAGTGATACTAGATAACAAAAATACGTCCATCTGCTGTATTCAGATCCCACACGATCGACATGGGTGTCTATATAGGTGAATAGTCAAAATATTTTAAAACTACAGAAAACGACACTAAAATTTTCATTATCGACTCTATAGAAGTTCGTGACTACTTAAATATTTAAGCACGATAACGAATTCAAATCACTGATGAATAAGCAAACTAAAATAGAAAAAAATTCAGGCACCTACACTGATAATAACATTCAACATATCGCAGATCATAATTATATCCAAAATTATAGTGGAAAGTGTGGACAAGAGAACAATTACTGAAACAATAGTAGATAAACACAAGAAAAAACCTGGGCTGAAAAATTGCCTAATAACATCAATGAAAGAAAGTGATAAACTTTTCAACATATTTAATTGAAACAAAATTAGTATTCGAATATAATTAGTAGTAATACTATAATTACTTCAAAATAATCAGGTTATACATCGATAACTTGTTACATAATTACAAAGAGTGCCAGTTTGACAGTTTAAATATTCTGTCAAACTGACACGATTTGTAATTATGCAGCGGTGAATTGTTGTTTCCCAATATCTTTGGTGGGATGGCGCTCTGGATTGTTATCCAGACAGTGTTACTGACCACGATTATTGGGGAACAATTAGAAATTTGTTAATTCACTCCGAGTCAAATAAGCTGCACTGATGAGGTCTAATAAGATCGAAACAGCTGTATACAGATTTTGAGTCGGGGGGACTTGACTATTTCTATAATTCACCGTTTGATTGTGAATGCAGATTTTGCGTTGCTGAATACGTATAACCAGCTTCCTTGGAAAGCTGTTTGATAATTTTTTAAATTATTAAAGAATTTTCCTTGTAATGTATATTCTCTTATCAATACGCAGTAGTTATGCAAAATTCACGGATTCTATTGGCCTATTCATACATGAGTTATATAATCGTTGAAAATAAAAATAACAGCAAAAAATATGGCAAACAGTCCATGAATATAGTAACAGAAATGTTGAAAAGGTAGACAACGATATAGCTAAAATTCGAAATGATCACAATGAAATAGAAAATCAACTTATATCGTCGAAATATTCAATAAATATATCGGGACTAAAAAATGGCAACACAAGTTTGTATTTCAGTAGGCCGTGTGTATTTATATCTAGCAAAAGCATATGATCACGACAGGTTTCTATCGAACATAGATGAAATAAGTATTCGCGGCCCAACACTCACACTTCTCTAAAACGACTAAAAAAATGAAAACAAGTGATAAAAATTGATAACATAATGTTATAATTCATATGAATGAACTCTAGACGTTGAATTGCCATGGAACGATTATTTCATTTGCCGACGAACTTTAGTCTTTTTTTAGATGGATACACATGGGAGGAAGTAGAAACGAACCTGAGGCAAGACTTGGAAATGATGATACAACTTTTCGATGAAAATCTTCTCACCATCAATATAGATAAAACTGTCCATCTACCATTCTCAAATTATAAAAACTGAATACGAAATACCGTACAGTTGGACTTCCAGAAATAATACATATCAGATTCAGACAACAATCAGCACAAAATATCCAGCCATCATTGTTGATGGTAACTTGAAATAGGATCTTCAAATTCAGAACTTGACCAAAAGAGTAATATTCAGTCAAAGAAAAGACCCTCATACTACATAAAGAAAATCTTAAAATCATTTATTTCACTTTGCTCCAATCACTCCTAAACTATGGCAACATCATATGGGGTGTGCATATTCAGATGAAATGAAACCTTTAGAAATGAAACAGAAAAAAAATAACAATATAGTATGCAATCTTAACCAAAAATTTTCATCGAACTTGGTTTTCCACAGTTCGGAGTTACTTTATATCACACATACTAACTTATTTAACAAGAATTCGAGAAAATGTTAATGTGGTTCTTCCTAAGTCTCAATAATTGTCTATTGGAGTGATGTTTCACATATGTGCTGAATTTATTTTATCCAATTTTTTTCAACAAGAAATGAAAGCTCATGTATGTATATGCGTATTTGAGTACATTTGGATGGATGATATTATTCATGATTAAATTCGAAACAATTTTTCGATTAAGATTTGACATTATCTAAAATAAATATTACTGTTCTCCGAATTTCATCATATAATAATATCATCAAACTAATACCTACATTCAGTAGGTTTAAGGGATAACATCAATTATAACAACGATAAGAAATATATTTCAATGAAATGATAAAAAATGTGAATGATGGTTCAGTGAAGTGCATTGTTGTGAAATTTGTTCATTGAATGCACCTATTCAGCAAAAAAATATCTAATAGTGTTCAAGCGTAGTCATATGTCAAGAGGCAGTTCCCATAAAAATCTTCTATAAATGAATATAAAACCATAAAATCCTCTTGAAAGCTCAACTGGAGGTAGATTATTTCAAAAAGTGGATTCATTAAGTTGTTTATCACAATCAATGGAAATGATAGACAGTCTGTTTCGCCCTTATTTGGGGCTCATCAGTATCATCCATCCATCGAAAGTGATAACTAACCAAATATTTCCACCGGTCTCATATTCTCCTTCTAGTGATTTAATGGCATATAAATATGACACAGCGCCACCAGTCGGAAACAAATGAACCACATCTTACAATCACATCACATATAATCAACAAATCACCGAAGGTAGTTAGCGAATATAGTAACCACCTTCGGGTGTCAGGACATACGAGTTTCCGTTGCCGAAATGTTTTCATCTATCTGTAAGATGTGGTTCATTTGTTTCCGACCGGTGGCGCTGTGTCATATTTATATGCCATTAAGTCACTAGAAGGAAAATATAAGACCGGTGGAAATATTTGGTTGGTTATCACTTTCGATGGATGGATGATACTGATGAGCCCCAAATAAGGGTGAAACGGACTGTCTATTATTTCCATTAATTGTGATAAACAACTAAATGTTTCTAACATACACCGTCTAAGGCATATGGAGGCATTTCGATTTTCGTGACTTCGTATAACCAGCTCCGCTAGGAGGTTTGTTTGATTAGTTTCAAATGAATGTCCTAGTTTATTTCATTTTATTGCCACGAACGTTTATCGATAACACGAAGAATTCTGTTATATATAGATATATATATATATATATATATATATATATATATATATATATATATATATATATATATATATATATATATATATATATATATATATATATATAAATATATATATATATATATATATATATATATATATATATATATATACAGGGTTATTGCCGTTATTCGACACGAAGAGTTATGGCTAATGTATTTGATCGTATAAAAGGTTTTTCTTTAGGATGTATAAGGACGTATTAGAACTATATTTAAAAAATATTTTCAAGTTGTACAGGGTGTGCCAAAAACACGAAAAGTATCAAAAGTTCGTATTTTTAAATGGAATACCCTGTTTAATATTTTATCTTTGGATTTTATAATGAAAACAAATGCCAGTTTCGCCTAAACCTTATGGTTTTTGAAATATCTCGTATTTTGTGAAAATGTAGTATCAGTTTCAACGCTTAAACTCTCAACTGGTGTTTTCTTGTTTTTAACCAAATTAATGATAAGGCCTACTAACTGGATCAAACTTTATGTCGCACTTGTGAAATATTGACTGACTCAGATTTCGTGTGTAAAAATGAAGGTAAAATAATTGCAATCTTTAAACGGCACAAACTTGTTTAAATTAAATGGGATACCCCGTATTTTATATCACCAACAGATGTAGAATTTAATTGTCTATCGAATATCTCAATACATTCCAATCGACATCTCTTCACGTTTTCAAATAAAATGCACATTTTCATGTTAAAAACTGATTTTAAGAAATTTATCATTTATCAAGTCGCCTATGGCGTTTTGAGAAATGAGAATTGATTGAAATAAACATCAAGCGCATAATAATATATGCGTTTATCTTTCAATATCTTGAATGTTATGTACTAGTTCAAATTATGAAGGAAACAAAAATTAGGAGTATGAAACAGGCAATATTTTATATCAAGCGTTCAAAATGGCGACCACCAGACTCTAAATACAAACGTATCCTTTTTATAAAACTTTCATCAACATCTGATAACATACGCGGGATAACATTTAAAAAAGCTTCTGTGGTACGCTGTTCTCATGGGCGACTTGGTAAATAAAAAATTTCTTAAAATTATTTTGCAAAATGGAAATGCTCATTTTATGTAAAAACGTGGACAGTTATCGAAGGGAATATATGCAGGTATTTCATAGACAATTAAATTTCACATCTGTTGGTGACCAAATACGCGGTGATCCATCAATAATATTTTACGAGTGCGACATAAAGTTTGTTTCATTTAGTAGGCCTTATCATTAATCCCCTTGTACAACATGAAAATACTTTTAAAATGTAGTTCTAATAGGTCCCTATAAATTCTAAAGAATAAACTATTATAAAATCAAATACTTTAGCCATAACTCTTCGTGTCGAATAACGTGAATAACCCTGTATACATATATATATATATATATATATATATATATATATATATATATATATATATATATATATATATATATATATATATATATATATTATATATATATGTATATATATATATGTATATATATATATATATATATATATATATATATATATATATATATATATATATATATATATATATATATTTTCAGAAATATATCCACGGTCGAAAGTATTTGAAAAACTTGGTTCTCGGAATGAACCGCGTAAAAGATTTGAAAAATCTCGACGTTTCGGCTCCTTTTGCGAAGCCATCTTCAGGAGAATTAGAAGGGAAATAATTCAGATACATGGCCTCAATCTGCCTACTCCACGAATCGAATTAGGAGGAATCGGAAATAATACGATTGCGTGGTCTCAACCTGCCTACTCCACCAACCGTACTGCTTCCTGGCAACTCGGGAGTCTCAACCTGCCTACTCTTCAGAGTCAACTGACGGACCGATCGCCGAGTGGCCGTATTTATAGGGAAGGGGGGCGGGTACTCTATTGACGTAGTTATTGACGTAGTTATTGACGTAGTATTGACGTCAATGGGGTATTCACGCACGGTATCAGTGCGGGATGCACTCTGATTGGGTGTGACATGGCGACCACTGAGAAGTGGTTTCCATGCTGATGGGAGTCTGTGTCTGCGGGGGTGTCAAGAAGATTGACACCCCCGACTATAAGCGTATCCCCCATGACCCGACAACATACCTGGAGAAAACCACAAAATCTCGTATCAACCCATCGAATCTGCCACCTGAAATAAAAAAGTCTCTAATCCCAAGAAAAAAATCTTCAAGAACCCCTCGAATTTATGGTCTACCCAAAGTTCACAAGCCTAATATTCCACTTCGACCCATTGTCAGCGCTTACAATTGTCCAGCACATCCTCTTGCGAAATATCTCGCCAAAACCCTTCAACCCCTTGCCGAACAAACCCAGTCTTACGTAAAAAACTGTTTTCACTTCATAGAACTCCTCAAAAATATTGATATTACCCCAACTGATCTCCTTGTTAGTTTTGATATTGTCTCCTTATTTACAAATATCCCCATCGAAGAAACACTTTCCATCCTAGACACGAAACATCAAATATCCCCAGACAACCTATCCCTGATCAAACACTGCATGGCCAACACTTACTTTATCTTTCAAGGCAATTTCTTCAGACAAATTGAGGGAGCCCCAATGGGATCCCCTCTCTCCCCCGCCATAGCCAACATTTTCATGGAACATTTCGAAACCCAAGCTCTCTCGTCATTCGACCTTAAACCATCATGCTGGCTACGTTATGTAGACGATGTCTTTGCGATCTGGCTTCATGGCGGAGACTCGTTGCTCCACTTCTTGAATCATTTGAATGGCATACATCCAAGTATCCAATTTACAATGGAAGTGGAAAACGATGGGTCTCTGCCATTCCTCGATGTCATTGTCAAAAAACTTCCATCCCAAGGCTTCTCCTATTCAGTTTATCGTAAACCCACCCATACAAACTGTTATCTGAACGCCCAGTCTCACCACCATCCCTCTCAACTTAACTCTGTAGTTAATACCCTAATCTACCGCTCCATTCGACTATCTGACGCCGAACAACGTGAATCAGAACTCAATACTCTAAAACATATATTATTACAGAACGGTTACAACACATATCAAATCAACAAGAACATACGCAAACACACAAACATCAACCCACCTTCCAATCCCACTGACCAAGAATCTACACCTAAATTATTCCTTCCTTACATCAAAGGAGTAACAGATAAGATCGCAAGATCTCTCAAAAACACAAACATCAAAACAATATTCACCACCCAACAAAAACTCTCCCATCTGGTCAGATCCGTCAAGGATAAAATTCCTAACGAAAATCACGGTGTTTATGAGATTCCCTGGTCCAATTGTCCTCGTTTTTATATAGGACAAACTAACCGGCGAATTCAGGTTTGTGCCAAGGAACATTCACTTTCAGTAAGACACTCAGATATCACCAACGCCCTTTCCCAACATCACACCCAAACAAGCCACATTATCGATTTCCCCAATACAAGAACTATTGCTCCCGTCCGATCTTTCAAATCCCGAATTTTTCGTGAAGCTGTAGAAATAGAAAAACGTCCTAATTGTTTGAACACCAGAGATGACAGTCACAGACTCCCATCAGCATGGAAACCACTTCTCAGTGGTCGCCATGTCACACCCAATCACAGTGCATCCCGCACTGATACCGTGCGTGAATACCCCATTGACGTCAATACTACGTCAATAACTACGTCAATAACTACGTCAATAACTACGTCAATAACTACGTCAATAACTACGTCAATAGAGTATCCGCCCCCCTTCCCTATAAATACGGCCACGCGACGATCGGCCCGTCAGTTGACTCTGAAGAGTAGGCAGGTTGAGACTTCAGAGTTGACAGGAAGCAGTACGGTTGGTGGAGTAGGCAGGTTGAGACCACGCAATCGTATTATTTCCGATTCCTCCTAATTCGATTCGTGGAGTAGGCAGATTGAGGCCACGTATCTGAATTATTTCCCTTCTAATTCTCCTGAAGATGGCTTCGCAAAAGGAGCCGAAACGTCGAGATTTTTCAAATCTCGACGCGGTTCATTCCGAGAACCAAGTTTTTCATATATATATATATATATATATATATATATATATATATATATATATATATATATATATATATATAATATATATATATATGTATATATATTATATATATATATATATATATATATTATATATATATATATATATATATATATATATATATATATATATATATATATTATATATATATATATATTCTCGTTTGGTCTCTCTTGGGCGCCAAACTAGTATCCTATGTGCCCAACTGTGGTCGTCCTGCCTTGCTTCATGACCAGCATATCTTCATTTCAGTTGCGCCACTCTCTCTTAAGTTCTTCTACGAATTTCCTCATTGCGGATTCAATTCCTTCAAAGTGGTTCCTATCATTGCCTCGTCCATTGCTCGTTGGGTGGTTTTCAGTTTATTGGCAAATTTGCGGGTAATCGCCATTGTTTCTAGTCCATATGTGAGAACTGGCATCACGCAGGCATCAAACACTTTTGTGTTTGTTGTCTGGTTATTCCAAAATTTCCCAGGTTCCGACAGAGTCAAAAGCATTCTTGTAGTCGACAAAATGGAGTGTTATATTATATTTTGTGGCTTTTTCAATGACAGTGCGAAGTGTCTGTACGTGGTCAATATTACTAAACCCCTTACGGAACTGCGCATTTTGCCACTTTGTTGGAATTTTACCTTCTGTTAAACATTTATTGAGCAATATATATATATATATATATATATATATATATATATATATATATATATATATATATATATATATATATATATATATATATATATATATATATATATTTACAGTGTGGAACAGCCAAATGGAATAAATTCGATAACGAATAAATTAGAGCGTATTGGGAAAAACGCTTGAACACTTCGATTTGCGCATTTTTTTTCAAAAAAAAATAATTATATAGGGTGTGTCATGTGACAGTGGCCGATACCAACTTTCTTATTTTAAATACAACTCCCTGTATATTATTAGTTTTTTGGATTCTTCAGAAAATTCTAGACATAATTCATGTACAATGTCCCATACCTATCTTCAACTGTTTCGGAAATATTAAGTGTTTTCAGATGTATTACAAACGTTAGAAGGCATTTCTATACCAGATTAGCATGTTGCCAAGACGTTCGCGGCGAACATTTTGAACATCTCTTACATTGAAATTAATGTTTTTTTGTTTTTTTTACATTATTTGTGAAATAAAATAATTTTCTTTTTTTAATGTTAATTTTTGTAATACATCTAAAAACACTTAATATTTCCGAAACAGTTGAAGATAGGTATGGGACATTGTACATGAATTATGTCTAGAATTTTCTGAAGAATCTAAAAAACTAATAATATACAGGGAATTGTATTTAAAATAAGAAAGTTGGTATCGGCCACTGTCACATGACATACCATATATAATTATTTTTTTTTTGAAAAAAATGCGCATCTAAAAATACAACCATGTCCAATCGTTTTTCCCAACACACTCTCATTTATTCGTTATCGAATTTATTCCATTTGGCTGTTCCACACTGTATATATATATATATATATATATATATATATATATATATATATATATATATATATATATATATATATATATATATATTTATATATATATATATATATATATCAGGCATCGAAGAATTTCAAAAATCGTTAAAAAACTACTCTGGAATAGTATATTATTTTCGGAGAAAATATGACAAAAATTTCCAGTTGTCATCGTTCGTTTTCGGTACTTTTTTTGTAGATAGAAATTATAGGAATCATATTAATTATTGCTCCTGCATCGGTATTTGATTCAGCTTGAAATAATCAGTTTTCAATTGCCACAGTTGGAAGGTATCACAATTGCCACAGTTGAACGGTATCATAAAAACTAACAACATCCTCAGTAAATTTGGTAATTTGCGAAAATAATTATTTGGATACCTGTTTCCAAAAGTTTGATTTGTCGCATAATGCCAATATAGTCTGAAATTGGTTTCGATAAACAATCAACAGACAATTGTTCAGTTGATATCTGTTCAATAGAATCTTTATCTAGTGAAGAATGATGTCATCATAACGACATATTTCCAGAAAAAATTCTGTTAAGTAAAAACACTGTTATTATCCCAAATATATAGAAGTTGATTAAGGAAATTTCATATTAAAGTTTTTTCGCATTGAAAGCAAAGCTATACCTACTTAGTAAATTGTTCTTAATTAAATAAATTTCGTAGAAAATATTTCATGAATAAATAGAAAAAAATTCAACTGATTTCCATGAAAAAGATAACACTGAAAGATAACGTACTTACCTACCCGCTACTTTCTGGATTGAATAGCTACGTTATCTCAATTCGATAAATTCGTATGAACATTTTATTTGTTTTAGAGATATTTGAAACAATATTATTAGAATTAATCATAAATCTTTGTTGGCGAACAGATTATATAAGAATTGATTTTCACAATTTCGTCATACCTACTCCAAAATGAAAATAGCTATTTAATGTGCAAATTCATCACGGTTCGAAATCGTCTTCGATTGTCATAAATCATATCATATCTAGTTGAAAATTATTGGGATAAAAATTGCAACTATTGATTGCTAATTGTTATCATTTTCGCTGCATATGATGGGCAATGGATTTTTTAACGAAGCTTTCTAGTAGTCTGATCTATTTTCATGTTTTTTTGAAAGTTACCTGTATTGTATAAACATTAATTATTTTAGCATTTTCCAGCACGTATCTAACAATATGTAATTCTCGATTTCCTTTGAAAGTTTTTTGCTTTTTCCGACCAGAAATCGAAACCTTTCATTTATTATTGTTAGAAAAACACATGTTTGATTTTAACGGTTATTATATTTGACTCTATGACGTAGCGTTTTACCACACGGTGGCTTCTTCGGATAGAATGAAATACTGCAATCTTGGTATCTTAGTTTCACATAAAATTTTTAGTACCTAGGGAAAAACGATTACAACAAGAAATTAAATTAGGGTGGAGGGTAGGTAATCCTCCAGAAAACTTGCTCAAACTACATCCGGCATTAAACATATTTAGGAGTGGACAATAATTCACGTCAATTTGTTCGTTCAGTAACAGATCAGAATTCTTAACCTGTTTATTTCTAGAACTTTCTTCAAAAGTTTAATTTCAATCCTTTATTCTCTCTACGAAAATATGGAAATCTTCATTAATTGAATGATTCTCATTTAGCAAATGCTTTGCATAATTAGAATTCCCCTATTGTTTACGAAGCAGCGCTCATGTTCTTTAATTCTTCACAACATGATAATTTATAGACACCCGATTGTGAGAGTTTATCCATTTTTGATTTATTGTTTTTTATAAATTGGCCTAAAGAATTGTTTGTACGGTAAGCGATATTGAAATTATAATGTTAAAAAATTAATGTAAGTTTTTCACTAGGGTTGCCTGTATAAGTTAAAATACTGAATTTATTTTCAACATCCTTGGATTGCGGAAAAACTTGTTTGATTGCTAAATAGAAATTCTTTTTATTTAAGATATTGTCAATTAATTTCGGATTATATGTATTATTGCTAGCAATCTGTTTAATGATGTTCAATTCTTTATCGAAGTTTGCTTGTGACATCGGAATGTTAACCATACTATTGTAAGCTGGAATTTTATGTTACGTCTCATACAGATACTACAAGAAATAGTACTTCAGTTCATCGTTTCCACCATAAAATAATAGTTATTTAATAAACTAGTTTATTAATGACAGCGATTAATGGTTGAGATATTTTAACGCGTGAGCGGAGCGAGCGCGTTAATAGTTCGAGACCATTAATCGCTACATTAATAAACGAGTTTATTACAAGATTTTTCCGTCGACCTCATCATGAATTGAGTATAAATTCTTGATTGAAATAAATTTTTATTTTGCATGACAGATACACTTGACACAATATAAATTTCTATGTTTCGATATATTTATATTCATGCTCCCGATGGAACAATTTGAGAAATTCATAGATGGAATATTAGACATGTGACATTCTGAATAGTTAACATTACCGAAAATATCCGATAAGGAATATGTGGAACTGGTGGAAGCTGAAGTGTTATTTACTTTCGAACGATTATTGCATAAAATTTCCGCAGTTTCTACTTTCTTTCGTATCGTTAAATTTTTCGATTTGAATTATGAATTCCTTTTCTCTGTGGAATAACAGTACATACACAGAATAATTCAACTATTCCGTGTTGAATATTTCTGTGTTTGGTTGCCCATGACAATCATACATTAAAATAGGAGAAATTGCACATTAAAATGGGTCATTAATGATCAATTTCGTGTACGTTAAAGTAAGGTTTTATTTAGAGGTCGACGGAAGTATTAATTTATAGTAGTTTGAATGTGTAGAATATTGCAAAAAATATTTCTAAGAATTCATGATAGACATCTTGCCTACTCGATAGAAAAAAAATTTATGAATGAAATACATGAATAATTTATATGTTAATCCTTCAAGTAGTGTGTTTATTTGTCATTAACTAAGTACCCACATGTTATCTGATAGTATATAATGCTATAAGTCAGCTGCTTGACTTAGATATTCATTTATATATTACAAATAGTTATTTATGTACCAAGGGTATACATAGATGTTTATGCCCTGAGGGCGACGTCTTACGAACCCGAAGGGCCTCTGGCCCGAGAGGTTGTAAGTCGCCCGAGGGTATACACATCTATTTATACCCATGCATACAAACTTTTATGTCATACTAGTTGGTTATTGCAATCCAATCTCAATACAAATCAGTATTTTAAAAATTCCGGTTTGAATTAATAACATTGCATAGTAGGCACTATCGTTGCTAGGTGAATGTTGACAAACGTAAATGTCATAAAAGCTCAATAATTTTTATATGTGTCAAAGTAAGAAGCCAAAACGGACGAAGATTTTGGAATTCCTGACGAAATAATTAAAAAAGCAAAGAAAGCAACAGAAAATCTGTTGGCAAAAAGGTCTGAAGAAGCTTACGACATGGAATACGAAAAATTAGTAAATTGGATGCAAGAATCGTTTGCTGCAGACAACTTAACTATCACCGGATCTTTTCAGAACTGCCAATTTTATGTTAATTCGTCAAAATAATGTCCATCGAATATTTATATATATTACTATATTCCGTTTGTAATTTAATTAGTAAAGGTTGTTAAATAATAATAATAATAAGTTTATTGTAATTGCCTGTATTACACTGTAAAAAACAATCACAAAAATATCAAAAATTTAAAAAATCTTTCCCTAGTAAGAAATAAGAAGCCTTAAATTACGCATAAACACAACTCAACAATATTCAAAGAATATACTTATTTCAATATACTTATTCTAATCTAACAAAAACTCAACTAAAACTTAAAACTTAACCAAAACCAAAACTATCCTCTCTCAACCGATTATACAATTTTTTCTAAACGAACTTATTGAGATATCAGCCTCAAACAGAGCCTTATACTTATTTAACGTATGAGGGGCCATATAATCAAAGCAACCCTCAAATTTGGATGTTCTATGCCGAGGAACGCTGTAATTATCAGCCTGGCGTATATTCACCTGATGAGCTGACCCACGCAATTCCAATCTATTGAAAAGATAGTCAGGAGTTTCACTGGCAATCAATCTGGCAAGAAAACCAGCCAGTAAATACTCAGCCCTCTGTGCAAATGTGATCTCTTCAAGTTTACTACGGTAGGGCGTGATATGACTTTTGTAGGGAATACAACTTACAAATCGGAGACATGAATTCTGAACTTTGGCCAGATTATATTTTTCTTTCTTTGTCAGCAAACCAAAGTACAGCAGTAATCGAATAAAGGGTAGACCAGAGATCTAACAAGTCTGAACTTAGTTGCCTCATTCAATTCATATTTAAATCTCTGTAGTCCCTTCAACCTCTTATAAGTGGATTTCCTTATAGATGCAACGTGATGCCTAAATGACAACTCCTCGTCCATCCAAACCCCCAAATTTTTAAAACAAGTCTCCCATGCCAACCCTGCACCTCCCACTACCACATTGCAAGTCGAATCTGACCTCAACAGAAGGGATTTGTCTCCTATAAGCAGTGCTTTCGATTTAGAGGCGTTAAGCTTAAGGCCATTTCTAGAACCAAGCTGACAACTGTGGTAGTTCTTGATTCATAGTCTGAATTGTTGACGCAAGATTGGAAGGTTTGCATGATTGATAGACTTGGATATCATCAGCATACATGTGGTTATACATGTATGCTGGAATGGAATAAGTTAAACAAAACATTATTTCTCTTTATGCCCACGCGGGCCATAAAGTGAACTTTATGCCCGAAAATACGACATAAGATAGTTGGTAACTAAGCAATAAAAACACAATAATGAACTAGTATGACATAGAGGTTATTCATGGAATAGAGTCTGTTTAGTAGAGGTTATTCATGGTCTTGGAGTGGGAAATAAATTGTCTACAACTTATGCGAAATTCAGCATACTACGGCATTTTGGAGGGTGCGTGATGCTGAGAAAACGTCCCTCAAATAGATTCCAAATTAAGTAAGAGCGTTGAAAATTTATAAGTAAATTGAGTTGCTGCTAAAGAAGTGCTTTTTCTCAAAGGCCGCCATTTTAATTTTTAAGATTTCAGGTTTTTTTGTGGTTCTGGAACTTTTGCGCATCTCCGTAGCTTTGACTGATTGATTTAGTTAATGGGTGAAATTTGTAGTATATATAGTAGAACAAGTTTATTTTAGTGAAGTACTCACTGTTGGTGTCAATGGATTTGTATAGTCGCCGCAATTTTTATATTGAAATTTCAATCGCTTTTGAGGATTTTCTCCACAACCATTCCAAATTCAGTTGGAATGCTGATATTTTGTACATGAATTTCATACAATTTGATGTCAAGGAGATGTTATTCAAATATATTTCTCATCATTTCAATTTTATGAGTTTTTCTATATAGAAGGGATATATAATTAGTACCTATATGAAAAATATGATAATAAGAATTGTAATCTTGGTTGTAATATCAGTGATAGTAAGGTTATAAGTGGAAGAGGCAGAAAATACATTTATACTGTTTGTAATGAGACAAGGGTAGATGGGGACAATGGGGTGGTGTTGATGATTGTGGTAATAAAAAGAACTATAAAAATATAAATATAAATAGAACAAAATAATAAAAATTGTGAAAATAAAAACAGAAAAAATAAATATAAGGAAAAGGATAAGGATAACAGAAGATTCAGAAAAACAAAGGGAAAAAAAGAATGAAATGAAAGTATGTAGGTACTTGGAACGTCTATCCCAATTCGCTTGAAACGAAAGGCATTTAACCAATGAAAATTGCCGGTTATGACCAATGGCTACGAGTGACACAAAGGCGAATGGAGATGCTTGCCCTGGCCCTGAGGGATCGAGTGAGAAATGAAGAGCTACGCCGACGTACTGGAGTAGATGATATAACATAACGAATCACTACACGGAAATGGAAATGGGCTGGGCATATTGCTAGAATAGAGGACGGGCGATGGACCAAAAAACTTTTGGAATGGAGACCAAGAGCTGACAAGCGTAGCCGAGGCAGACCTCCCACTCGATGGACGGATGTCCTGAAGAGAATGGCGAAAAATTGTATTGTGACAGCCAGGGACAGAGAGAACTGAAGACGTTTGGAGGAGGCCTATGTCCAACAATGGACGTGAGAGAGGCTGCATGATGATGATGACTCGGAATGTCAGAACCATGTTGCTCCCTGGCAAAATAATGAAGATTAGGGACGAACTAAGAAAGTACAAAATTCACATAGCTACATTACAAGAGATAAGATGGAAAGGTCAAGGGGTAGTAGAAAAAGATGACTTTAGTTTTTATTATTCAGGGAATGAAAATCAAGGACAATATGGGGTAGGTTTTATAATGAGGAGCAATTTACGAAATGATAATTATATTGGAATTCAGATTAATAAGTGAACGAGTTTGGGGATACAATCAAAACCAATGAATATATCGACAATAAATATATATGCACCAACCGAAAGTGCAGATAAGGAGGAGAAGGATAGTATATATGAACAAGTCGAAAAAGAAATCGAAAAATGAGAAAACAAACAACAATGTGCAACGCCTATGGAATTTACACATCCAAGAAAGTGCAGGATAACGTGGTAATCGCCAGATTTATAGATATGGGGCACAAATAGATCAGGTGCTTATTTTATCATTTCTTTTTACTTTTTTTTTTTAATTGTACGTTTGGCTCATACAGCGTGTACTCGTCAATGTAAATATAATAAAAATTTATTGAAAATTATCAGTTTCTGTACATAAAATAAAATATGCAATGTAAATACACTCCATAATGTAACATTCACAGACAAAAGACATAATATGAATAAAATCAGCAGGACAAGTATTCGGAAACTGAATAGAATGATCTATTCAAAAAAAAAAAATCTTTCATTGCTGTTTTGAATCTAGGCATGGTCAAATTCCTCAGATGTACAGGTAACTTGTTGTATACTACGATGGAAGAGTACTTTGGACATCTCTCGTGAAATGAAGATCTATGTCTGGGGATCGATATAACATTTGCATTCCTTGTGCAATACCTGCTATGATCACCCCATTTTTCGAATTCCTAGTTGTGCTTCTTGACGTGTAATGCAGCTTTCAGTATAAAGATACTCGGGAATGTGAGCAGTCTGTTCTCAATAAAGAACCCCCTACAAGAGTCTCTCGGCTGAAGGCCAAAAAGCAACTGCACAAGTCTCTTCTGGGATACAAAAACTCTTCGCCATCCCACCAAGCAATCCCACAGGAGCACTCCAGAGGACAAATGGCAGTAAGCCAAACTGTAGTATATACCCATCAGATCTACCAGGTTCAAAACAGATTTCATCTGCAAAATAGCAAAATATTCCTTACCCAGGCATCTAGAAACATGCTGAAGCTGCGAGTCCAACCGCAGTGGAGCGTCCGCAATGAAACCCAGATATTTTACTTCGTGTGAAAAATGTATGGTATCAGTATTATCTAATGGATTTCTGATATGTAAGTCTATTCCTCTGGCACCATTGCTCTATCAAGTCACACACTCTCTCAACGCGAGCGGAACTCCCGAATATCATACCCCGACACCACAACTGCTTCGTCATCTGCGTAGAGGACACTTTTACCCAGTTCAATAAAATCAGCCAGATCGTTTATAAAAAGGAAGAATAGCAGTGGCCCAAGCGTAGATCCCTGAGGAACCCCATCGGGCTTCTTCTTTTCGTTGAATAAACACCATCAACTCTGACACTCAAACTCCGATCATTGAGATATGTTCTCAACCAGTTATTGCAGACTCCGCGAAGTCCCAGCCTCTCGAACTTTAGCAACGCTATATCGGGGTCCATTAGGTCGAATGCCATCTTGGGGTCGAAGAACACCACTAACACAATTCTTCCTTCATCAATTTCAGCATGAACAAAATCAAAAAGCTCGATTGCTGCTCCCTCGGTAGAGTGATTCCTCCTGAAACCATGCTGACTGTGCGCTATCAATCCCCAAGGCTATAAAATGAACAATCTGATCGTACATGGCAGCCTCTAGAACTTCGGAAATACTGCTCAGAAGAGATATACGTCTATAGTTCTCAATATTCTTAGGGTCTCCCTTTTTTGGAACCGGAACAGTAACCGATAGCTTAAATATGTCCGGAAACACTCCCTCCGCGATTGTGCGATTCACCAAATTCATGAGTGGCCTAATAATAGAACCAACAATATTATTAAGTGTAGCCGGGTAAGGCCATCAGCTCCCACAACACTCGTATATTTCATTCTCACTATATATCTAAGTATATCCTCCTCACGCGCAGCCAATACAAATATGGGCTCCATCACCGAGGAGGAATAAGTAGGCGGCAAGGACAAGTTACAACCGAACTCCTGAGCAACTATGCGCTCACCATAAGTAGAAAAATATTCGGCAAACTTCCGATGCCACGGCTGTTGAGGATCTCTCAATATCCAAGGCAATAGAGTCTCTTTTCTTTCTACGTCCCAGTTGCTCATCAACTACTTTCCAGACTGCTGCACTCCTGTTACCCGAGTCTCGTTCAATCAATTTTTAGTAGCCTCTTTTAGCGCATCTTATAGAGGCTTCATGAAGCTTGTGGCGACGTTTATATTCGTCCTTGAGGTAGGTAATACCTGTTGCATTTATCAGCTCGTGAAATTCCTGCAACTGCTTACCAGAAAGAACTATATCGCTGGTAATTCATGGTTCTCGCACGGTAATGGGTCTCTTACGACATGTAGACCACTTAACCGGGCACGTAGCTTCAATAACAAAATTGATTCTTTTCATAAGGTAGCTGAAAGCACCATTCAAATCACGTTCACCATCAATGAAAGCCCTGTTCACTCAGAAATACCCCTAGCTGAGATGAACTATGCTCGTCGAAGATCCTGGCTGCGATTCTTGGCCCATCCTCCTACCCAATTCTCCAATCCGAAAGAAAAAATTTCAATGAAATAGCATCGTGGTCAGAGCCATTTGACATTATTTATAGAAGAAAGCAGTCGTCATTAGAAGATGTAGGAACATACAGACGTACAAATGCCGACTCGGATCACTACATGGTAACGGTCACAATCAAACAAAAAATAAAAAATAATTACCGCTATGAAAACAACCCGAACTAAATAGGACATCGAAAAGCTCAAACATGAAAAAATAAGAAACGAATACGAGAGGCAAGTGGATAAAACGCTATTTGAATGTGAAGAAACTGAGAATGTTGAGTTGGCATGGTCTATTAGAAAATGCCTACTGAGCTCAGCAGCAAATCAGTTAGGGAAAGAAAATAACGGAATAAAAAAGAATGGTATAATGAAAAATGTCGAGAAATCGTTAAAGCAGAAGGAGATGCTAGAAAGGAATGGATCTGCACGAATAGCGCAGAAGACAGAGAAGGATATGAGAAAATGAGAAAAAACTGTAACAAATCGATGAAAAAAGTTAAAACAGAATGGACACACAATAGAATAAGAAACATAGAAATAGAAAAAACTAGTAGAAACACAAAGGTATTTTTAAAAAAAAATAAATGAAAAAAAATAAAACATATAAAGATAAAGTAAGAGTAATAAGAAACAAAACAGCACAAGCAGAAAACGAAGATAAGAAATAGACGGAAAAATAACGGCAGCTAATAGGGCGTGCCATGCCAATAAGAAACTAATAAAGAGTAAATATGAAAAAGGGCCACTTAACTAATAAACGATGACAATGACAAAAAGAGAAAATGAGGAAATAGGAATAGTAGAAAGAAGAATAATGAGAATAATCCTAGGGCCAATAAAAGTTGACTACAATGAATACAGGCAATAGATGAACTATGAAATACTGAGAGAAATGAACGGCGAAGTTATAGTGAAAGGAATAAAGAAGCGAAGGACAGAATGGCTCGGCCATGTATGGAGAAGAGGAGAGGATGCAATGGCTGTTCAGTGCTCCAGTGGGAACCAAGAGGTAGGAGAAGGCGAAGAATACCCAGATCAAAGTGGCTGAAGGAAGTGAAGGAGGATTTAAGAATGATAGGTATCGCTGGATGGAAAGAAAAAGCTAAGGACAGCACTCTATAGGAAAAAAATAATCGATAAATCATAGAAATGATGGGCTTTGATCCACCCCAGCAAGCGGATCTAGGATGCATTCATGCGGCGCAACCCCATAAGGGATGTTTAGCCAATTTTTATTATTATATGAAAATAACAAAAACCAGAGGAACTCTGCTGCTCACGCATTTTTCTTATCTGTCTGGGCATAACATTGTAGCAAAACTTTCAAACTAGTTAATAGTTAAGCATGCGTAATATTTTAGTTACCGAAAATGTAAGCATGCTTATCAGAATTATCTATTTATCTGAAATATTACGTACCTATCTATCATAAACAATTCATATTGCACGTATAATCATTCTTCAATCAATATTTGTCCTTTCTGTTGCCATAGCATGCACAATTATAAACAATTACCTATATTCAAGAAGATTTTCGTTGTAGCAGCCTTCTTTGGGGCTGTAGTTATGTTTTTAATATATTCTAACAACAACCTGAACAGTACTCACTATACCTATGAGGTTTTAGAACTTGTGGATTTCAATTACAACTCTAATGGTGAGTACTTATTATATATATATATATATATATATATATATATATACAGGGTGACCCAGTGCTACTCATCTTCTGTTCAGAGTCTGGGTTATTAGTATCTAGTGAAGTTGATTGTTTAAAGACTCAAAGGGAATTTGAGTGAAGAACTTCTCATTTTTCTTTCGACGGAATACTAAAATGCCTTAACTCATATTATGATAGTCTAATATTCACACCATTATTATAATTTTTTTATATATATATATATATATTATATATATATATATATATATATATATATATATATATATATATATATATATATATATATATATATATATATATACATATCATATATATATATATATATATATATAATATATAAATATATATATATATATATATATATATATATATATATATATATAATATATAAATATATATATATATATATATATATATATATATATAATATATATATATATATATATATATATATATATATATATATATATATATTATATATATATTTATATATACATATATATATATATATACATATATATATATATATATATATATATATATATATATATAGGTACATATATATATATATATATGTACCTATATATATATTTTCTCATTCATTCTTTTCTGTGGCCCATGTAAGTTTACTAATCAACAAATTCATTATAAGATGAGCCACAATATGTGTTATTTAACGGTAATATGAGCAAGCGTTTTATTCATGAAACGTTGTACAAAATTTATGTTTTAGACAATAAGAATTAATGAAAATAATATGATCACTGCAGTAATGTAGGAGAAAATCAAAATATAAAAAACTTCTATTCACCTCTACAAGCTTTTACAATATGTGCAACAAGGGAATTATCGAAGTATTTATCCTCGAAAGCAAATAAAATATATTCATTAAATGGCTAAACATTCTTCAACAAGACTGATGGTTCTCATTCATAAAGGTCGATTTCAAAATATCTAACATTTCGCAAAAATAAATTATTTTCATTATGGTTACTTTTTATCAATTCTTGTGTATTTGATATATATATCATTGAGTAATCCTATTCTCTCATAACATATGAATATATAAATGCATTCTGAATGATATATATATATATATATATATATATATATATATATATATATATATATATATATATATATATATATCATTCAGAATTCATTTATATATTCATATGTTATGAGAGAATAGGATTACTCAATGATCTACTCAAGCAGCAAAGCACAAATTATATAATCACTAAAATGAAAATTGGATGTATTCACCATCATAGTTTTTTTTAATATCTGATTATGATATAGATTAAAGTTTTCGAGCACGAGTGTCCGATAAGTCTAATAATGATCAATTTTTATGTTTAACATCAAAGGGTAGGGTAAACTGGGGGAATTTCGGCCCTGGAGGAAATTCCGGACATCAATTATCTCGTTGCTGTATCTTCCTCCACAAACGTGGCATCATCCATTACACTGTATTTTAACGCGCCAATTCAGTGTTTGTTGGTAACTTCGTCGGAATAGATGTATTGAAATTTTAGTAGTACATTTAAAAAAGTGAAGGATAGTGTTATAACGGTCGAAATATTTTAAAGGTATGTATAGATTTCAAAAACTTCATAAATCGTGTTGTTATTTATTTCAGTGGGCAGGTTGTTTAAAATACATTGTTTCTGTGATTTTAAAATTTCACTTAACTTTACTGTTTATTTTTTTAAATATGACTAAAAATGTTTATACATATGGGGTAATTCCGACATGTCTTTAGGGGGAAATATCGGCCTGGCCGGAATTACCCACAACAAAATAACTATTTTATTTTTCATATTTTTTTCAGATTCCCCGCAAATATACAATATAAACTGCTAAAGCGTCTTTTACACAAGAAAAGTTAAGATTGGCCTTACAAGAAATTGAAAATGGACGGAGTTTAAGGCAAGTGGCAAATGCTTTTGGCATAGCGAGATCTACATTGCAGGGTCGTCGTAGAGCCGGAACGGTTTCAAAACCATATCTAGGACGAAAACCAGTTTTTAGTAAAGCTGAGGAAGAAGATTTTACTAGACAAATTATTAAACTTTCGCAGTTGTATTATGGTATTACTCCGTTAGAAGTAATGCCGGGTGCTTATAGCTATGCAAGAAAAAGGAATGGAAAGTTCACAAAGCAAAATTCCTCTACACAGGACCTCATTTGTAGAACTACTGGAACCAGTCCCAGGATGTTCGAAATATCCTACTAAAAAAGGAAGAGACAAACAGCATTCAAGGATTTTCACGTCTACTCCCATGAAAGCTGTTAGGGAAGAGAAGGAGAAAAAGAAACAAGATCGAATAGAAAAAAAGAAAAAGGGGACAAAACTAAGAAAGTTACACGAAATATTGTGAATGAAAGTGGCTTAGTTAGCCAGGTTATTGTCGAAAAAAGAAAACTACCAGAAATGCGAGAAAAGAAAAATCGAAAAGCAAAAATGTCGATATATCAACCTGAATATCAAGAGTACTCAGAAGAAGAGAATGAAGAAATTAATGATATTAATGAAGACGTATGTCTTATATGTGGCGAATTTGGAAAAAATAGGGAGCTATGGATACAATGTACCATATGTGAAGAATAGGCACACAAAGAGTGCACTGATTTTAATAGTCAAAATTGGTAATGTGATTTTTGCCAATAAGTTTTCATCGAGGGCCGGTATTACCCCCATGAGGCGGATAAAACCGGACAGTATTCAGTTATATACTATGTGTTGTAGAACATTTGTTTCGTTGTTTTGAGTTATTTTGATTACATTTTGTGTTCGAATATGTATTTTATTTGTTTGTTAATAAATATCATGATCTTATCTTAACAACTTTTATGGCAACTTGACATTTTCCTTAGGCGGCCGGAATTCCCCCTGTTTACCCTACTTTTATGCAAATGAATTCGTAGATTATAGTTTGTATTCTAACAAGAGATTATTTTCAGACAGCGAAGTCTTAGTGATAGGGTTCCGTTTTTATCCTTTGGGTACTGAACCCTCAAAACATGTACAAAAAATAAGGTTGCGCTGATTAAGAAAATCACACTTCCTCGTTTAAAATTAAATGCAGCTCTTTCACTATGTAAATTGATGATCAAAACTCAAGAAATATTGAATTTGAAGATTAATGCTAAATATTTTTGAATGGACTCGATTATAGTTTTATATTGGTTAGCAAAATCATCTGAAAATTGGTCACAATATGTTGCAAATAGAGTCAGTCAGATTCAAAAAGTCACTTATATTTCAGAATGGCATCACGTTAACGTCACTTAATAATGCTATCAACATTGTCTCGCGCGGTATGCTTCCAAGACAATTAATACAATCAGACTTATGGTGGAATGGCCTACAGTGGTTGAAATTCAGTCCCGATAAATGGCCGCCAATGTGGCGCAATTTAAATGACAAAAATGAACCTTAAGGCCGGCCGCACATTTACTACAATCGGATCCGATTGTCTGAAACGGCTTCAAATCAGACCACTAGCGCACACTGCAGACAAAATACGTCCGATTTTATTTGAATGTCATAAGCAGGGATATTTTTCGACCGTGGTAATCAAATATTTTCAGTATCGCACATGGTTTGACAATTCTTTTTTCTATACTCCCTGTCAAAAACTGACAGAAATAATCGTATGTTTGCGGTAGACTATGCAAAAACAATACACGGCTTGCCTTCCGGTAGTCGGATCATACTTTTAATCGGTCCGCTTGGTAGGACGCACTGCTCGTGCATCCGAGTCGGACGTCCGATCCGATATCGGATCGTAGGTGTGCGATATGATCGTATAAAAGTATAAGTATTTGAGCGTCAGATGCCCTGATCCGACAATCGTTTCAGACAATCGGTACCGATTGTAGTAAATGTGCGGCCGGCCTTAATGGAACGAAAATGAAATTCTGTGAATGTCATACTTACTTAACCAGAACTACCCGTAATTAATAAATTCTCATCTTTCAGAAAATTACGAAGAGTCATAGCATATTGTTTACCATTCATCAATAATTGAGATAATCTCTCCGGTCTTCTTCTGTTATCGCCCTATCAATCATGGTTTCCCTAATTCCGTCTATCCATTTCCTTCCTGGTATGCCCTTTTTTGTTCTATTTTGTGGTTCGTATTCCATTGCTTTCTTTGGCCATCTTTCTTGATTCATCCTGTTTACGTGACCATACCATAATAACTGTTTTGATTCTATTCTGTCTGCGCTCTTGAATTCTCTCCCTGTTCGTCTTCTTATTTCCTCATTAGGTATATGTTCCATTCTTGATATCTTACACGCTCTTCGTGAATAAGCCATTTAAACAGTTTCTATTTTCTTCTTGTCTCCCATCGAGAACTGCCAACACTCACTTCCATATGTCAGAATCGGTTCTACTATAGCATTTTAGATAACCATCTTTATTTCAAATCTGATTTTATTCGACCATAACCGTGAATTTAGAGTACGTACAGCCCTTTTTCATTGTTATTCTCTGTTATATATGTCCCTTTTTGTTGTACCCTTTCATATTATAGTTCCTAGGTATTTGAGTTCATTAGGTACACCTTTTAAATTTATGAACTTTTAGTTATGCTTCTTCTGCTTCGGCTCCTATTTCAAGTTACTCCGTTTTCGCCGTGTTCATATTTAGCCTCCATTGCTGGTACTCCTCTCTTAGTTTCCTTTACATATAATCTGCGTCCACTTCATCGCTAGCCATTATCACTTGATCATCCGCAAATAATAGTGTTGTGATATTTGTATTCCAATTCCAGCTATTTTTCTACTCCAGTTGTTAAGTACTTCTTGAAGGTGAATTTTGAACAGTGTTTGAGAGAGACTGCGTCCCTATTTTAAACCTTTTGTTGTAGGGAAGGGGTTTGAGATGGCCTTTAACACTTTTATAACGGTACTTTGTCACCTTCCGATAAGCATTTACTAAACAGCTTAGCTATGGTTTCTGATAATATGTCAGGTCCATATTTTATCAGTTCGATGGAAATGTTTCTAGGCCCAGCTCCTCTTCCATTTCTTGACTTCTGCAACGCGTTTTTCATTTCCGAAACCGTTATTTCATTTACTTTTACATTTGTAGCTGACTCGATGTTTATGTTTTTATACTCGAACTCTTTTCGGTTTTCAGTAAGTAACGTTTTGTAATAGCTTTCCAATTCTTGCAGACTTATGAAATTTAGTTTATCACTTTCTCTAGTGTACTTTATGACGTTCTCAATTATCTTTCATGCTTCAGCTACCCTCGTTCCTCCCATGTACCTATCTACCTCTTCGCACTTCTTCTCCCATGTTTGATTGTTTCTTTCTTTAATTGTTCCACTCTATTACATTGCGCATATATTCTTCTATCTTCTGCTGTGTTGGTGTGTAGCCATGTCTTGTATGCTTTCTTTTTCTTCTTAACGAGTTTTCCACTTCTATTGACATCTATTCTGGATTTTGTTAGTGTTGTCGTTCTTGGTACCCTAGAGCTTCTTCTGCAGCCTCATGTATGCAGGATTTGATTTGATTGTACAGGTTTTCTGCGTCACCATTTTCTTCTCTATTTATCTTTTGTAGTTTTGCCGCTACAAGTCTCTTATATAGTTTAATTATTCTATAATATATCCAATCTAACGCCTTTGCAAAAGAAATTCATTGCATTCAAAATTCTAAGAAATTTAAATCTAAAAAATTATCAAAATTGGACCCACTCGTAGATGATGAGGGTTTACTAAGAGTAGGATGATTAAAAAACGCCCCAATAGACTATGATGATAAATTTCAGATTCTGTTACCGGAAAAGCATCTAATAACTGGAATAATTATTCGGTAATTCCACGAAGACGAATTGTACGCAGGTAATGAAGAAACTTTATCAGCGGTAAGGCAAAAATTCTGGCTCATATCAGGCAGAAATATAGTAAGAAAAATAATACATTCATTTGTTAAATATACACGGGCAAATCCCAATTCGATGTCTCAAAGAATGGGCAATTTGACAAAAAAAAAAGACCGAAGTAGATTTTACCGGACCGTACCTAATTATATCTCACAGATTACGCAACGCAAAAAAAATAAAGTCATATATCGCATTATTTATTTACTTCTCCACCACAGGCGTTCACCTGGAACTGGTAGGTAATTTAACACTGAAAGATTCTTAGCTGCTTTAAAACGATTTCCCAATCGGAGCACCGCTGACGGAGTCAGTCGAAAAGGATATCACCAACGTGCCATTTAACCGCCTGTCAATATGGCAACGAATCCAGCAACTCCAACAATATTACAACATTTAGGCGTAGATGGCAGAAGGAGTATTTGTCCCAGCTGCAGATGCGTCCCAAAGGTCAGCAGCTACCTAGCCTCAACATTACAGTTGAGACACTTGTCGTCCTAGCGGAAGACAACTTGCCACCTTTGCAATGGCGTCTCAGACGTGTTTGTGAAGTGCACCCTGGAATTGACGAAGTTGTGCGTGTGGTTTCGGTTAAAACGATCACCGGAGTGTTCAAGCGCACCATAAAAAAGTGTGTATTATACCAACAGAAGCTGAGCATTCAAATGCATCATTAACAGAAATCGCAAAAAAAAAATTTCTCTGTATTTATATTTTTTGAATTATTTTGTTAGATATATAATTTTTCTTTATTTGAAAGCATGCGGGACACCAACGGCAGAATGCTGAGGAGGCGGGCGCCTGCCATACATGAAGCTACAGCTTCCTACCATGACATCCAGGAGGAGATACAGCAAGTTATCGCTCGCAAGAGCAACCCGTAGTCGGACCCGGCAATAAAAACAAGACCGCACAAAGGTAACCCGAGCAACATGAACAACTGTCTGTATTATATAGATGATCAAGACCAGAAACGCGAGGATATATGAATAGGCTGCATGGTCTGTGGTGCGAAAATCACCCAGATCTCAACTTCATGACGCAGCAGAACCTACAAGACCAGGTTAGTCATCTCAAGAGGAGGGGAATCTTACAGCAGTTTCAAGTGCCAGAAAGGACACAAGAACAAGCTGCAGAGCAGGTGAGAGATGCTCCAAACCAACAGCAACTTCTGACGAACCAAGGAGGAGAAGAACAGGCTTCTGCCCTGGATGAGAGGCAGGTGAGAGATGCCGAAAATGTCCAGCTTCCAGCGCCTGGGATGCGAGATGAACAATACATAGCACCTGATATGGAGCAGGTGAGAGTTGCTCCAGCCAGAATCGAAAATGCTTTACACTCCAACAGTCAAAGAACAGAACAATTGAGAGATGTTCTAGAACAAGTCGACAATAGAAGGGACGCATGTCTTTATTCATTATTAACATACATAATAATAATGAAAGGGCGGGGTTCAGCTACAAGGACCTGCTTTCAAACCCAACCGGGAAATTATACACATATAACATCACAAACAGGTATCATAGATGACATCATAATACAAAAAATTACACATATAAGTATATCATACCGTGAGAAATCATAATCAATAATCGTAATATAAAAAAAAATGAATTTTTAAACACATAAGTACATCATAACATGTGAAATATCGAGTCGCCGTACATTGTCACTACTGCCTTGCCAGAAACAGAGCGTTTTTGAAAATTTTTCAGGGAAAGTTCCTTGAGTTTCACAGGAATCGAATTATAAAGTTTGGCAGCATTATAGGAAAAACTTCGGGTAAAGATCGTCTTAGTATGCCTCGGAATAAGTACAGTGTATGATTATTTCGTGAAGAATTTTTGTGTGACAGCGGAACAAGCTTCTTACGTAGATAAGGCGGGTTACCAGATGTTAAAATTTTTTGAGTGAGGGTGAGAGAGTGCATTTCTCTCAAATAATTCAATTTCAGCCATCCCGAGTCCTTGAAGGATGCGCTGATGTGGTCATACTTGCAGATTCCATACGAGAATCTATTGCAGCTGTTTTGAATTTTTTGCAGTCGCGAAGCCTCAGTATGTTGGAGAGCAGGACCATAAATACTGTAACAGTAAGCCAATCTCGAGAAAATGAGGGACTCGCAAAGACTCAACTTTATATTTCTCGATAATAAGTCTCTATTAGGAAAGAGTTGTTTCAGAACATTGAAGGATGTTTTGCATAGATGGCTGATATGTTTGGAATACCTCAATTCTGTGTCTAACCAAAGACCCAATTTTTTTAGCTTCACTCGCGAAAGGAATGGTGTCATCATTGATACGTATAGAAAGAGAATCACTCACATCAATTCTCCTACCTCTAGGACCAAAAAGCATAACTTGTGATTTTTTCGGATTGACCTTCAAGTTGTGGGCACAAGACACGTCGAACAACAATTGAAGGCTTCTATTTATGTCGGATTCCGCAAGTATAGCCTCATGGTACCCAAACGAACTATGAAGTTGAGTGTCATCGGCGTAATGATGTATGTTGCCCAACTTGATGTAAAGGTGTTATTTTTGCACATTTAGCTCCACAGGAAATTGTCCACTTTCTAAGATATTATTTACAATATTTAAAGTTTTTCTCCAATGAAATCGAAAAGCTGTACTATGTCGGTTTTAGTTATTTTTTCTTTCCCTGGTGAGCTGTTGCTTTTTAGACCATTTTGTTGTAAATAGCGAAAGTTCAAAGTAGTTTACTGTTTTAGGTGCCGTTAGCACCATCTATCATTAATGAATTGTGCTGCGTTAGGAGCTTTGCTGGGTTCTTAATATATCTTTCAGTTAGTAGTAATATACATTCATTCACGTCAATAAGTTTATTCTTACCGAGCCTATTTTCCCCGATCCACCTGAAACACTCTTTTTTTGTGTTGGCAATAATTGGCAGTCATATTTGGCATCAACGTTGAGGTCACATTAATGATGGTCATCTGAATAAGACAGCAGGCCTGTTGATGGTCTTATTTTTGAAGGTAAAGCTAAAATTACAAACTGTGAAGTGTGCTGCAAAGGAAAGCAATGCCGCTTGCCATTTCCTAAGGAAGGAAAGTCGAGCAAAGCAATTAATAGAATTAATACACTATGATATATGTCCAATGGAAACAAACTCATTAAACGGAGCAAAATATTTCATAACGTTTATCGATGATCACAACCGTATGTTTCATGTTTATTTCTTGAAAAAGAAGGATGATCAACAAAACACAAGAATCAAAGTGCTTCGAAGTGACAATGGAGGCGAGTTTTTGAACAGAGATTTTGATAGGTACTTAAAAAATGCTGGCATTATACATCAAATGTCAAACAGCCATACACCTCAGCAAAATGGTATGGCCGAACGATTTGATCGCACCCTTGTTGAGAAGGCCTTATGTTTGATGGAGGTCTGGGCAAGTATTTATGGGCTGAAGCTTGCAATACAGCTTGCTACCTTAAAAATTGTTCAGCATCTTCAACGATTTCAGAAAATCCATTTGAACTATGGACTGGAAGAAAGCCTAATGTCAGTCACCTTCGAGTATATGGTATGGAAGTGTAGTTATGGTGCCAAAAGTTGATAGGACCAAGTGGGATCAGAAATCAGTGAAACATATTCTTGTGGGTTATGACGAGACTACAAAGGGATATAGATGTTTCAATCCAGCTACTAGAAAAGTTACAATCAGTCATGATATGACTATTATGGAAATGAACACTGTTATGTTACAAAATACAGTTCAGGATGAACTTACCAACAAGGATTCTGATTCAGTGGTGAATAAAAATGAACACTTTTCTCCAACTACAGAGAAATTAAAGCTGGCAGATGATGATTGTGTTCCCAATGTACATGATCTTGATACACTGATATCAATATTTCACAGTAGTTTACTGTTTTACGTGCCGTTAGCACCATCTATCATTAATGCCTTGTACTGCGTTAGGCGCTCTGCTTGGTTCTTAATGGATGTTTTAGTTAGTAGCAATATACATTCATTCACGTCAACAAGTTTCTTCTTACCGAGCCTATTTTCCCCGGTCCACCTATAAAATTCTGCAACTTACATCATTTTTAATAACACATTTATGGTATTATATACTTCTATTTTATCCGTTGGTTCAAGATAGATTGACTCATTGCAGTCTTTAAACTTTTTGCCTATAATGGTATTTATGCTCAAAGCTAGGTTTTGTCCAATTTTTGAAAGATGTGTTGAATTCTTTCGCTATTATTGCTCATCCGTGAGAGTCTTTCCTGTCATATCCTTTATTCGAATTATTTTTGTACCTTTTGTTTTTTTGAGCAAAGCTTGTTAAGGAAATTCCACATTTTCTTTGAATTCATTCCAGCCTCATTAATTTTTTTTACACATTGTTCTTCTTTAATATTCTCCTTAAGTTGTTCACCTCATTCTTTAATTTTTTTGAATGTTTTTCAGTTTCCAAATGTTTCACCAATTTCCGTCTTTTATAGAGATTATCCCTTTGTTTAGTATTTTTAGAAAATTCTGCATTTATCCAGTAGTTATTACTATGTATTTTTATATTGTGCTCTGTCGTGCATTCAGTTTTTGCTTTTACTATTATTTCCGACAATTTGCCAAATGAATTGATTTCACCTTGTTGTAGTTTTTGTTGTTCGGTTTCTTTCCATTTCTGTGTGTGTAATTTTAATTTCTTAATATAGTCTTTGGCGTTTTTAATTAGCTTTATATACATGATTTTATGATCTGATACTATATCATCTACAAGTCTTGCAGTTCAAGTTTTTATATGTCAAGACATGATCCAATAAGGTAGCTGTGGTATCCGATTTCCTTGTGGGATTCTCAGGTACAAGAATATTTTGTATTTTAAAACTATTCATTTCAACCACATTCTTGTAATCTTCAACTGCATCAGATTCAGAAAGTAGATCTAGATTCATGTCTTCAACAATAACACATGGTGCTTTTTGGGTTTCCATGGTACTATCTATGTCCTGTATGAATGACTTGGCCTGATTTTTAGGAAGTCTGTAAATTGTTATAATGGTACAGTTTATCTGGGCAAGGTAGATACTTACTACATTGCAATCATTGTCTCTTATTTTAGAGTTGACTTTAATCTCATAATCTATTCAAATTCTCTCTGACAAGCAAGCATACCTCCCCACCTCTTGAGTCTCTACAATGATGCACAGCACTGTAGTTAGGTAGATTAAAATACTGTATCTCATCTTGATAGATCCATGTCTCTGTGAGAGCCATAACATGTATTTCTTGTTCTTGCATATGTATGATCTCCTTAAGATCATCAACCTTGTTTCTCAGACTTCTTATATTTATATATAGAATATAAAGAAGCTTAGTATCCATTTTGAATTTTAGTTTTCTTCATTCTATTTTTCCTTGTAAATTCCCACTAGCAATTTTTTATAGGTTGAAGTCTTGTTCGGATTTTATTTGGATGGCCGGTTCTCGAATGATCTTCTTGAGAAATTTCATTTCATTTCTACAAAAGGCTGTCACAAAGTTTTTGTTTTTTTTTCAGCAGACTCTTATTATGAAAATTAGAGAGGAAATCCTCCGCACATCTACTCAGTCAATATTGTCTATGATCAGGTGCTTTTGAGCTCTCTGATATATCCGAATGCCCATAAAAAAATATTGTACCAGATTTCCATTGTAAACCCTTGCCCGAGCATGAGGTAGGTACCTACTATCAACCTTGAATTCATATTTCAATTACTTTCATTGCATTTACATATTTTTATCAAAGTTTAAACTTTAGAATAAAACATACTTGTCTTATAAAAAAAATTATTTAAACACTGTATTTAGCAGTAAATGATAGTCGACATATTTCTAGTTATGAACTCATTATCAAGACTGACTACAGGAGAGTATGAATTATTACACTCTCCTGTAGTGAGTTTTGATAATAAGTCCATAACTCGAAATATGTTGACTATCCTTTACTGTTAAATACATAAAATAATATTTTTATAGTGAAACTTAAGCCAAGTGTGTTTTATTCTAAAGTTTAAACTCTAATCTTCATAATGTTTCACCAATTGATGTGCGAGAATTCAATCTGAGTTATATTTTTATTAAGTATAATGGAATAAAAGCTATAATTATAAAAAAAATTTATTTCAATTGCAATCACCTCATTTTCATTTTAAAAATAGTATTATTTATCCTGCTAACTAGTTACAGCAGTAAAAACTCAACAGGCAACCAACATACTTACTTATAGAGAAAAATAGTAATTGAGCAACGATCTTGAGAATTCTTTAATTTTTTTTCATATTATTAGCGAAATTCTATATCAAATTGAAAGAAATTAAATGTTCTATAACTTTCTTCATAACAATTTCGCTAAGGAGCTATTGTGGGAGGACAAGAACTAAATCATTCATAAATGATAAAAATAAAGAGGTAAAAATAATTTTTACAAAGATTATCGAATTTCAATAATGTATATCACGAAAATCGTTGGAAATTCGACAAATATGTATGGAAAATATTGATAGGAAATTTGTAAAATTTCAATTTGTCAATGCTCCAATCGAAAAGAATCGGCGAAGATGAAATTGCACACTTCAGATGACACGAAAGAAAATTTCACAACTTCATTATTCAGTTCAACACCCACAGATCTGGGAATTTTAATTTTTCCTCAAGATGTCCCTCAAAGTTTACCAACAAATTCGAGAAACAAATTATTCCAGATGATAAATCTTCAGGAATTCGGAAATAAAACCGCAATGCAGAAAAATATCATTCGAAGCAACGCTTTCTTTTGCGAACATGCAAGAACCTTTCATTTTACGGAATTTACTTCTCAAAAATGTGAGCGTGGACATGTGTTTAGAACTTAGCAAATTATATAATATCTAGTATAGGAAACCTTGATTTTGATTGAATTATCTGTCATGTGTATAATAATTACTTTTTACAATCTAATATAATATAGTACCGTAAACAGGGGTGGCTTTGATCAAATTAAAAATAGTTTAGTAAATATTTTCAAAACTAAAACATTTAAAAAAACTGTGCTTTTCCAGTTCATATGTCAAAGCTTTCTTAATCGATTTGCATAATAAAATTTAGCGTAAAACGTTCAATATTAAACCATAATCAATAAAAAGTAGTGGTCAATGCCACCTGGTTGACTGGGGGGGGGGTGTCTTTGATCATGGGCTAGAAATTGCATAGATCTTCATTAGACCTCAATATATGTGATCAAAGTCACTCCGGTGAAAATCGGTCAACATGTTTTTAAACAACGTATGTCGGGGTGACTTTGATCATTTATAATCTGGTGCAAATATGACTATAAAATGTTCTTTTTAATATATTTAAATTTCAGAAAATGTTTTGTTCAAAGAGCTTTATTAGAACAGAATTGGAAGAAAAAAAATTACAAATTTTGGTCATGAATCAATCAGTATTCATTAACTTCAATGAAATTTGGAAAAATAAATTCAGGTCGATGGATGCTGCCTTCTTTTTTCGGTTTTGGTAAATTGGAAATTATATCCAATTTTGAAACCAAAGAGACATCATTTTCAACAGGCCTGAATTTTTGTCTATTCAATTTTACAAAAGATCTGAATCCCTGAACTTCTATTTCGTCTCCTGATATAATTTTGGTTACACAACACACATAAATGTATGTAGATCCGGCTGACTTCTCACCAGTAAATTTTACTAGGACATAACTTCCTTCTTCTAGCAATCCATGCTCTTCCAATAATTCCGTTGCGGTTTCATTTTCTTCATCAGAACGGTTCGACTGTATTTCTTGCTGAGCATCCGCATCCTCTTGTGGGCTGGAAATGTCTTGCTCTGCATCACTCTCTTCGGATTCTGCTATTCAAATAGTTTTTAACAAGGATCTTAACCTCAAATTTGAGGCTATTTCCATAGAAATATAATAAAATTATACTATTTCTATCATTTTTTCTCTTCTTCTTACTATCCTTTGTCAAATTTACAGTCTAGTATTAAACAGTGGTACCAATTAGTACCACTGTCACCTAGAGGGAAGCCCCAATCGGAGCACTTTTGAATGCCTTTGACAAATGCTTTCTCTTCTTCTGTACTGAAAACGGGTTTACCTTCAGGTTTTAGGACATGTCTTCCATGAAATTTATTGCTCAGGGTACCATAGGGTATTTTAAATTCCCGTGAAGCTCCCCTTATGCTTAACCTTCCATCGGCAACCGCTGTTAACGCCTGTTCAACTTTATCATCATTGTAGTTGCGATAATGCCTGGCCCCTAATTTTCGTTTGTGAGTTCGAGGCATCTGTAAACAAACAAAAAAAAATTGACTGGACTACGTTTCGATCATATCTAGAAGAAACAACAAAAACAGATATTTAAAGAGGGGTGTCATTGATCACTTCTTGTTCAGTGATCAATGACACCCCGAAATAGAAAATTCTAACCTACACAAACGTAATTGGACAAAAAAATGTTTTCTTCACAAACATCTGTTTCTTAAACATGAATTAACAGAATAGCTATTGTATATATACAATAAATTAACAAATAAAGACTTAGTACTTACATTTTTGTGACTGTAATAATAACACGACTATTTTCTACAAAACGTTATTAAACCTAATCACGTACTGTGTAAGAACACAACTGAATCTAGTTCGCGAAATAGCGGGATAAGGATAAGGCTCAGTGTTGCCACCAAACCCCCAACAAAAAATGAGGGTCGTCTAAGAAATAAACGCGAGGGAGCCACATATCTGGAAATTTCATGATTTGATCAATGACACCCCTTATGTTCAAAGTCACCCCGGTTTACGGTAGTATAATATAAAATTCCAGCCGAGTGATATCTCATCGTTCATATTTCACATATTTCAAATTATTGCAGCTTGTTTCAGATTATTTGGTTTGGAGCCCAGATTGTAAAATTCCCAATTTCGATCCTTTCAATGAGCAGGCTATGAAGTACCACCACAAGGAAAATTATATCTCTTGCAATAAACACAAAAAGTTACTCACTTATGTAAACGTCAGCGACAATAAAGCAACTTTATATATAGATGAAAAAGTGCTTCCCGACTACACCAAAGAAAAAGTTCATTGTTGTTACTCTTACGTCACCAGGCATGGATCGAAAAATAAACCCGATGCGGGCATCAAGTAAGAAGAAGCAAATCTACTTCATATCTTATATTTGTGCAAATTTATCCTTTTTGATTCTAGTTACACAACTTGAAAGCCAAATTATTCTGTCGAAACGAAAACATAATAACAATATAATGTTGAAAAATTCTATGAATACGTACCTAGATGAAAACAAATTTGAAAAAAATAAAATTGAATGATTGTTGAAAAATATATCGCATCAATATATTTCAAATGAAAAGTTAAGAGTATCTCTTGAAATATATTCTTGTTTCTATAGCATACAAAAAACGTAAGACAAAGCCATATATTCTTTGAAATTGGGAACTAGTAACAATTTCTCGGAAACTTCAGTAGTATGACTATATCATAAGTAGAAGAAAAATTTATTAGATTCATTCATATAACATTTTCAAATTTAAGTAACTAAAATCTAAATTAATCGAATATTCTGAAGCAGTCGGTGGAATTTTTAAACTTCAATATAAAAGCAAATTTCATGTATCTAAATTCCTAGAAATACTGACTGTCAGCATGTTCCGGGACATATTAAGAACGTTTCAAAAAAACCTGAAGTTATCTTTGAGCTGAATGGTTTTCTGAAGTGTCCATGTGTTTTTATTCTATTTCCCGTCAAATGCTACTTCAATCTTCCATTGCTCTTATATTTTCTATAAAACAAATCTAACTGCGTCCTTAGTAGTTGTAATCTCTATACATCAAAATAGGTTTTATTAATGAATGAGATTTTTGATATCTAAAAAATATTCGAAATGAAGAGAAAATTTCCTATAGTGAAGTCTCGACTCCCGAAACTGTAGGATCAATATTTATAATTTTCTCAGAGGGTTAAAAATACGGGCGAAAACGGGTAATCTGGCTTGCGCAAAACTTTTGTTGGACTCTTTAACAATAAACATTATTTAACCATATTAAATAGAAAAATTAAGAATGAAAAAATTCTGGCACTTTCTGGATAGGTGAATGAACTATAATCCGGTGGCAATAAATTGATATCACGATTTTTCAATTAGTTATGCAATAGTTAATTATCAACTTTTTTGGGCTTGAACATGAAAATTGTAAGTCTTATTCTGTTTAGTTATAAATCAGAAATTGTTTTTCTTTCTTGGAGCAATTTTTGAAAGGCTTCAGAATAGATTTTTGTTCCTAAGCAATAAAACGCTATTAATTTTAATACTTTTTCATTCATAAAGGTCCGGTTATAGTCTTATATCAGTCAGAAATGTTAGTCGCCATCTTACCCGCAGTAGCGGCTAAGATGGCGACATTGACAGGGGTGTCAAAAAGTTGAAAAACAATGAATGTCCGGGTTTTTAGCTCTACAAAAATTACAATGTATTGCTGAAATTCAGACGACAGCAGTACATCAAAAGGATTCATAGTTTCACTATAAGGGGGGCTTAAAATAAATAAAATCCCTTAGGGTCTCCATCTTACTCTCCCCTATCACCTTTTCTGTTCATTCGGTTTGTGGGATCCAATGTTGATATCTGAAAAGATATTGGGAAATTAGTAATTCTAAGATGTAAGAATTCAATATTTTGTAGTAGACTGATATCATATTGAAACGTCAAGTTTGACATTATCATTTTGGTGAAAAGGAGTACATTCGCATAATCTAACAGTTATTCTAAATAATACAATTCAATGCAGAGAGAAATCAATGCTTATTAATAATAGAGGCACAACAATTAGTTGAATCAGAATCAAAAATTTAATTTATCAAAATGCTTAGTTGATAATTATAATCAATGGTCAAATTATGACCATTCTGCTGAACACAAATTCAAGCTACGTACGAAAGATCGCTTCTCACGGGTTAGCGTACCCTAGTTAACATAATTAAATACATCGGTAATTCGCATCGGTAATACATCGTGGATATGAATCATATCCACAGCTGTATTTGATCGAATAAATGGATGTCAGATCTGGGGAGCGAGCTGGCGCAATAGCAGCTACTCCTCTTCCTATCCAACGGTTGGCGTTACTCCGATTCAAAAACTGCCGCACGATAGGGCTATAATAAACAGGAGCACCATCATGCTGAATCCACATGTTCGCTCATGTATGCAAGTCTACGTCTTCGAGTAGCAATGGTAGATCGGCTTGAAAAAAGTATCTCCAATGACGGTTGGAAAGAATTCTAGAAAGAACCATATTTTTTAAATTCTTACACATAAATATATGATCATGTATAATTTTGAACTAGTTACTGTAAAACAATATTTCAAAAATCTAAACAAATCCATTCAATATTAGCTCCACGCTCAACCGTATTTTACAAAACTATATCGGTAGGTATTTCAATACAACTGCATACAACATTTCTTCGATTGGACTTCGAAAACAATATAAAATAAATTGTTGCAATGGATGTGTGAAGTCTGCTGGGATCATATTTTACAAGATATTGAAAAAAGTTATTTTCTTGCGCTAATGTCTGATGAACCACTTTTGAAGATTGTTGTCCACTCATAAGGTGCACTGGTCGGGTCCAGCATGATAAAAGGTCGATATCTTCTGACATTATAACTGCTAAACGTGATCTAAATGATCTTCATTGGTTGTATAAGAGTTTCAATAGTCAATCTACTTATGATCTATATAAGAAAGCCGAATCATCTTATCATTCCCTTATTAGGAGTACAAAATTTAAATTCAATAAACTACTAATTGAAATATCAAAAAATAAAATTAGAACTGTTTGGGATATGGTGAATACTATGACTGGTAGGAAAATGAAGGATCATAAGTCTATCTCGCTATCTGTTGATGGCGTTTCATATAATGATCCCAAAATAGTTGCGGAAATCTTTGTAGATTATTTCACAATAATCGCGGAGACTTCGCTCAGTAGTTATTTCAAGGATTCATTAAACCACTCCTGTACCACTTCATATATTTTGAATAAAAATTTTTTCTTTTATCCAGTTCATGAACAGGAGGTGATCGATGTTGTCAAATTATTGAAAAAAACAAAAGGTTCTGGACTCGATTTCGTTTCTGCGCGTATTTTGAGACTGATAGTTAATGAAATAAGTACTCATTTCGCACATATTATAAACCTATCAGTAACCACTGGTGTATTTCCCAACATCCTCAAGAAGGCCTGCATTGTTCCGATTTTCAT
>JARQZK010001543.1:22500-55000 GCA_030704885.1 Cynegetis impunctata | reverse complement strand
TAATCTATTCAATGTACCTACTAATAGCTCTGAATGAATTGCTTATTGTTATTCAGTTTCTCTAGGAACCCCTCTATTATATTCAATTTTCGTATAAATAGATTGTTTTGTAATACCATAGTTTAGTACGAGATGAAGTCAATGTTATGACGAATAGCGTTTACTCAATAGATTTTTATTCCAACCTGTGAAAAGTTAGTTTTTTATTTCTTTATAAAGTTAAGAATGTGAACTTCCGCCAACTAAATGCCAACTCAATTCAATTAAAAAAGAAATTTAAAAATCAAAAATTACGGGGTGTTCCATTTAATATAATAAATTTGAAGTCACTTTAAATAAAACCGGAAGTGAAATTTTGTTCAATAGATTTAGTCTAATCTGAAAAATGACTACCTTCTTTTCAAATAAAACAAGGATGTTTCCACCTCAGTGTAGACTGAGGTAGGCTCATCGGCTCATCCTTTTAGACTTCTAAACGTAAAAGTAGAAGTCTTTCACAACGGCTTTGTCTGTCTGTCTGTACGCATGCTTCAGCGGAAGAACGGTAAGAGATACAGCTTAGCTCTCAACAGATTCTGAACCGGGGTGGTCGATATACCCTTAAAGTCGAAAACTTCGATGACCTATGACCTTCAGGTCAATCACATGATCTAAGTATCTCGAGAACGGTAAAAGTTAGAGAATTTTTTTAAAATTATTATTAAAGCTTATAAAAAAGAAATTTGAATGAGTTACTTCCGGTTTAATTTTTTCGTTTAGAAGTCCCGCCTTACACTCACTCATGTGGCGTTGCTATCTTGTTTTATATTTTTGACTATAATTACAAAATTTATTGGAATTTCCTATGTAAGTCTTTAATGACGAAGTGTTCTCCATTTTCGGTTTTTCTTGAAGATGGCCTTCAAAAGTATGTGCTGGTTATTTTACATGCATATTTGAACATAACTTTGGAAGTACTATATATTTTTTCATTTTTATGCAAACATGAAATTCACAGTAATTTGTACATGATAAAATTCTTGAATCTAATTAATTTTATATGGTTATAACTGCCGTATTGATTTTTTTTCAATACTTCCATGTAATGTAACTTCCAAATATCAATTAATTATAGTTTTTCTTCTACATTATCAGCAAGTGCGCTACTTTCAGGGATTTTGTGAATATAACTGAAAATACTATAAAAATTTCTTGTAAAACGAAAGGAAAAAAAGCTATTTACCAAAACGTGCATGAAGCTATATCAGTAAGGCAAGACTTGATCAATTCTCAAGACAATGCGAATTCAAGGAGCGCACCGAGCATACTATTTGTAGGTATAGACAGCATTTCTAGATTGAACCTGATAAGAGCAATGCCCAAAACTTATGAATTCCTAGCCAACAGGAATGATATATGGCTTCCACTCTATGGATACAACAAAATTGGAGATAACACGTTTCCGAATTTGATGGCTATTTTGACTGGGTATAATGAAACAGAAGCTTACAAAACTTGTAATCCGAAGATAATTGGTCCCTTAGATTCGTGTAGATTCATTTTCAAAGTATTCAAAAAGTTCGGTTACATAACAGCTTATGGTGAAGATGAAATTTCTATGAACACTTTCAATTACAAAAAAAAAAGGATTCGTCAAGGAACCAGTCGATTATTACTTTAAACCCTACATTGAAGCAGCTGAAAGTATAGGGACCGTTAAGCGAGAAACTTTGAGTTACTGCACTGGGCCGGAAACTTCGGGTGAAAGAATTTTGAACTTAGCCAAAAACTTTGCTATAACCTACAAGAACTATCCTACTTTCGGTTTCTTTTGGATGAATACATTCAGTCATAATTACATCAACGCGCCCAGTAGAATGGATGAGAAAGTTACCAATCTATTAAAGGACTTAACAAACGCTGGAATTCTAGATAATAGTATAGTTATATTCCTGAGTGACCATGGCATTCGATTTGGTGAAATTAGACATACATTGACAGGGTGGCTAGAGGAGAGATTACCATACATATTTGTCTCCTTTCCACAGTGGTTCAAAAAAAAGTATCCCCAAGAAATTCTCAATTTCCAAATGAACGCCAACAGGTTAACTTCGCCCTATGACCTCTACATGACTCTACAGCATATCCTGGAATTGTCTGGATTCAACTATACAATTAATTCTATCGATACGTGCCCCTTATGTAAATCATTATTTACCGAAATTAGTAAAAATAGAACTTGCGAAAATACTGGAATTACTGCTCATTGGTGTACGTGTAGAGGTTATACAAAAGTCAGTCAAAAGCAGGAGATAGTGACGAAAGCAGCATATTTTCTCATTGGGCAAGTAGATAAAATCATATCGAATAAAGGTGGCACCAAAAAATGTGCTAAATTCAACCTGAAAAAAATACTGACTTCGTATATATCAGATCAATTAACCTATAAAAGTGGTACTTACTTATTGTTATCAATAGAAACTATACCAAAAGCAGTTTTCGAATCTACATTGTATTTCGAGACAGATGCCAAAAACAACACAGTGTTTTCCATAGACAGTTCTATTAGTAGATTAGATATATATGCTTCACATAGCAAATGCGTAGAAGATGAAAAATTGAAACAGTATTGCTTCTGTAAGTAACATCAATTAAGTGCCGTTTGTAACATTATGTATATTATTTCTAAAAGTGTTATTAAATCATGTTATATTAAATCTGAAGAGTCTTCATGACGTGAGTAACGATTTCTAGTCAAAGTTTCATTTTGCAATCGAATTTATATTTGTTGACTCTTTCCAGTTTCAATATTAACGTGCTATGAAATACGTTTTTTGAATAAAACATTTCCAGCTGATATTCGTAATTTAAATTGACCTAATTTCTGGAAATTTCTGTAAGAAATCTATTCACAAAATTTAAACATAAAATGGCAGTGATATGTTAGTAAATATGAATTTAACCCGATTAATAAAAGAATAATTTGGAAATAATTTTCGATAATACTATTGTTCAGGTTATTTGGAAAACATGATCATTTTTCTGACGTCACTATTGGATATTTCCATGATCTTCTACTAATCACCAACATTGAACGTCCAAAATTTGACAGTGTTGGACACAAAGTTCACGTATGTTAATATTCAAACAATACTTTCAATTTATGTTGGTAAGAGTACTGTAGGGATAACTTATCGCTTATATCAAAAGGTCAACTTTGATTTGTGGTATTATACTAAATGATATTTCAAGAACTGCAGCAAAATTGTATACATAAAATAGCACTAGGTTCTTAATAGATACAAACGGTATTTCCAAACACATATCTAGTATATAACAATGAACAATTTTATAGTTTTTTTCACTAAATTATTGATGAAATAATAGAAATCTGAGTGATTGGATCAGTCTTGCTCGCCTTTTGGAATATCACTGTAATGATCAATATTATTCAAATAAATTCTAGAAACTTCCATACATGCCAGGTAAAAAAATTTATATTTGTGTGTGTCATATTTTCTCAAGAAACAGACATGATAAATATAGTAAACTATTTATAAAATATATGTCTATATAAATATTTTTATTCTTTTGCAATAATAAGCTTCCTGGGAATAGAATGTTAAATAGGGTTTTCAATGAATATTGTTAGATTTAATAAAGTTAAAAAACAGCTGTTAAAGAAAAGTAGGCAATGTTTGTCAGAAAAGTAAAAAATCTGTCAGAAAAGTCATATTATTCGTAATCATTATAATTCAGATAGGTTTCTTGAACCTTTTTATATCAGTTAATTCAGGTTAATTTTACATTTGGCGACCGTGACATCTAATGGAAACCTATCAAATTAGAAGAGACCAGCTAAGAAGACACATTGACAAAACTTGCGTGGATATAAATAACGTTTTGTCGCAAGAAAACCAAGATAAAGATGAAGTAATCGAACTGATCCGACTTCTAGAAGATAAATGTGATCGACTATTCAGCATAGATGAGAATATTGGACAAGTATTTCTCGATGAAGAGCTTAGAAAGGAAGAAATTGAGAAAGAATTTGACGATGTAGAAAGCTACAGAGATAAGATTACCAGCATTCGTTTCAAATGCAACGTATTTTTGAAAGATGGGTTTCTCCTGAGGAAGAATCAAGACAACTGCTCGCAGAGTTCTCATGAAGAAAGAAACAGAAGAAAATTCGTCTTACCAAAGCAAGAATTGAAGAAGTTCAATGGGGATGTGAAGAATTGGTTAGGTTTTTGGGGGCAATTCAAAAAAATTGAGGAAGATGAAGACATCGATTTAGATGACAAGTTTCAATATCTACTTCAGGCTACAGAACCGATATCTTCAGCACGGGAACTTGTCTAAAGTTTTCCTCCAGCAGGTGCTAACTACAAGAAAGCCATTGACCAGTTAAAAACTAGGTTTGCCAAGGACGAATTTCTGATAAAGGTATATGTTAGAGAGTTGTTGTATCTAGTACTGAAGCAAGCGAACAACACAAAATCAGGTATGACCTTGGCTACATTAGATGATAAATTAGAAACACAATTGAGGGCACTAGAGACATTAGGTGTCACACAGGATAAATATGCAGCGATGCTTTTTCCTCTTGTGGAGTCTGCACTTCCAGATGAGTTACTCAAAGTTTGGGAAATGCATCGAAATGCCAATAAAATCCAACAGGTTGATGACAAAAAAGACTCGAGAAGTAATTATTTATCTCTGTTACTAGAATTTTTGCGTGATGAGGTAGAGTCGGAGGAGAAGATTCAATTAGCACAAAATATTTTCAAGACAGACAAGGAGCAGGTTAAGCAGATGAACAATAGAGGAAAACAACAAAATGGTCCAGAAATGCAAACAATTCATAAAGTGTTTCATTTGAAAAAGAAAACACTACCCTTCACTCTGTCCTGATTTGCCTGTGAAAAAAGTTCATTCAAATACTAGCCAATCGAGTGATAATCAATTGAATGTTCACGATAAAGATGAAAAAATGATGATAGAGCAAAGTTTGACTAGTAATTATTTGTCCCAAATTTTATTACAAACAATTGTTTCAAAGCTAGTCAATAACGACGAGGTTAAAATTATTCGGGCACTTTTAGACTCTGGGTCTCAGAGGTCTTATATTCTATCAAACTCTGCAAAAGAATTGGGATTCGAAAAGATTTCTGAAGAAAATATTATACAGGGTGTTTTTGCAGGTCTACAGTCCGCACCGAAAGTACATAATAAATATGATATCACCATTCGAAGTTTGGACAATCAGTTTCAATGTTCACTCTCAGTTTTGGATCAGGCAAAAATTTGTAATTCAATTCCTAAACTTGAAGATGCCAGGATAGTTGATATACTTAGAACCAAAGGCATTTTAATCACAAATTGTTGCGTAGACACTCCTCTAGAAATTGAGTTATTGTTGGGAGCTGAAATCTCCGTTAGATTCCTCACTGGTTATACGGAAAATATCGACAATAGTTTAGTTGCAATAGAAACACATCTAGGTTGGACAATAATGGGAAAGTATCAGAAAAATAACAGTTTTCATATATTTTCTGGATTCACTGATTTTTCCATTCCTGATTTGTAGGAACTTGACAGAATAGGTATTAAAGAACCAGCTAATTGTCAGAATTCAGATACGCTCGGAGAAAGTACGATGAAGTTTTTTAAAGAGACTACTTTTTTCAATGGGGAAAATAGATACGAAGTCAATATACCATGGATTGAAGGTCACCCAGATATTGATAATAATTTTGGTATTGCACACAAGCGGTTATTATCAAACACGAATAAATTGATCTCTATAAAAAAATTCGAAGACTATCAGAATGTGTTTTTCGAATGGGAACAGTTAGGAATCATAGAGGAGGTTGGAGAAAAACCGAATGATTCATCTGTTCATTATCTACCACATCATGCAGTAATCAAATAATCTAGTACCACTACGAAGATTCGACCTGTATTTGATGCTTCATGCAGGGATGTCAATGGAGTTTGTTTAAATGGCTGTTTAGAGAGGGGTCTCAATCTGATCGAGTTGATCCCTCCATTGCTGCTGAAATTTCGAGTAGGTGTTGTAGGAGTGACGGCAGATATAGAAAAGGCTTTTTTACAAATTAGTATCAATCCTACCGATTGAGATTTTCTCAGATTTTTATGGTGGAATAGTTTAGCACAGAAGCAGTTGAAGATTTATCGGCATTGTAGAGTCGTATTTGGAGTGAAACCCAGTCCATTTTTGTTAGCAGCGACGTTGGCTCTTCATTTAGATAAGGTTCCAGATAAGTACAGGGCGACTGCAGACAGGCTGAAAACCTCTTTTTACGTGGATAATTGTATCACAAGTCTCAGTAGCGAAAGAGAGCTAGACATCTTCATGGAACTATCCAAATATCTTCTTTCGTCAGCAAGTTTCTATCTCAGGGGATGGATACATAATTTTGTTGGTGATGAACATGCCATTCATACTGAGAATGGTGGAAAAACTGTTTCTATCCTAGGATTGATATGGAATTATGAGCTAGATACTCTTTAATGTGATATAGGGATGCTTGATGATCTCGATGTAATTCCTAGAACGAAAAGGGGATTATTGTCTATGGCGCAAAAATTTTTTGATTGAATTGGTTTCACGAGCCCAACAACATTAATTTCAAAGCTATTGCTTCAAGAAACTTAGAAACTAAAACTTGATTGAGATAGCACATTGCCAGAAAATATTATCAAGCCGTTCGATAAATGGTTGAAAGAACTGTATTTTGTCAGTTTATGTCGAATTCTGAGGCCATTCTGTGAATTTTATAATCTGCAAGACACCGATAATTCCTCCATACATGTATTTTGTGATGCGAGTATGTCGGCTTATGCAAGCTGTATATTTTTGAGAACAGAGATAGATGGAAATCCTTCAGTAACCCTTATTCAGACTAAGTCTAGGGTGGCTCCAAAGAATATCACTCTACCAAGGCTCGAGTTCTTAGCTACAGTCATAGGAGTTAGATTGTGTAGGATGGTGAAGGAAATCGAAGTGTTTAAAAAAATGGAAACTCATTATTGGAGTGATTCCATGGTAGCATTAGCTTGGATAAAAACAAAAGAAAATTGCAATACTTTTGTAGGAAATAGGGTGAAGGAAGTTAGGTCTTGCAGTGGAATCAGTGAATGGCATCATTTATGGAAAGGTCCAGAATGGTTAATCCTTGGACGAGATAATTGGCCATGCAGTGAAATTACTTGTTGTGAGGAGGAAGTTAACAAGGAAAAAAGGAAGTATGTTGTTTCTAATGTCGTATCTGGGCAAAATAACCTTACTGCTGATTACAATTATTTTTCAAATTATAATAGGATAACGAGAATGATTGCTTGGATATTTCGTTTCTGTTCTAACTGCAAGAATAAAAGTGATGACTTTATGGGTGATCTTAAAACTGATGAGATTTATCGGGCTGAAAATCATCTTCTCAAAATGGTCCAACAGGAAATTTTTGGGTGTAATCCTAGTTTACTGAAAAACTACAAGTTTTTGAAGATGAATTTGGTCTCATAAGATTAGAAACTAGATTAGTCATGGGTGAAGATACTAGCGAATATAAATACCCGATAGTTCTTCCATATAAACATGAAATTGTGAGGAAACTCATCGAACAATATCATCGTATCAATTGTCATGCTGGAGTACAAACAATGTTAATAATTATGAAAGAAAAGTTCTGGATATTGAGGGGAAGAAAATTTGTGAAAGAAATAGTAACATAATGTATGAAATGTAAAAGATTTTGCAGTAAAGGTGTAGTTCCCCAATTTGCTCCACTTCCAATCGATAGGATACGATGTAGTACAGCATTTTCTGTTACAGGAATAGATCTTGCCGGTCCACTTAATCTGAAAGGGAGTAATAAAGTGTGGATTGTTTTATTCACATGCGCTGTATACCAGGCAGTTCATTTGGAACTGGTGAATTCATTGTCAACAGACTCGTTTCTTATGTCTTTGAGGAGATTCATCTCAAGAAGTGGTCGCATATCCATGATATATTCAGACAATGGAAGTAATTTTATTGGAGCTTATAATTCACTTAAGAATATAAATTGGAATGAAGTCATCAACTATTCTACTTCAAAACAAATCAAGTGGTATTTCAATCCACCAACTGCCTCGTGGTGGGGAGGATGGTGGGAAAGGATTGTTAGAATTTTGAAAGATTTAATGCGTAGAAATTTGGGAAAAGCTTTGGTTACTCATGAAGAACTGGAAACTTCACTTTGCGATTGTGAAGCAGTGATAAATTCCCGACCTCTAACATATTTGTCAGAAGACAATAATGATTTGAAACCTCTAACCCCGTCAATGTTCATCAGTGATCAAAATATTGCAGAAACACCTGATTTAGACAACATTGACCAAAGTCATCTTATAAGGCGTCTGAGATACCTTCAGAAGATACGAGAATCTCTGCGAACTCGATTTAGGAAGGAGTACTTGGCAGAACTGGTCAATACTGGTCAAAGGAAATGTGGCACCCTAAAAATCGGAGACATCGTTTTGATTGGTTCAGATGCTACTAAGAGAATCAACTGGCCTCTTGGTAAAATCGAAGAAATATGTCCGGGGAAAGATAATATTTGTAGAGTTGCGAAGGTAAAGACCAAAAACGGAGAACTCATCAGACCATTTCAACGTCTATTCCTATGGGAGATATCGTCTGCAGAAAAGGATGAGAATTTCATGGATCAATCGAATAGAACCACACCTAATGAAGAAGATTCCGAAAGAAGAAAGCAGATGATATTTCAAGCAGAAATTGGTGAAGTTGAAAAGCGTGGAGAACCTGGAAATGAGAAGAAATTAGAAGAACCAGTGTTCACCGCCCCCTCACTTCTTGGCTTGGATTTTCTTCGTCGATGTTAGTTTTTACGTCTTGTGTTTTTTCAGGCGTTTTAGTGTTTTTTAACAATTGTTTTCCAAGTTCAGAGCGTCTCGTTTGTTTAGATGTAATGATTTTTCTATTTCTAGAGCTTCTCTTATGGTACGGACCCTGTAGTTTTCTATGGATGCTATTTCTCTTGATCGGTCAACATCGATTCTGTGGCCTGTTGCTTGATGATGTTTAAATAGGGCTGATGTTGTTGTTCCTGACGCTATTTTTATGTTCTTGGATTCTTGCTGATATTTTTCTGTTCGTTTGTCCTATATCTGTTTGGATGCAGTATGTACTAGGTGTGCTGAGGACGCCGTAGTTTTCTAGTCCGATTTTATCTTTCGGGTTTTCAATTATATCGGCTATTGTTTTCTGAAGTTTGAATATTGATGTTATGTTATTTTTCTCAAGACTCTTCCGATTTTATCTGTAATTCCTTTTACGTATGGAAGTACTGCTTTTTGTCTGGATTCTTCGGCGTTGTTTTTTGATGTTTTTGTTGGATTTTCTTGTTTTTGGATGGCCTTTTTGATGTCAGCGTATGTATATCCATTTTGTCGTAAGGCGGTTGTAATCTGTTTTATTTCTTGTTCTCTTATTTCTGGTTCTGTTAGTCGAAAAGATCTGGAAATTAATGAGTTCACTACTGACTGTTTTTGTGAAGGGTGGTGGTGGGATTGTGCGTTCAGGTATCTGTTAGTGTGTGTTGGTTTGCGATATACGCTGAAGCCCAAAGTTCCGTTCAGATTTCTTGTAAGGAGTAAGTCCAGAAATGGCAGTTTTCTATTTTGTTTAATTTCTGAAGTATACTGGAAATTTTGATGTGTACTGTTGAGGTATTGTAGAAAATTCTTCAGATCTTTCTAAAGGTGTTGCTATATTAAGAAAATATCATCAACATAAAGTTTCCAAAAATTGGATTTTAGGGGAGCATTTTGTAGAGACTTTTTTTCGAAATATATCATAAAAAGGTTAGCTATAACCTTTTTTATATATTTCAAAATTTTTATAGCCCTATTTAAACATCATCAAGCAACAGGTCACAGAATCGATTTTGACCGATCAAGAGAAATAGCATCCATAGAAAACTACAGGGTCCGTATCATAAGAAAAGCTCTATAAATAGAAAAATCGGGACATCTAAACAAACGAGACGATGCTCTGAATATTCCACTAACTTGGAAAACAATTTTACTCACAATCGATCGGTAATCGATGGTTTTCTAACCTTCAGAACAGTCGGGAAGCGCTTCATTACATGCTTCATACTTTCCCGGCTAGCAAATCTCACTTTCCCGGCTAACAAATGTCACTTTACCGGCTAGCTTGTGTCACTTTACCTACTAGCATGGAAATAAATCAGAATTAACTCGATATTCATTCAATATAAAAAGAAAAAAATTATTTGGAATTATAAATATTAATAATTACATTCGATTTATGATTACTATTGATCGTTAAAGCAAGACCTTGTTGCTTAAAGTTATGAGATTCAGAATTCGATGATGATGCCGACGTTCTAGGATTTTCAGCATGAGGCAACATATTAGCTATTTTTACTTGTCCATGCAAATAATTCTCCACAAAACCTTCAGCCACGGAACTAGATTTCCACCCCCCTAATCTCTTCAACTGTAGAATTTCTCCACCTGTATTTGCTAATAATGTCGCAGAAGTACGTCTGAAACAATGTCCTGTGAACCCATTAACATTTTTTAGTTGTAAAAAGGTTGCAATTTTTTTGGGCAAACTTCTGATAGAATTATTCCCAAAAGGCTGTCGTGTAACTTTGCCAAACCTCATTTGTAAGAACAATCTTTCACAGTCGATGTTGTTGCGCATGTCACAGTATTGTTTCGCTACTTTCATCCATTCCGGTTTTGTAATCACAAATGTACGCGAGGAATAGGTTCTGATTATAGGAATCGTTACTACAATCCGATTTTCTAAAATTTCCAAAGCATTTATTTTCATTTTTAGAAGTTCATCACGTCTGCAAGCTCCGGAAATGCCAATAATCAAAGCAACCTGAAAGAAATTTGTACTTTAACATTTTTAATATGCACTAAAGAAATTAAAATGTTACCTTTTGAGAGAGATATTCTATCGGAGCATCGTTTAGAAATTTATCGATGTTTGCTTCGGAAAGAACACTTGACTTTTTAGCTTTGTATCCCACATCCTGCCTTTTCAAGAATGCTCTTAATTTTGCATAATTACTGATGTCAACATAATGCCTAACATTTAATAGTGTTTGTAGCATCGAGTACCTTGACCATAATGTAGTGGCTTCATTCTGAATACTCAATTCACCGAAATAGGCAAGGAGCAGTCTCAGAGGTGTGCAGCGCACCTTTAGCCACGGACCAGTTAATATACGTTTCGTACGTATTCACATACCTTCCTCTGCTTTTCACAGGAATAAGGCCTTCGGATGCTAGTTCTGCAGCTACTCGAAGTTCTGGGGGTGTGGATTCAAATTCGCAGTCGGACATTTTTCGTTAATATTGTCACCCAACTGTCAGATCGAATATATGGTTGAATCAACTAACTTTTTATGTTGAGTAATTAATACAAGTAATAATTAGTAAAATCATTCCAGCCTCACTTCTGCAGCACACCTCGGTGCTGCGCAACTCGTTATGATACCTTGCCGTTCGGCTGTAATAGATTACTCCCCGCTCGGTATGTAATATACTATTATCTACAACCGTGCGTAAATTATGTTTAACGCACTAGTGCGGTAAAAATCATTTTAACACACTAGTGAGGTAAAAAATTATTAAACAAATTTTTGTTGAATTTTTATTGAAATGATAATTATTGGCAATTTCAAATTAACACACAAACATAACTTAAAAACTTAACAACTTTGAATGATAGCACCAAAGCGACTTCTTTTCCTTGGACTTATCTTCAAAATAGGCAATTAATACATCTTCATTAATGTTATCCTTTTTTTTATGGAAGCATTATTCGATTAACATATCATAGGCCTTTTCGTAGCGAATTCCGGATTTCTATGGTAGCAAGTTCACCGTAGCAGCTTCAACTAGCCGTGAAATCTCCATATTTTCGACTGACATTTTGACTGACAACTTCAAAGTGGCGTTGCTTTTTTTGTCGCTATGACATCCTAATTTTCATAACAATAAAAAAAGTAAAAACTTTGGTGGTGACCAAGTTGGGAAATTTTAGACTATAATTAATTTGTATTTAATCAAAACGAACGGTTGTAGATAAAATAGTATACATAACTCGCGTGGTAAAGGTTTTCAGCACACTTAAGTGAATGAAAAGACTCGCCTGCGGCTCCTTTTTCAAACTTCACTTAGCGTGTGCTAAAAACCTAGTTACCACACTTATTATGTAATTTACTATTAAAACACAGGAACACGCCAAAAACAACACGAGACGTAAAAACTAACATGGACGTCGCGAAACAAACGGTGCTTTCTCAGCGCCAACAAAACTTTCGAAAAAATCGGATTGAACCCCGGAATCTTTCTCAGACTCACATATATATATTTATATATATATATATATATATATATATATATATATATATATATATATATATATATAAATATATATATGTGAGTCTGAGAAAGATTCCGGGGTTCAATCCGATTTTTTCGAAAGTTTTGTTGGCGCTGATATATATATATATATATATATATATATATATATATATATATATATATATATATATATGCACATCACTTAACTGTTTTTCAAGGAGAGGAGACAACGTAGGTTTAGAACTCAGAGACCTTTCTTTTATATTTAAAATTAAATTAAAACTTATCAATAATATTAGATTCATCTCTGAGATACAGTATACTGACACTGCATAACAAGTAAAGGACAGTTACACACGTATCGGATAAGAATCGGCAGATATCGGGATGGCTTTTGCATTATATATATAGTCTAGTCAACAAGTTCTTTTTTGTTCAACTCTTTTCAGCAGTCTCGGAAAAATATGAAAAAGGTGTCATTCGATTCGTAATAGCATTCTTTGAAAAAATAAAGTCCCGCTAGCGACAATTGTGAAAGTTATAAACAATTTACTGAAAGAGAAAAGAGGGGTATGGTTTTTTGCAAATACCTCGAAAACTAAATGAGATTTTTGATATCTAAAAAAAGATTCTAAAAGAAGCGGAAATTTCCTGAAGAAAATTCCGATGTTTCGGAAATGTGTGATCAATATTTATAATTTTCTCAGGGAGGTAAAAATACGTCTAATCTGGCTTGCGCAAAACAAGCCCATTTAGGACACTTCAACTATAAACATGTAACTATATTGATACGAAAATTAAGAAATAAAAAAATTCAGGCAGTAACTGGATAGTAGAAAGAACGATAATTTGGAGGTAAAACATTTTTATCGCGTTTTCTCAATTAGTTATGCAATAGTTAATTAATATTTTTTTTGCTGCTTGAACATGAACATTGCAAGTGTGATACCTGTTGAAATATAGATCTGAGACTCTTTTTTTTTCTTGGAGCTTTGAACATTTCATTTATAACCATAAACATTTTATTTTTAACAATAAAAACGTTTTTTTTTTCATTTCCCTCCTCCATATCTCCTTAAGCATTGATCCAAGCAAAAAAGTGTATAAAACTTTTTTGAAGAAAATTTTATGTGAATTAATTTAGTACATAAACATTTTTTCGCTATAGATAGTAGTTATCGAGTTATTAATGAAACACTGAACAACGGGACCTCTAGAGGGTCCCCCCATCGTTAGCTCCACCCCCACCCCTCAGTACTTTTATTATGTTGCTAAAAACACCTTCCCTACAACTATGCCAAAATTTGCTTCTACATTAATTATTTCCTCTATTTTTCTTCGTTGCCTGGACTATTTTAGCCATGTGCCGATTGCGTCACCATCTTCACAATGAATTAGACTGTTCCACCATGTCCGTATTACTACGATTTTGAATTAGTCTTCAATATCGGGTGGGGTTGTTAGGATCCTTGTGATATTCACTAGAATTTTATTTATTTGTGTCAGGTTCAGTATTTATTTGGAGGATTTCATATAGACTCAGCTAAATATAAAAAGTAGGTCTTAAAGTAGGTATAACATAATATACAAGATACCTTTTGACACTGTAAGCATGTTTTTATGAATGTAAATATGTTTACATTTCAATGAATGGAAGGTAATTAAGGGAAAGAATGATGCTAGTAAAATTGTTTGGAAGCGATTTATATACATACATATATAAATATATTTATATATATATATATATATATATATATATATATATATATATATATATATATATATATATATATATATATATATATATATATATATATATATATATATATATATATATATATAATATATATATATATATATATATATATATATATCATATATATATATATATATATATATATATATATATATATATATATATATATATATATATATATATATATATATATATATATATATATATATATATATATATATATATATATATATATATATATATATATATATATATATATATATATATATATATATATTATAATTTAATCTTATATGTCGAGAGAAAATCAGTAACTAACTTAACTAATTGTGAAAAGAGTATGAGCACGTGGGTGGTTAGTAGTAAAGTAAGAAGTAATGATAGCACGACGATCTGGAAATAAGACTTACTTTATTGAAGAAGTTACAAGAACTAACTCATCCTGAAAGCTCACCTAAATAGTTAATAAATGGCACTAGAGGTAACATTATATATTTTTGATATAAATAACACTAATTGATGGGTGGGTTTGCATATTACTTCATAGAAATTGAGCATAGATAGCGAGGAACGAATACATCTGTCCTGTGCTCAATTTTCCAGATTAGTTTAAATATGAAATATATATAATAATACGTGATAGATACGTGAAGTTGTGTATGTATGTAAAATTTTGATGATAAAAAGATATGGCGATTTCTCAAAAAAAGTCCAAACTCTTGAAAACGTCAAGTCGAAAACGACTTGACATATCAAAGAGTGATTTTCATATTTGAACTTGTCTCGAAAATCGAGCTCAGGACATGTCTATTCGTTTTTCGCTATATATGCTAGAAGTACCCTAAACCCCCAATTCCCATCGAGAATTTGGGTCATCCTGTACAAGTCGTGAGTAGGGTTTAGAGTGTAGAGCAATGATTTCTATTTTATATATTTGTATTCGTATTAATTGATCTAATATTCCACTGTAGAATATTAAGGATATTGTAAGAGAATAAAGATTGGTGTAATAAATTATTAGGTGAAGGAATATAAAATTAAATTGGATTACCTAAGTTTGATTTTATCCAACGCCTGGGCTTCAGAGGATGGGGGCATCACCCGAGTTATAGACGATGGGGGAATCTTCTGATTTACGGATTATGAGGGATTTTGAGACTAATTAGATATACAATGATAGAAGATAAACTCAAAAAGACTGGACAAGTTTTGTATTATTGGCAGAGAATTGATTGGTAAAAAGTTGAATACTTCATCTTTTGGAAAGAAGAGAAACTATTGATGAAGTTAGTTCGTTTAGAAATTTTTTTTATTAAACAATAGTATATGAATTAAGTTAACTTGTAGAAGCCATGAGTACATTATCATGCACAGTTTTATCATATCCTGTTGATAGTGGTTGAGGTTTCCTTTTCTTTGCCAATGAAGCAGAGGAAGGTATAGGTGTCTGGGGAGTATTTCTTTGAAGCATTGTTCTGTTGTGTACCGATACTATTTTCACTATCTGCATAGACGGTGTATACCTATGGAAAGATATAGGAGGACTCATTTGTGGACTAAAAGATGTTCCTTCAAACAAGTAGGGGATAAGCCTGGAAAGTATGTATTTGCAGTGGCGTAGCAAGTGTCAGTGTGATATAATGAATGTTAATTCGTAAATAAAAAGTAAAAAAAAGGAACACTAATAATCGAAATCAAACTGTAACAAAATATTCATAACAGAAATGGCACGTCTTCCAGTACTTCCTTATGGCATCTACGCTCGGTGGTTACATAAATTATCTCCTTTCTTGATTTGTCTGATAAAATCATATGTTATAATAAATATTTGCAATGTACAAAGTACAAACATTTCAGAACACTATTTATTTTAATTTCTATAAACGCAATGTAGCTTACGCTTATTATTTTAAAACAAGAACAATAACACTCACATAATGTACTTATATGTAAAGTCACGAAAAAAAGTATCCGGAAAATAACAACTGAAGGATCGTCTATTTTTCAATATAAATACTTCTCAGACACACAACAAATATTTAAAAAATTTAATTTAGTAGGAGTTATCTCAGCTAAACAAGATCCAATCGTTGTGACATGTTTTCGAATAATTGAAAATATATATCTCTTGTTCTCACGTTCAACGTAACAATGGGATTTATTAAAGAAATGCTTTAACAAAAACTGTCAAACGTGAATCTGAAACACGATGGAGCACAAGAATACAAGCGGTTAGCGTTATCGTCGATGAGCTAGAGAATATAGTAGAGCTATTAGAAAAATTAGCAGAGAACATTACAACTACAAGTGACACTAGAAGTGAAGCTACAATTCTGTTGCGAAATATAGTAACTTTTAGTTTCATTACTTTAGTTCATTTCTGGTATGAAATCTTAAGGAGGATTGATCGTGTGCAGCTCAGTTGATAAGATCCTAGAATGAATTTTAGAGAAGCGATCCATGATCTTGAACCATTAGCGACTGAACAAGCCGAAATTCGAGACAAGCTCTGTGAAGAAGCAATAGAAAAAGCGCAGTCTCTTCCTGAAAAATAGGATATTGATACAACAATACGTGTAAAAAGACGCCGCAAAATGCCAGGATAATTGGCGAGAGATGTTGGTCTTTCCACAGAAAGTGAAAGTTCTCGCATTATGAAAAGCGTTCTTGATCGTCTCCAACAAGAAATATGTACACAATTTGCACGATTAAGGGACCTTAATTTCAAAATTGGATTTATACTAGACGTTAAAAATATATTAAACAAGGATAATGTTGATAAACTGTAAAAAGTTGGGTGAATTTTATAATACAGATTTCAATGGATAGAACTCTGAATCGAAATATGTGGCTGCAAAATTTTACTCCGCACTAGAAAAGAAATTGAACCTAAAACTCCATCAGAATTTCTGACTTTTATAAACTCCTATGGAGAAGATTTTCCAAACCAGAGAGTGGCACTTCAAATACTCCTGACTATCTCAGTAGGTATCAATTGCTAGCTGCGAACGTCCATTCAGCAAATTAAAATTAATTTTGACTTATCTACGATCAATGATGGGACAAGATCGTGGAAAGAGAAAAATTTGAAATGGTCAACTTTGATGATTTTATTGATAAATTTGCTCCATCAGAAGCAAGGAAAATTTAAACGTAGTAATTAGTTCATCTTCTTAGAGATAATGAATATTTACTTTTTCATTGTTTTAAAACTGCGGGTTTTAAAAATATTTCTTTATAAATATGTAAAATAAATAATAGGTATCTTTTGAACTAATTCTAGATGATCATATATATATTATATATATATATATATATATATATATATATATATATATTATATATATATATATATATATATATATATTATATATATATATATATATATATATATATATATATATATATATATATATATATATATATATATATATATATATATATATATATATACAGGGTCGCTGATATGTATGGAAACGGTCGATTATTTACTAAAGTAAGATAGCTAGCAAAAAATTTTAGGATACAAAAGATTAAGGGTTTTTCAAAATCTATCACACTAAATAAAAATTAAGTATACAGGGTCAGTCAAAAAGTACTGAAGAAAAAAAATTGCTTTTTCTTCAATATATTATACCATATTTCAATTCTGCTCAAAATTCTAAACAAAATTTATATAGCACATCATTTCCTAATTTCAACCATTTTCGAAATATCGAATTTTGAAAATAACTTTTTACTACTCTCAAATTTATTAAAGAAAAAGCACGAAATGATGGATAATTATTATGAATGTCACACAAGATGGAGTATGTGGATATGATTACAATCTTATTATGATATTTTTACAGAAAATATAAAAGCATATTGTTCAGGGTTGATAAAAATGCACGAAACAATTTCTAATAAACAACAAATTCTATTTAATAAGGTGCTCAAAGTGTTTACCATTTACCTCCTGACAGTAATGAACTCGCTTTACAAAATTTTCTAGTGAATTTAAAATCATGTGAGAAGCAATGGTAGAAATTTCATGCCTTAGGTATCTTTCTTGCAACTCTTAGATATTAAGCAGCCTATTTTTGTAGACTACATTTACTATCAGGAGGTAAATGATAAACACTTTGAGCACCTTATTAAATAGAATTTGTTGTTTATTACAACTTGTTTCGTGCATTTTCATCAACCCTGAACAATTATGCTTTTTTATTTTCTGTAGGAATATTATAATTAAATTGTAATCATATCCACATACTCCTCCTTGTGTGACTTTCATAATGAATATCCATCATTTCGTGCTTTTTCTTTAATTAATTTAAGAGTAGTAAAAAGTTATTTTCAAAATTCGATATCTCGAAAACGGTTGAATTTAGGAAATAATGTAATATGTAAATTTTGTTCACAATTTTAAGTAGAATTGAAATATGGTATAATATATAGGGTGTTCTATTGAAGAAAAAGCAATTTTATTTCTTCAGTACTTTTTGACCTACCCTGTATACTTAATTTTTATTTAGTGTGATAAATTTTGAAAAACCCTAAATCTTTTGTATCATAACATTTTTCGCTAGCTATCTTACTTTAGTAAATAATCGACCGTTTCCATACATATCAGCGACCCTCTATATATATATATATATATATATATATATATATATATATATATATATATATATATATATATATATATATATATATATATATATATATATATATATATATATATATAATATATATATTATATATATTATATATATATATATATATATATATATATATATATATAATATTATATGGGGGGGGGACTAAAGAGGTACTGTGCCCCGGGCGCGAGTTAAGCTCGCTTCTGCTTCAAAGTAGAAGACATTTTTTAGGGCAGTAACATTGTCAATTTGTTTTTGGCTCTGATATTCTGGACAACTGCGATCCGTTGAACAGAACAAACACACATTTTGCAGTTAGTTTAGTTTCGCAGTTCGCTTCTTCATGGTTTCCTATTCCTGCGATGGTTGCTATACAAAGTTTGCCGAAAAAGACAAACTCAACAGAATCTCCTGCTGCGGAGAGCGGAGACTGTCGGCGATTTTTCTGTACGGGCTGTTCGGGGTTGGATAAAACTACTACTAAGAATTTGTTGTCTAATAAGTATAGCCACTTGAAGTTTTTATGTGCAGATTGTGACTCGCCTAGCTTAAAAGATCTGAATGAAAAAATTAATAACCTCACAAAAAACCAAATACCTCTCGAACATTTTGAGGCTTTGGCCAATCTGACCAGAAATATTGTCAACGGCGTTACTATTGTGCAAGAGACTTACGACATTTTGGCTCCTCAGCAATGAAGAGTATCCAGGTAAGATAAGAATTCTGAATTCCTACCTCTGGGATGAAAGGATGTTTAGATGATCTTGCAATAGGCCTTTCTCAGAGTTAAGAGTTTGGTGACGGAGATGAAAGTCATCATGAATAACAATCATCCAAAGGAAAGCGAGGTAACAGATGTGTTCAAACTTCAATCCACAACACTCGTTGCACAAACGCAAACAGAAGAGCCTAAGACTATTCCAAAATTAACCAATAATTCACCTGTTCGGGTAAAAGAAAGACACTGAAGAAAAATGGCAGTACGTGATTATCAATAACCTACCAGAAAAGTATAGTCTGAACCAGGTCGTCCACTTTATCAAGGAAAGAAAGGGTATATGTGAATATGTAAGATGTTACTCCTTAATTAAGGAAGATGGGCGGGGAAACACATTCAAAATAGGAATTAAATCGAGGAGGTATTTGGACACGCTATTCAACAGTGAAATATGGCCTCAGAACGTCTCAGTTAGATGGGTATTTCAATCTCTCTCAACACATAAAACTCCGAGTGAACGGTAGCCTAATTCTGATACTGATACACGTTCCAATCCAGTTAGTAAGAATACCAGCATGCTAACCACAACTCCTGCAAAACGATTGCCTGAACCTGAGATAGATTTCCATATCAATTCGGACAATGTGTATACCAGTACACAAAGGACACCTACAGAATGCTCACCTGAACCGGGAAATGTATTAGTCATAAATTCTGATAAAACGGCCATCAGTGCATGTAACTCTAATGTATTGTTAAGTAGGAGCAATATTAAATTTACTAAACAGTCAAAGGAGCTGTCTCCAATCTCTATGGATCCTCTAAATCCTCCTGTCCTGTAATAGTATGGTCTACTGCTCATCTTTTGCTTCAACAGACACCACACTGAACTTTACTGATGATTTCAAATTTAGCATGGTTCTAATCAATTTCCATATTGATTAGAATCCTGCTAAATGTGTTTACTGTACACTATTGTGTACAGTAAGATCATTGACCTCTATCTCATATGTATTTACAGATCCCCTAGCACTGATATTCAAAAATTTTTAGAGCACCTGCTGAATTTGTTAGACTTGTTGCCAATTAAGAGAAGGTTAATTTTGTGTGGTGACTTTAATACTGATTTCGCGGATGTCTGTGATGTTCAAAAGTCTCTAATATCTATTTTTAAATCCTTTAACCTTTCCATGCATGTCAATTCCCCAACTAGGTTAACAAAATCTTCAGCAACCAGTATTGATTACGTTGTTTCCAACTTTCCTTCTGGTTCTTTGAAAAGCAATGTCATCAGTGCAGGTCTCTCGGATGATGAGGCGATATTTACGGAATTTTCAGTTTCCAGAAGCCGTGCTGCGAATAGTCGGCATTGGGGTAGGATTTATTCAAGGGGTAACTTCACAAAATTCCAGACACTCTGCCTTCCTTCGGACTGGAGTATCATTCCTGGAAATGCGGATTCCAACTTCAGGATTTTTCTTGATAAAATTATTTCAGCCTTCAACTTATCTTTTCCTCTTCGGCTTATAAAGCCTAAACGGCATAAACCTTGGGCGTCTATCGGTGTGAGAATTTCGGCTAAGAATCTGCGTTCACTTCTTTATATAAAAAATTTTTCCGATAACTTTCAAGTATTGGACTACATCTCTAAGTATAGAAGAACTTACCTCAAAGTAATAAAATCTGCAAAGAACGCATATTACTTGATCGTCTATCTAACTCTAAAAACGCTTCCAAGGAAACATGGTCTATTATAAATGATTTAAGAAATAAGTCTGTATCTCCAGTTGACGACTTACCTAATCCTAACGATTTAAATGATTATTTCGTCAACGTGTGCAATACAGTTACCACTGGATTAGCACCGATCCATGATCCTCTTTCATTCCTGCCTCTCTATGCCGATGTCGTTGCCAGCTTCTTCTTGAGCCCTGTCGATAAACATGAACTCTTACTAACAATAAATAAAATAAAGAATAAGTCCTCTAGTGGCTCGGATGGTCTGTCTTTGAGAGTGTTTTTGAATCTTCCAGACATTGTAATTAATACTTTGGTTTCATTAATCAATGAATCTTTTGAAATTGGTATTTTTCCTGATTGTCTAAAAACTGCAATAATTCTCCCACATCATAAAGGAGGAGACAGATCTTACACATCTAATTACAGGCCCATAGCGCTTCTATCTGTTTTATCCAAGATAATAGAGAAACTAATGAAAATCCGCCTTCTGACTTTCCTCTTAAATCATAAAATTTTCTCGTCACATCAATTTGGGTTTCAAGCCAAAAATAATACTACTGATCCTATGTTTTCTATGTTCAGCAATATCCATTCATCCTTCAATAACAAGTACTACACAGCTACGGTTTTCTGGTATTATGCTAAAGCATTTGACTGCATTAGTCATAAATGATATTATGTATCTGACGATCAGTGGAAAAATTTCGCTTTTTGCGGATCATACGAGTATTACTTGAAGCAATCCTAATTCTGCGTCGCTGCACTCTGAAATGACAATTGATCTTAGATTGATCAAGTCCTGGTCTGATGCAAACTTACTTTGCTTCAACATAGATAAAACCGTCGCCTTGTTTTATGGAATAACTCCTAGGATCTATTCCTGCAAAACCATGTCATTAACATAGTCGATTCTGTCAGATTTTTAGGCCTCTTTATCGACAATAATCTCAAATTTTCACAGCATGTGCATGTCTTAGCTAAAAAATTATCATCGGACTGTTTCGCCATTAAATCCATCTCAAGTGAATTAGATACAGCATCTACAATAATTGCCTATTTTGCATTGTTCGAATCTCATCTTCGTTATGGTCTTTCCTTCAGGGGGTTCATGTAATTCTCCACAACTTGACAACATTCTCAAATTGCAGAAGAGAGCAATCCGTTACATGTTTGTATGTACATGGAATTTGGACGCTTCATTCTTTATATTTACTTGAATCTGTGTGCTTGATTCATAAGTATTTTCATGCCTAACCCTTGGTGTCACAGCACGGGTATTCCACCAGATCTTCGGGACATCATGTTCACCTCCCTATTCCTTCCTCTCAATTAACAAAAAAGTCCATCATTTACAATTCTAAGAAAATATAAAATCACCTTCCAGAGGAATTGAAATCTATAACTTCCTTGACCAATTTTCGGAAATAAACAAAATCTTATTTTCTTAATAGACTTTTTTACTCTATAGAGGACTTCTATTATGAGCATTGATTGATCGATATGACCAAATTGAATAACACAGGCATCAGCTTCGATTGAGGAGGATTTATTGTGAAATTTGTATGTATTTTTATGGAAATGTGGTGTGATTTTTATTTCTAGTATTACATTGTTTAGTTTGTATATTTTTTGATTGATGTGTGTTTATTTTTATGTTTTACATTATTTAGTTACTATTTTTTCGCTCTGTCAATAAAATGTATAATTTTAAGACAATAAAGCATATTTGATTTGATTTGATTTTCTGATTGTCTAAGGACTGCAATAATTCTTCCACTTCATAAAGGAGGAGACATATCTAACAGATCCAATTACAGGCCCATAGCGCTTCTATCCAAGAGAAACTTATGAAAATTTTCCTTCTAACTTTCCTCTCAAATCATAAAATTCTCTCGTCGCATCAATTTGGGATTCAACCAAGAAAAAATACTACAGATTCTATGTTTTCTATGTTGAGCAATATCTATTCATCCCTCAATAACAAGCACTATACAACTACGGTTTTCTGTGATTATGCTAAAGCATTTGACTGCGTTAGTCACCAAATTTTATTATGGAAACTGGAGTTTTATGGTGTCCGAGGTATTCCACTACACTGGTTCGAGTCTTATCTTGGAAGTATAAAACAATTTGTAAGGACAAATAACTCCAATTCTTCTTGTAAATCTATCACTTGCAGTGTCCCCCAAGGTTCTGTTGTAGGTCCTACCTCTTCTTATTATTTCAAATGATATTACGTATGTAAAGATCAGTGGAGAAATTACGCTTTTTGCGGATGATACGAGTATTACTTGGTGCAATCCTAATTCTGCGACTCTGCACTCTGATTGGATTGATCAAGTCCTGGTCTGATGCAAACTTACTTTGCTTCAATGTAGATAAAACCGTCGCCTTGTTTTATAGATATAACTCCCTGGATCTATTCCTGCAAAGCCATGCCATTAAAATAGTCGATTCTATCTCTATCGGGTTTTTAGGCCTCTTTATCGACAATAATCTCAAATTTTCACAGTATGTGCATGTCTTAGCTAAAAAATTATCATTGGCCTATTTCGCCATTAAATCCATCTCAAGTGAATTAGATACGGCATCTACAAGAATAAGTTTTTATATATTTTGTATGGAAATGTGGTGTCATGTGTTTTTATTTCTAGGTATTACATTGTTTAGTTTGTTTATTTTTTGATTGATGTGTGTTTATTTTTATGTTTTACATTGTTTAGTTCCTATTATTTCGCTTGGTCAATAAATTGTATAATTTTAAGACAATAAAGCATATTTTGATTTGATGATTTGATTTGGCATATGTAAGTCACTGCTTGCAAACTTAAAAAGCCAAATGCTGGGTCAGTATTCATATTCTAAACCTTATCCCACAGCCTGTTTAATAAATTATCCGGCTAAGCCCATCCTTTATTCACTTGTACATACAAGTGTATACTCTGATCTGACTGGAGGAGTTCATTCTCAGTGCTAAAACAGTTAGCCTCTCTGGCACATACTTCAGGGACGAATGAAACTCATGGTTTTTCTTTTCCTTTCAATGTTTGAGCGCACTCATGTGTTTATGTAATTCAAATTCAAGATCAAACGAATGAGAATCGAAACTCGGAACACAGCTCAGTTGACACTTAGGATTTGTTGATAATCCGTATGACATCTAACACTTTGACAGCAATTTGACGGCAATATAAGATAAGTAAATGATAACAAATTTACAACCTGCTTATCGCACTTGATGAATACTGAAAATTAACAATCAGAAACAATTATTTTGGTTTACAACTGCTTACCCCAGTATAATATATATTTGTGATAAAAGTTTTGAAGAGTAAGTAAACATTGTAGTTTTAGGTTCGTAATTTTTTAATTGTACTGGGTTTAAACTTGTTTTCAAAAACCACAGTCCTAATAAGTTCACATTAATAAAGAATGAGTAATACCAGTTAACATATTAATTTCATTTTATCCATTCTTTACAGTCTATAAAATGTCGCTCTACCCAAGTTTGGAAGATATGAAGATTGATCATCTTATGAAAGCTCAGCAGAAATTAACAAGACAAGCACAAGAATCTATTATACCTGAACGCTCACTGGAATATATTCATAGTGGCTATCCTCAAATTCAAAGTGGATATCCTTATCCCACGAATTCAAATATGATTCAACCTTCTAATTCTCGTGCTGCTGTATATCCAGCTCTAAAAGATTTCATGGGCTTGGAATTATCTGAGGATGTTATTACTCGAAACATGCCAGAATATGGTCGGCAGGTTGCAGTTTTACATCAGGTACTTTTGTTTATTCTTGTACTTCACAATTTAAAGGATTTCAAAGGTTTAAGTAAAATTATTTTCAAAAAAACCTGATATGGTAATGGGTGGACAGATATAATAATTTGCTGACTTAATTTCTAAGATTTTTATGTGTACATATATATATATATATATATATATATATATATATATATATATATATATATATATATATATATATATATATATATATATATATATATATATATATATATATATATATGTATGTATGTATGTATGTATAAATAGATATGTTTCAATATCATTTGCGTTTGAAGTGACGCTGGTATAAAACAAATGTATCACAAGAAGGTACATATTTAATGCAGATTCCCATATGGTGAAATACTTTACAAGAGAAAAATTAAACTTCTGTTTTTTGATAATTTTTTATTATGAACACCATACTGTTGCTTGGCTACTTTCTCAAGAAGTTGGGTGTGTTTAGGTACATTGTATCAGATTGCTTACACTTTCTGTTCTTTCCCTTTTTGGAGTTTGTGGTGGTTTAAATTCTGTGTCAACTACATTTCGAGTAAACCTTCACAAGTGGCTTATACTACTTGAAAATATGCAGAAGTGCATGATGTCTACAGCCTTTGTGATTCAAACCATACAATGTACATTCAATAAATTCCACAGAGGAGAACATGTTCCCTGCATTTGGAAATGCATAACTTACTTGCTAAATAATAATAGTTACATTATCTGCATTATTGCACATCAGAAAAAGTCACCAGTTGATGTGAAATTAACACTAATAATTCTTTATCAAATTTTCTAGCTTATGTCTCACACTTTCGATGATTTAGACAACACATTATTCAGTCTATTAAATGCACAAATAGCTATCACATAGCACATCATATAGCTACTAGTTTTTTCGCTTTAGGCAATTATAAACTATTTCTGATATGTGAGATATGTGAGCGATTCATGAATAAACATTTGCTTCAAATTCAAAGGATAATTGATCCAAAAAGTATCTCATTTTCATTAATCTTAATCTGCAATGTTTACAATAAATTTAACTTGTTATATGATCCTCTTCCTGAAATATTCCCGTAGCCAATAACACTATGAAAAAACTCATAATATATCAATCTAAGAGATCTCATAATCTTCTCAAGTCTGCCAGATATTCAAATTAGGTATTAAGTTTTTTGGTAATATACTCAAAATGCGGATCTCACACCAAATCACAGTTTACAGTTACAAAATTATTTTTGTCAGATTGAATTCAAGGTTTGTCAGAAATTGGATATTCGATTGAGTTGTTTCACTATAGAACTCAATTTTCACTAATCTGCTGATCTAATGGGGGTGTATCAAATTTAGAAATCTTCATTGTTTTTGAGTAAAACAAAAATAATAACTGATAAAATAGTTTATTCAAATATAAATGGTGCTCATAATAATTTATTATGATTCTGGATAACTTGAAATACCCAACACCCTTTTGCTCTCCTTATTTCAAATTTCATGATACACCCTCATAATAAGGCCAATGTAAAGTCGTAGCAAATCAAATCAAAATTTATTCAAAAAAAATATTCAAATTACATGAGTAAACCCAAAATACCCTTGTCACAAAAACAAAGGTACCTAGTAGTTGAAACAAAATCTATTTCTTAATCTATCTTAAATCTAGGAAAATGATCTTCTGAACAATTTTGCAATCATATCAATATACAGTTTGTCACCTAAACTAGAAGTTTGTGTGTGAACAAACTTCCCAGATTAAAATAACTCATGTAATATGGCGTTAGCACTAGCTGATACCTGAATATATAATGCTCAACAAAACTAAATAATTGAAAACTATACAATAATTATCACTATTGAACTGAAACATAATCCCAATGCAGAAGGGAATCGAGACCAATGGACCACACAGATACCCACAAACATTCACTTCTAGATACACATTCAAAAAAATTTCAAAAAATCATCACCCTTTGTATTGATAGCTACAGTGTCATCAGCGTAAGATATTATTTCTCCGTCCAGGTTCAAGCTTCCAAGTTGATTTATATAAATCAAGAATAAAATTGGCCCCAATATCATACCCTGAGGTACTCCCATGGTAACAGTAACAGGATCACTCCTCTCCTCCCCAATTTTTACTACCTGTATTCGGTCCTTCAAATATGTACTGAATATAATCAATGCATTTCCACGAATACTAATAGCTTCTAATCTTTCCAACCATTTCTCGAAATTAACTGTGTCGAAAGCTTTTGCTAAATCTAAAAAAATAGCAAGTCACTTTTTGTTATAACTGTTCGCGTGGACAACAAATTAAATTAATTCAAAAATAGCATCTTCAGTACTTTTATTTCTCTGAAAACCGAACTGGCTTCAGCTCAAGATTCCGTATTTAGTAAGAAATGCCAATAATCGAGACTTTAAGCAGTGTTCGTATATTTTCGCAAAATTATTTATAACAGTGATAGGTCTGTAGTTGGTTGGATTTCTCCTATTCCCCGATTTGAAAACAGGAATTGTAAACGATTCCTTGAACTGTTTTGGTGTAGAACCTTTTGAAAAACATAAATTCATTATGTGAGTAAGTGGTTTCAATATATGTACATGACACCTTTTTATTAATCGTGCGGATATATTATCAAGAACAGTTTGATTTCAAATTACTTATAATATCAATGAGTTCATTTTCTGAAACCGGTTTGAGGAAAAACGTGCCACCCATTATTACCAGTATTATTATTTTCCGTAAATTTTTTAGGTTTTCCTATTTTGCTAGCCATTTTTGTACCAATATTACTGAAAAAGTTATTAAAATGATTTGCGATGTGTTTTTCCACTTTTATTACTTCTCCCTGATCGGTTTCCAGTACAATTTTGGTTTCTTTACTGAGCTTTTTGCTGTTTGTAACCTCTTCGATTGTTTGCCAGATTTTTTTGGTATCAAATCGCGCTTTTTCAAATTTGTCTGCATAAAAATTGTTTTTTGTATTCCTTATTAAAATATTTAGATAATTCCTATATTTTTTGTACTCAAGTTTTTTTTCAATACTGTATACTCTAACCATTCGCTTTTTTAACAAATCACGGTGTCGTATTGCACCTATCAATCCCCGTGTGATCCATGGCTTCAGTTTTCGGTCTTTGTTAGATATATTTTTGGACAAGGAATTTTGTTTAATAATTGCATTGAATATACTCAAGAATCAATCGTAACATAGCTCTGGACTCGACATACTGACAACACTATTCCAGCTCTCATTTGCCAATGTTTCATTCAAATTCTCGAAATCTATTAAATCTAATTTAAAGAAGGCATTATCTTCCCGTTTTAGTTTTTTGGAGAAGTTAAAATTCAAAAAAAGCATGTAGTGATCAGTCAAGGAAGTCTTCACAATATCTGGAACAACGTTAACATCTTTGGATTCATTTCTGATAAATGTATGATCAATGATGGATCTTTTTTGATATTCGTTTACCCTTGTAGCTGTGTTTATATAAGACAGAAAACCGGACTCCCCCAATACTCCCAAATACTCATTCATACTACTAATTTCACTTACATTGCATCCCTCCATAAGATCAATGTTAATATCTCCAATAAAAAGCTCCACCCGTTTCCTATGGGCATGAATGCCCGAGAAATAGTCCGACAATTCATTTATATACAAATTTTTATTTGTAGATGGTTATACCGAACGTTGTATCGTTCGCAACAAAGGTGAATCTAAGTAGCTTAGTCTCAGTGAGGTCGATGATATACTCTTCATATATAATAGAATCCCTTACGTAAACTACAACACCGTCTTTTTGATTAATTCTGGAATTATTGTAAATAATATTAAAACGTGGAATATAAAACTCACTCACCTCTTTTAAACCCCATGTTTCGGATAGAACGATTATATCTATATTTTTGGCCCCGAGTTCCTCCAAATAAATCAAAAATTCATCAAAATTATGATTTATACTTCTAATATTAAGCTGTATGATATTTAACGAATGTTCATCCAATATATTTTCTGTGTGTAACGCTGCTATGGTCTCGTACTCCCTGTTCTCGACTTCCTCAGCATCAACGAAATCAGAATACTTGAACTTTAGTGATTTCAAAAGAAAGAAAAACAATGAAACTAAATAAACGAATACAATCAAAATTAGGTATAAACTTAATGTATCCAATCCCGTGAAACGATTATTCCGCGTATACAGTTACTTTATTAATCGAAAAATATGTGTTCTACAAAACTCAATTCATTTTACTCCAATATTCTAGAAATATATTGAAAATATCAATTCATTTTAAAATTTTTTTTTTAATATTCTAGAAGTTGTAATTTGCTTTTGATTTTCACCGTACTCCCATCTCCCATCAATGCTAGTAAATATACAACCATCAAACGACCATGCATTAGTTTATCCAAACAAAACCCTCGCCTCGTTCAGCAACTCAACACGAACTTCAGTGAGATCTTCACAAATAAACAGTTTTACGATTTAGAATTTTTTGAGGTTTTTAAGGACAGTCTTCTTATCCATGAAGTTATTAAACTTAACGATTATAAGCCGTGATTTTCCTGGTCTAATTTCTTTCCCAATACGATAAACATTTATATCTTCAGTGGAAATATCTGGCATAGCACACTTCAAGAGATCAGCTCTCTTATTTACGATGTTTTCAACTTTTTCTTCGGGAATTCCATGAACATATGTTGTTCACTTTATCAGCTTGTTGGATATTATCAAGTTTTTGTTCAATTGAGTCAATTCTGATTAGAAGACCATTCATGATGTCATTGGATTTACGCTCGTGAAGGTCAACTTTATCACTAATTGTTTTAAACATACTTGCATACTTTGTTATTTTAAATGGATCACCCTGTATATTATTTTCGAAATCCTTGCTTAATTTGAGTCACTTCTTCTTGATACATTTCTATACCTATCACAAACGGTTCTCGAGTTTTTGATTAATTTTTATATTCACGAGTCAAAACACGCATCATTTTTTTTGTCTATAAGATGAAGATCTGAAATTCTGGCGACAGTTTTGGGGAAGTACATTTGTTCAATTCCAATGTTGCATTCAATTTTCTGAAGTTCTGGCTATAATTTGATCACATTCTCCATGCAGAATAAATAATTTCATCAAAACTTCGTTTGAATAGTTATTTTCACTCATTTTAAGTCGTATTTTGGAGGCTCCGTGGCGGAGCGGTTTAGGTAACGCTATGCCGTCTTCGTTGACGGAGTTGGTGGGTTCGATTCCCACCGTGTTCTTGGGTGTTTGTATGCGTCCTATGAGTTTCAGCGGTTACATTTATATATATTTACTGGGTAATGTACAGAGTTTACGAACCCATGAGGGTGAATGGTGGGATACATGCGAAATATTCGCCTGTGCCACACCATCCCCTTTTTAAAAAAAAGTCGTATTTTAGTCGAATAACAAAACGTCAAAGTAATTTATTTCACTTGACACTTTTCGTTTTGTTGCCATGGAAATAAAGTTCCGTACCTACGATAAAATTACTTTATCTACTCCTATTGAATGATATATTCATTATTCAACTGCGTTTTAGCAATTAATAGTATCTATTACCAAACAGCATGAGTAATAATAACTCACTGCTATAACTCACTATATAGTCTACTAAGATCCCAAGTAAGATCGACCGTCACTCATCTGCTAATGTCACTTGAATAATTCTGACATTTTCAAATTAAGTTAATACTACCTAATTATTGTGAATTTGTATTTGTATCTTAATGGTAATGGCACCATGATAATTCTGTATCCCGGATACTCCTTCGTAGCCGGGCGGCTGAAAGTCGATGATTCAAAAATTCTGTCGCGCGATACTGTATGCGTTGCCGAATGCCGTGTGTAAGCTACAATTTAACTGCATGCTTTTTCTGTATCTGAGATACGCGCGTCTGAGATACAGCGTTCTCGTCTGAAAGATGTCTAAGAGCCCTTTCAGACTAGGATACTGTATCCGAGATACTGTATGCGAGATACAGAATTTAGGCCAGATACAGTCAAGATACTTTTGTTAGAATATAGTTTTGTAAATATTTTTATCAGTACAATATGAGTGCTGTACGGTGCTTTTTATGAAATGGACATTGAAGAGTGCGCTATGCTGTGGTATATTATAAACAAAAAGAAAAAAATTAAGAGGAGACGAACTATGTGGGTTCATCCTATAATAGAATTAAGGGAAACTCAAGGAATTTATAACCTTCTTCGCCAAGAATTACTACAAGATCGAACAAAGTTTTTAAATTATTATCGAATGTCCATAGAATCTTTTGAAGAACTTCATAATATTTTGAAAAATGAAATCATCAAGAAGGATACGAAAACCGTTCTATTCCACTCCACTTCTACTAATAAATAATAAAAATATTGTACACCTATGCTATTGTGCTTTTTGAATAGCAAAAGTATGCAAGTCTGAACAGGTCCATAAGCCACAATGATAATTCGGTATCCCGGATTCGGATACTGTCGCCGGCGGCTGAATGAGCGAGATTCAGAAATTTAGTATCGCGATACGGTATGCTGTGCTGAATGCAGTGTGAAAACGTACATATAAACGCATGTATTTTCTGTATCTGGGATACGCGTATCTCGGATACAGTATCCAAGTCTGAAAGGGCTCTAATCTTCGACTTTCAGCCGCCAGGCTACGAAGGAGTATCCGGGATACAGAATTATCATGGTGGCTTATGGACCTGTTCAGACATGCATACTTGTTCGAATTCAGAGGCGGCCATTATTTTTATTCAGAATTGATAGCGAGTTTGAACAATAAACAGCAATACAAAATTCTTGCTCTATTGTAATCATGGATCGTGCCGTTTTCGATAACTCAAAAAATTTATTAGTTTGGTAGAGCCAAATTCTTGTGTATGGGATACGAGTCAGGAGGATTATTTTGATAGAAAAAAAAAATTTTGTCTTGACTCAAGTGACAATATGTCAACAGATGGATCCCTTGTGGACCTTCTTACGGAATACTAAGGCCTCGTACAAAATATAATATCTAAGTATAAATAATAGCAACTTCTGTTTATTGCATTGAAACTATTTTTGATAAATAAAGAAAAGATGAAGCCTTACGATTTGTTTTAATTACCTTAATGTTATAGACAGCCGTTCTTTCGATGGAATACATCTACGCATTGTGGTATCTTTCTTGGTTAATTCACTTTTGAAAATGTTATGAAGTTCTTTAAATGATTGTGGATACAGCCGATAATAATTAAAAAGCTTTGTTATTACTCAAGATTCAAGGCAGATTTTATGTATCATGTCTTATCCCTAAAGCTAAGCATTTTTGGCATATTCAGTTTTTTATGTCAAAAATAATGAGAACTAAAATGACGAGAAATCAGTTTTTTCAAAAGGA
>JARQZK010001543.1:0-17500 GCA_030704885.1 Cynegetis impunctata | reverse complement strand
ATTTTGCTCAACAGAATGGCCGATTGGAGTTATGAAACGGAGCAAGAAAGACTAGAACGCCTATGGCAGGAATCGATCGATGAACCAGAAAATGATGCCGCAGAAAAAAGTGATGATAGCCTGAAAAATGGCGATTTTGCAATTATGCATCTAAAAAGAACAGAAAAACAAAGTATAGCTGCTATAAATTCATGTGCCTGGAACATCTAATTCCACTGTGCTCAGAATGCAGCTTGAAAATTAATACTTGATTCAATCTTGTTTTTTCAGTTTACGGTAGCCTTTATGTTCTTGGTACTTTACTTTTGTTATTAAGTATTTACTTATACAGTTATCTGTTTTCGTTTATTCATTTCAGAATTTGTTCTTCTTTTTATTTCTGCAATGAAAATGTTTATGATCTTTAATTGAGGAAATAAAAAAATTTTTATGTTTATTATAGGACTGAAGTTATAAATAAAATAAAAATTATCAATAATTGTCAAGGAGTGTTTACTTAATTAAAATCTGAAATAATAATAAAAATATTGCAAATTATAAAACAATTATCAGCGTTTAATTGAAATTGGTCTCTGAGACCGATGTTAGCTACGGTCTACTACAAACGTATGTTAGTCACGGAGGGATATATATATATATATATATATATATATATATATATATATATATATATATATATATATATATATATATATATATATATATATATATATATATATATATATATATATATATATATATATATATAAATTTCCTCGAAAATAATTTGGTTTTGTGAAATGATATTAATTACAATTTTAACATCGGTTCCTTGTGGAAGATCCAGAGCCTATTTGTACAAATATTTTTCTGGACCAATATTGTATCCATTTCAATCTTCGTAAATATGTTTATAAAGATCAATACTTCACAATATGAACTCGATAACCATAAAAAATATATAATATAAATCGGATCAGTCATTTATTTGTAGCTTGAAGGTTTACCACTGGATCACCTAATGAGTCACTTCTCGTATTTGTTTTCAGACGTCTTTAGCTCCTACGTCATATAGATCGCCCAACAATTTGATAGCCCCTCTTTCCAATCAAACATTGGGCCTTCAAAAAGCTCAAGTCACCCACGGGATTCGTGAACTGATCTTGTGTAAGGACAAAGATGGAAAGGTTGGACTACGCGTTGAGGCTATAGACAATGGCATTTTCGTAACTGTGGTCGTCGACAAATCCCCGGCTGCTCTGGCTGGATTGAGATTTGGAGATCAGATACTTCAAATCAATGGAACCTTAGTTGCCGGATTCACCATGGAAAAGGTATAAATTTCGTAGAAAATATTTTCCTTAAATATTCTTTTATAATGAACAAAAACTAAATTTGAATTTACTACGTTTATTATCACAAAAATACTTTTAAAAAATATATAACACTGCGATTGCAATTTCGGTCACTAGACCATCATCGGGCAGATTGAGTTAAGAACTGAATAGATAATTATAGATTTGCGCTTATGGGTGGGAAAGAATTATTGCAGGTACCTAAATAGACAAGAGGAACATATTTCAAGAAGAGCTAATCGAGTGAATTTCCCAAATTGGTACAATACAATGTTCTTAGAAAAGTCGTTATTGTTTGAATACATTAAATATATGAGAAGATATCAAGTCAATCTGGTAGTTCAGCAAGATATCTTTTGCATTATGATTGAGTTTAAAAATTTCTAATGATTCTAAGTAAGTAAGTTTGGATGCTTTCGGTAATTTGAGCATGATTTAAAAATTATCTATTTATGGAAACGGGTGGTGGTTTTCACGGCAATGATTTGAAAACGTTGAATCCGTTTTTTTTTTTTTTTAAATTGTTGGTGTTCTTTAAATCTTGTCTTGAACGATCGACCAGTCTGACCTATATACACTCCTTTGGCATTGAATGAAAATCCTGAGAGCTTTGTCTTAGGTTTGAAAGCAATTTTAATATTACATTTAGGTATGACATTAGCAACTTTTTCTCTTAGAGGACCAAAATATGTTAAAGATGTGAATTTTCACGATTTTTCTACTTTTATATTGAGGATATATGCTGTTGTACGCTAGTTGACTACGTTTCTTGTTTATCATTTTATTTATCAAACTTGTATGAAAACCATTATTTGAAGCAATTTTTATAGTCGAAATTTCTTTTGCTAAATTTGTTACGGATAATGGAATTGAAAACGCTTTGTGGATCATTGAATTAAAAGCTGAATGTTTATGGGAAACATTCAGCTTTTAATTCAATGATTCATGATGTTAAATTATCACGTAGTAACGACGGATTCCATCAACTATTATTCTTTTATAAGCCCAAAATTCACAACTTACGAAGAACTAAAGAACGAGAACTATATGCGAATGTTTGGTGAAGCGGATTTGTAGATCTGCGACCGTTGAATTCTAACTACTATGAAAACACAAAATGGAACTACGGTTTGACGTCATGTTGGCAAACATGAATACTCAATAACAGTCAAAATTTATTCATTACTGTTGAACCTGTATGTATAACAGTCTTTTGTAGGTAGAAAGGAAACGATATTCAATGAAGCTGTAATCGGTATTCTTTGGAATTAACTATTGATATTAAACTATTGCATGTACCACCTAATTAAAAATTATTTTTTTATGTGATTCACCTCTTTCCGTCTACAACAACTATAACTCTATTGAATATATAAATATATATATATATATATATATATATATATATATATATATATATATATATATATATATATATATATATATATATATATAAATTAATAAAAAAAATTAAATGAAATTTAAAACTGTACCACCAAATTGGTGACATTATGGTAGCAGTGAATTTTAAATTTTATAACCTCACTTAACGTTCCTGAGGAAGGTAATAAATAAGCCGAAAGCTTGAACGTTTTAAAGAGTATTATCATTTGGACCTTACCTGACGGGACCTCACTTAACGTTCCTGAGGAAAGCAATAAATATGCCGAAAGCGTGAACGTTTTAAAGAGTATTATCATTTGGACCTTACCTGACTGATATCCCAATAATTCATTAATTGAACATTACTTGACAGTCAATAACCAAATTAAAATATATATATATATATATATATATATATATATATATATATATATATATATATATATATATATATATATATATATATATTATATATATATATACATATATATAAATATATATATATATATATATATATATATATATATATATATATTATATATATATATATATATATATATATATATATATATATTATATATATACATATATATATATATATATATATATATATATATATATATAGATATATATATATATATATATACAGGGTGTTCCAGAATAACGTCAGAAAATTTCGAGGGGTTATTCTTTAAGACATTTTAAGAAAAAAAGTTGTGAGGAAATGAGGAAATACTTCCTCACAGATATACAGGGTGTTTAATTTTTTTCAATATCTTCTAAACTACGAATGCTATCAAGATGAACTTCAGAACATTGTTAGAATTTAAGTTCTATAAACAACTGTTGAAATTTCTTCCAAAACTGTCAAGGAACGGAAAATAGAGGGGTACCGTGACCTCCCTCAAATATATGGTCAAATGAAACCCACGGTACCCCTCTATTTTCCGTTCCTTGATAGTTTTGGAAGAAATTTCAAGAGTTGTTTAAGAAGTTATAACAATGTTCTGAAGTTCATCTTGATAGCATTCGTAGTTTAGAAGATATTAACCCTTTTCGGCCCAAATTATTTTTTTGTGGAAAAAATATTATGTATGGTTTGATAATGGTTTAGTAGAGATACTCGAAGAAAATGAAACAAATTTCAGGATAAAAAAACACAAGGATTATCCTGCAGGATGTGGTCTCTCCACATAACCAGTAGGAACATATAACCAAACAATATAACCTATTTTGCGTAATATAACATGAAACAGTTTTTGTCATGTTTCAAACACAATTCTACTTTGCACGCTGAACATTTCTTACAAATCATAGAACTCATCTGCATGAAGATTTTCTAAATATTCAGTTATTGGGTTCCCAACCCGCCCGGATGGCTCCGGTAATAATGGTCAACCTCCCGACTTCCCGGAGTGACTAATTTCCCCAGTTTTTTAAAATTATACGCTACCGTATAGTATATATATATGATTATGATTTTGTGGTAAAAAAACTGTCAAATATTACAAGCAGAGTATATATAAATTAAAAATTAGTAAATGATTTGACATTTTCTTCAACCCCCTCCCTACTAAACTCCTTAAAAAAATCTCCCGGGTTGGTCCTTTCGAAAATTGGCAACCCTATTCAGTAGGTAGGTACTCCACACTTGCTTCCTCAGAACTAAAATAAGATAACACGATTACGTAAGTGTCCAATGGTCACTTCAGGAGACCCCAACAAAATTATTAATTTCGAAAGAAAGGAAACATTTACGTTTATTATATTCATGAAAACGCATAAGTAAGATATAAGTAAATAACTTTGGAGCCATTTTTCCACCATTCGTAAATAAAAATAACAAATTCACACAGTTTCAGCAGATCCTCTAAGTAGTGTCCAACTATAGTAAACAAATGCACGTTATACGCGCTTCGACTTATTTCGGTCTGTCTTCGATGAACACGTCAAATTTTACTATGTCAGACAACCCACAAAACACACTGGTATACTGAAATAGCCAACGAGCAGTTTTACTCATGACTAACAAACTGTGGTCTTCCTAGCTAACCAATTGCCCTGAAAGGGTTAAAAAAAATTATTTTTTTCAAACTTCAACACCCTGTATTTCGGTGAGGAAGCGTTTGCGGACCTACATCCATTGGAACTTTTTTTCTTAAAATGTCTTAAAGGATAACCCCTCGAAATTTTCTGACGTTATTCTGGAACACCCTGTGTATATATATACACTCACCGACTTTAAATTCGATCCATTCAAAATATAGATCAAATTTAAAGTATGATAACTTTTTTCTGGTATTTCGATTTGAACGATTCATTTTTTAAATTATAGATAAATGTATCAGTTTTGATTGACTTTTTTCAGTTTTCCAAAACAAAGTTTACTTATTGATATATACAGAAAAATAAAGATATATGTTTATTTACTTAGGTTTGTAACACCTTGTAGAGGAATTTTGCAATTTTATTTCTACTGAAGAAGCTTTTTTGCGGAGTATGATTTATTCTTAACATTTTCCTTTTTTATTCGTCCCGATATCTCACACAGTTCGAGAGATATGAATTTTTTTTAAAAACACTACACATTTTGTTAACATTTTATTAATTTTAAGAAAAATACAGCATAAGGTAAGGAACAAAACAATATTAAGGAATAAAAACATCAATAGCGGGTATTGCCCCCACGAGCTCGAATAACTGCATCCATACTCCTTGACATTCCTTGAATGAGTTGTCGAATCTGATTTTGATCGATTTGATCCCATTCTTCAGTTAGTGCTTCTTTTAATTGTTCTAGGTTACTCGGAGCCGGAACTCTGCTTCGAATCTTTCTACTAATCATATCCCAGATATGCTCTATGGGATTAAGGTCTGAGCTACGTGGTGGCCAGTCCATTTTGAGTACTTCTACGTCGTTTAAGTATTGAGTAACAACTCTTACAATGTGAGGACGAGCATTATCTTGCATCAGCATGAAGTTGTTTCCAATAAAAGGTGCAAAAGAAATGACGTGTGGTGCTAAAATATCCCGAATATATCGATTAGCCGTCATGGTTCCTCCATCAACCATTACTAACTCAGTTCGAGCTTCCATATTTATGCCACCCCATACCATTACAGAACCGCCTCCAAAATTGATCCTTGTAGAGAAATGGTTTTGTTCGAAGCGCTCACCTGATCTACGATATTTCTCTGACGACCATCTGAAGATCTTAGGCAAAACCTTGACTCGTCGGAAAATAAAATGTTACTCCATTCCTCGAAGCCCCAATCCCGATGTTCCCGAACAAATCGAATACGTCCTGTCCTATGATTTCTAGTCAACTCTGGGCCAGTTGCGCGTCGTCTAGACATTAAACCCGCCTCCTTTAATCGTCTTCGAACAGTTATTTCATTTACGTTTATCTGTCGTACCTCTTCCAAACGATTTCTTGCCATAACATCAGTAGTATTTCTATCGCGTAACACATTTAGAGTTAAAAAACGATCATCTCGGGCATTTGTACATCGTTTTCTGCCAGATCCTATTCGTCTCTAAAAATTGCCGGTTTCATTAAAACTTTCCAAGGCTCTCTGAACACTAGATCTTGTTCATCCTATAACTCTAGCAGCATGATACTGCAACCTTCCATCATTTACTAAAGCCACTGCTCTTGCTGCATCATTAGGTGAAAGAACCATAACGACACCCAAAATTTAAACACCGAAGAATATGTATCATGACAACTGTCAAGATATGACTTAATTTACAAAGCCATAGCACTCTAAGTTTTAAATTGAAACTGCAGACTTTGGATTAAATGTGTAGTGTTTTTTTTACAAAAATTCATATCTCTTGAACCGTGAAAGATATCGGGACGAATAAGAAAGGAAAATGTTAAGAATAAACCAGACTCCGCATAAAAGCTTCTTCAGTAGAGATAAAATATCAAAATTCCTCTACAGTGTGTTACAAACCTGAGTAAAAAAACATACATCTTTATTTTCCTGTATATATCAATACGTATACTCTTTTGCAGAAAATTGAAAAAAGTCAATTAAAACAAATGCATTTATCTACAATTAAAAAAATAAATCATTTAAATCGGAATACCCCAAAAAAAAAAAAAAAAAAATATATATATATATATATATATATATATATATATATATATATATATATATATATATATATATATATATATATATATATACATATATATATATATATATATATATATATATATATATATATATATATTTTTTTTTTTTTTTTTCGGGTATATTATTTCGGGTATATTATTTCGGGGAAAATACTGTTGATTTACAGTTCGGCACATCACTAGATAGGAAATTATAATCAGTCGGAAATATTTCAGTACTGCCAAGAATGTGTTCTGTTTTTATATCATACTTGCTTGAACACATACCTGAAACAAAATTCAAACATATATGATATTGCGAAAGTGATGTTTAACTTCTCTTCAGATTAGTAGGATGGAAATTCAACATTTTTGCTTTTATGAATTTTCATTATACAAAGTGATGGTTTAATATTCGACTTCGTAATATTTTTCTAGGTTCACAATTTATTGAAGAAAAGTCCTCAGAATGGCATCTCCGTGATTGTTCGCGATCGTCCATTCGAACGCACTTTAACTCTGCACAAAGACAGTGGTGGCATTGTGGGTTTTCAATTCAAGAATGGTAAAATTACCTCCATCATAAAAGATTCTTCAGCTGCCAGAAACGGCGTCCTCATCGAACATCAACTTTTGGAGATAGATGGACAAAATGTGGTAGGATTGAAAGACAAAGATTTGTCTAAGATTATAAATGATTGCCAAAGTGTTGTTACCATTACGGTTATTCCAAGTTTCATTTATGATCATATGATAAAAAAGTAAGTATAAAAGAAGATTGATAGTAAGACTATTTTATATCGTCAACTTCAATTGGAAGTCAAATTTTGATAACGTAGTTTCGTCATAGTGGAATAACATGTAGATTTCTAATCTTGATTGTTGAAAGGTGAAACACATGTTTTATATTAAAATATTATCCTTATAGTCCGGGAGCCCACCGTCCGAAAGTCTACGTCATAAAATATCCGGATCATTCATGATTTATTTGAAAGGATTTATACCAAATAATATTAAACCGTTGGTCTGCCTAAGATCATCCTGGCGGGTCATAGTTAATGAACGTAATTTATTTGGCAAAAACTGGTACGTCACCTACGTCACAAAACATCCGGCTGAAATTTAAACACATTATAGATAAATATCAGTTATTTGAAATTGTCTTGGTCTGCCAAGCTTCACCCTGGCGGAAGTGCTCGGCAGACCACCCTAAAGCGGTGACAACAACTGTCTAATTGATTGGTCTCAGTCAAGCCAGATCATAGTTGACAAGAGAGAATGTATGATAAGTTATCGGAACATTCCATTACCGCTGCTTGTCAGTTAATAAGCTGTAAATCGCGAAAGAGTGAACTTTTCGTTTTATGTTGACTGTGATTTGTTTTGAAAAAAGCATATAAAGGTTACTCTTTGGATGTGCCTGGCTTACCACCATCATGTGAATAACATTGATCATCAGTTTTCTTATCACCAAACGCCATTACATATGTTTGATTGGTTTAGATTCCGAATCATGATGACTACCGAGCCAACCTCAAGTTGTAAATTGTGTGGTGGTAAACCAGGCACATCCAAAGAGTAACCTTCATATGCTTTTTTCAAAACAAATCACAGTCAACATAAAACATAAAAATTCACTTTTTCGCGATTTACAGCTTATATACTGACAAGCAGCGGAAATGGAATGTTCCGAGGATTTATTATACATTCTTTCTTGTCAATATATGATCTGGAATGACTGAGACCAATCAATTTGACAGTAGTTGTCACCGCTTTAGGCCGTATGTAGTAAATGTGCGCATTTACTACAATCTGATCCGATTGTCTGAAGCGATTTCAAATCGGAGCACTAGCGCACACTGCCGACAAAATACGTCCGATTTTATTTGAATGTCACAAGCAGGAATATTTTTCGACCGTGGTAATCAAATTTTCAGTATCGCACATAGTTTGACAATTCCTTTTTCTATACTCCCTGTCAAAAACTGACAGAAATAATCGTATGTTTGCGGTAGACTATGCAAAAACAATGTAGGGCTTGCCTTCAGGTAGCCGGATCAGACTTTTAATCGGTCCGATTGGTAGGACGCACTGCTCGTGCATCCGAGTCGGACGTCCGATCCGATATCGGATCGTAGGTGTGCGATATGACCGTATAAAAGTATAGGTATTTGAGCGTCAGATGCCCTGATCCGACAATCGTTTCAGACAATCGGAACCGATTGTAGTAAATGTGCGGCCACCCTTAGGGTGGTCTGCCGAGCACTTCCGTGAAGGTGAAGCTTGGCAGTAAGACAATTATTTGAAATGATCTACTTGCGCACCAACGATTTATACTATGACTACAGGGAAATAATGTGGACACATGTACAAATATTGACATCGATCGATTATATACATTAATACATCCAACGGTTAACAATACAAAATGGTGGAAGACTACGTAGTGTATTGAGAAAACGGTCTACGTAGCATAAAATGCTATGTTTCCACACCACCAATATGGAGATTAGAATACCTCAAAATGTCTACCAACTTCATCGTCTATACACCCAATTTTCAAATACCTATGTAGGTACTAAACGAGGTGATATTATTAAATATCTGTTTACTTACGTACCCTCAGGTTATCCTAATTATAGGTATTAATATACAAGAAAAAAGAAATCTTCGTACCAGCCGTATTCGTCAGGAAATAGATATTAAACAATATTATAGGAAGAACATTTTTGTTCCGCAAGAAGAGGCGAATGTTCTATGATCGTGTTTTTTCTATGGTAGAAACCCGGAAGTGTGGCTACGATGTCAATCAACATCAATGGTGGCAAGAGAGACCCAACGATTGTTTTGTTATAGTTAATTACATTATTTTTACATTGTTTTTCCTTGCTGAATAGATTATTAAATCAGTCTAATTTCTTATACCATTCCACATAACCCAAAAGGTTATGGGCCCAGTTCACGATTGGTATTAGGAAGTTCAACAGAAGTTTTTCATTGAAAAATCCAAGTGACGCTGACCAACAAAATGGCGAGTGGAAGCATGGCAAGTTCTGCTAATCCCATTCTACAACTGAATGATGGAAATTTTTCTAACTGGTTGTTCCGGCTCAAATGTTTACTGGATGAAAAGCAATGTAGAGAAGTTGTGGAGGCGAAGATTAACTTAACAGGTCTCTCAAACGAACAAAAGCAGGAAGTCGCTAAAAATGATGCTAGAGCAAGATCAATCATCGTCCAGTGTATTACTGATAGGCATATAGAATATGTGAGGAATGCTGACTCGGCATTTGAGATGATATCTTCTCTGAAAAATATATTCGAAAGGAAGAGCACACTGTCAAGATTGTATGTAAGAAGGAAGTTATTAACTTTAAAATGTGATGAAAATGAGAAACTCCAAGATCATTTTATCAAGTTTGATGGACTCATTCGAGAACTAGAATCAACAGGTAATCAGTTGGAAGAGGACGATAAGGTATGTCATCTTTTATTAACTCTTTCTCAGAAGTACGAAACTGTTATAACTGTCCTAGAGACAACAGAGGCAAAATTAACTGTTGATTTTGTCAAAAGTAAGCTGCTAGACGCAGAACTGAAAATGACCGATGGAAACAAGCCCAGAGAAGAGCAATGTTCTTTTCTTAGCAAAGAAAAATCTAATGAAAACAAAAAATGTTTTAGGTGTGGACGTACTGGTCACTTCATTGCACAGTGCCGAAGTAAATCGAGGAGCCAAAAGCATGAAAACAAGCAAAAGTTCAACAACAAAGGGGAAGGTAGAAATAACAATGAAAAAGCAAATGTCTGCAAGCAAGAAGAAAATGAAATTTCATTTATAGCCACAACCTCAGCTACAGCATTATTAGGTAAATCGAAAGGAAATGTGAGTACCATAAAATTCATTATAGATTCAGGTGCAACACAACATTTAGTTTGTGGGGAAGTTGAAGAACATATGTGTGAAATACAGATTATTGAGCCACATATAATAAAAATAGCTAACGGTGAAAAAATGCATGCTGTCAAAAAGGGAAACATAAAAGTAATGTTCCAATGAATTAAAATAACCATAAATGCCCTAATAGTAGAAAAAACTTTGCTTTAATTTGCTCTCAGTGCAGAAAATTAATAATGCAGGTTACAAAGTAGAAATCGAGAAAAATCAAGCTAAAATAATTAATCGAGAAGAATTTATATTGTGTAATTTTGAGAGAGGGTTGCACACAGTTGAACTTCAACTGCAAAAACATAAATCAGATTCTTGCATGTTAGTTAAGAATGAAAACATTTGGCATTTGAGACTTGGACATTTAAATAAAAGAGGATTAGAGCTTTGAACCTACCTTTTTCAAATGATGTGTGTTCCTCATGCAGAAAAGGTAAAGCCACAAGAAAGCCCTTCAAATCAAGCACTGAAAAGAGATCGAGAAGGAAAGGTGAACTTCTGCATACAGATATTTGGGGACCATCACAAACAATAACAATGAATGAAGAGAGGTATTACCTCACAATTATAGATGACTTTTCTCATTTTACAGTTGTTTATCTGTTAAGAAATAAGAGTGAAGCTGAAAGATTATATTATTAAATATGTTTTAGAGTTGCAAAAGGAAAAACATCAAGGTATCACGATTGAGATCTGATAATGGGAAAGAATTTAGTACTTTAAAATTAAGAAAATTTTGTGAATCTAACGGTCTGAAAACAAGAATTTACTTGTACATATACACCTCAGCAAAATTCTGTTGCAGAAAGAATGAACAGAACCATTCTTGATAAGATAAGGTGCATGTTCATTGACACAAACCTACCAAAATTTCTTTGGGGTGAAGCTGTAAGATGTGCAGTTTATCAAATAAATCGTTCACCTACAAAAGCACTTGAAGACAGAAGAAGCATGATACCTGCTGAAATGTTTGGTAGGATAAATGACCCAAATAGACTAAAAGTTTTTGGTTCGAAGGCTTGGTACTACAAGCTACCACGAGAAAATAAATTGGAACCACGAGGGGAGGAGGCGTTTATGGTAGGGTATGGTGGACCAGGTTACAGACTCTGGGATCCTAAACTAAATCAAATAATAATTTCACGAGATGTTGTATTTGATGAATCAGTTTTTAAGTATGAAGAAAACAAAACTGACATTAGAGAAATACTTGTAGAAACTAATTCTAATGATAATGTTATAGATCAAAACGATCAACAAGATGAAGGTGACTCAACGACAGAAACGAGAAGCAGAAGAATCAAAGCACCAGCCAGGTATGAAGATTTTGAATTGTACATGGCTCATTGTATGGTATCAGTTGGAGAAGATCTTCCAGAAACCTATGAGGAAGCTATGAGATGCCAAGATAAAGAAAACTGGAAGATTGCAATCAAAGAAGAAATAGAAGCACTTCAGAAAAATGAAACTTGGAAGATGGTATCGTTGCCTGAAGGTCTTGAAATTCAGCATGATATAGAGGAGGGAACAATGTTTCTAAGCCAAGAAAATTACACAAGACAAATAATTAGAAAATTTGGACAAGAAGATGCTCATCCTGTAAGTGTACCAATGGATGTTAATTCATATTCAAACATTAATGATGAATCAAGTGAATCAGGGGATCAACTCATTCCATATAGACAAGCAGTTGGTTCTCTAATGTTTTTAGCGATTGTTTCTCGACCCGACATTGCACAAGCGGTGGGAGTAGTTAGTCGTTTCCTAAACAACTACTCTACAGTTCATTGGAATATGGTGAAGAAGATAATTCGCTATTTGAAGGGGGACAGTCAACTACGGCATACTGTACAAAAATGATACAGGAACACTGAAAGGTTTCAGTGATGCAGATTTTGCAAGTGATAAAGAAACAAGACGTTCTACGACAGGATATCTCTTCAAGTTAAATGGAGGTCCGATAACATGGTGTAGCAAACTCCAGCCAACAGTTTCACTTTCAAACAACAGAATCCGAATTCATTGCTGCTGCACAAGCTACAAAAGAGCCATTTGGTTGAGAAAATTTATGTCTGACATTCAAGAAGACCTGCATGGACCAACACAGTTAATGATTGATAACCAGAGTGCTATCAAACTCATTAAAAATCCTGAATTTCATCAAAGAACGAAACATATTGATGTTAAATTCAAGTTCATTCGTGAACATTTGTGATTGTGGAGATAATAGAACCAAATTACGTAAACACAAAGGACCAGGAAGCTGACATATTAACAAAACCCTTACCAAGAGTACAGTTCCAGAGACTCAGATCAAAACTTGGAGTTACTAGTTTGAAAACACAATATGAGGAAACTACTCTGCGTAACAAAAGGTGGGAGTATAGGAAGAACATTTTTGTTCCGCAAGAAGAGGCGAATGTTCTATGATCGTGTTTTTTCTATGGTAGAAACCCGGAAGTGTGGCTACGATGTCAATCAACATCAATGGTGGCAAGAGAGACCCAACGATTGTTTTGTTATAGTTAATTACATTATTTTTACATTGTTTTTCCTTGCTGAATAGATTATTAAATCAGTCTAATTTCTTATACCATTCCACATAACCCAAAAAATATCACGTCGTGTAGTACAGGTTTGCAAATTGAGTGTATAGATGATGAAGTTGGTCGACACTTGTGTTTTTTTCATCTCTGGCTGGAAGTGTGGAAGCTAAGCATTTCAGGTGAGTGACTTCAATACTCTACGTAGTCTTCGACAGTTTTGTTTTGTTAAGCGTTGGATATATTAATATAGTCATTGCAATCGATTGAAATGTGATAATGACGAGTGTTTAACAGGACATAAGAAGCCTGTTTATTACTCTATTTCCTTGTGGTTGCTCTATCGATATTTTTAACATTCCGCTCTTGAAGGTAGTATAAAATTGATTCAAGATTGCCGATCGTAACTTCATCAAGCTTAGCTCTTACAGAATAATTAAACTAAAGATTTCTGTTTTTGAGACAAATTCCCTGGATGGATATTAAATTATATATTTATTTGAATTATTCTTGCCTGTGTTATTGTTATCTACTTGTCTTTGAATTATATATATACTAGCTGACCCGGCAAACGTTGTTCTGCCATATAAATTATTTTTATCTATTCATCTATCTGCCGATGTATATCTACCTATCTAACTATATATCTATCTATCTAGATAGTTATCTATCTATCTATATATATATCTTTCTATCTATCATTCTATCTATCTGTCTATCTATCTGCATATCTATCTATCAATCTATCTGACCGGGCAAACATTCTGCCATATAAATTATTTTTGTCTATCTATCTTTCTATCTATTCATCTATCTGCCGATGTATATCTATCTATCTATCTTTTTTTTTTTGTGAGGAGTAAAAAATCTTTCAAAGACACCGCCTTTGAAGGATGATGGTCGGTAGTGTGGGATTTCCACCCACTAAAAAACCTCCTCTCCTTTTTCCTCGTAAAGATATGCGAGGAAAGATCGGAACCGCGTTAGCATTACTTCAATGTCTGTGCTGTGTCTTATGACGTCTACTTCTATTTTACTGGTCTCTCTCTGCAATTTTTTCCGTCAGGAGGCGTCGTGCGTAGGTTGCGACTTCACACCAGTATTCTTCTCTTTGTATCATATGGTTCACTAGACTCTCGGGTTTGAGCGTATCGCCTATGATTGCTTCGATGTAAGTTCTGTTGTTTCTCCAGCGTTCACACTCAAAAAAAGTGTGCTCGGCGTCATCGACTCTGTCCGGGCAGTATCTACACATCGGAGTTCCGTGCAGGCCCAATTTGTGCAGGTATTTGTTGAATAATCCATGTCCTGTCAGCAGCTGGGTCAGAAAGTAGTCCGTCTCACCGTGATTTCTAGTTAGCCAGGTTCTGATGTTCGGGATCAGGCGAGCTGTCCATCTACCCGTGTCGCACGTCTTCCATCTGTTTCTCCATTGTTCCAGAGTTTCCGCCTTCATTTTCGCTCTGGCTAACTCAGTGTTCTCGCCACTAGTTTTGAGTCCATAGAGTTTTACCCTCTCGAACGCCAGTAGGTCGATAGGCACTGCCCCTGCTATAACAAGTACAGCAGCTTCGGAGACGGTACGATAGGCGCAGGTCACTCTGAGAGCTCCTCGCCGTTGTACTGCTGCTATTTTCCGCCGATAGGTCTTCTGATTCAAAATATCTGCCCATACTTCCGCTCCATAGAGTAGAATTGAGTGAACTACTTCTAGAAGAACTCTTCTCTTCTTGGTTCGTGGGCCCATTGTGTTGGTTAGGATTCTCGACAGGCTGGATACCGTCTTGCCAGCTTTTACGCATGCACTTTCAAGATGTTCGCGAAAGGACAGCTTTTCGTCTATTACCACACCCAGGTAGCGCAGTGCCCTTGTTGACGTCAATGTAGTCTCGCCGACATCGACCTCGAAGAGTTTTGGAAACCATCTCTGGCGCGTCAGCACAATCATCTCCGTTTTCTGTTTAGCAAGTTTTAGCTGATGCTTTTCAAGCCAGTTTTCCACGGCATCGATAGTCACCCGAACCAGGAGCCTCATCTACGCTGTCCGCCACTACTGTGGCTGCGATGTCGTCGGCAAAACCTGTTAGCTGGACTTGATTCGGTAACAAAATCTTTAGTAACTCATCGTAATTTACGTTCCAAAGATCGGGGCCCAAAACTGAACTTTGTGGTACGCCGGCTGTCATCGAATATTCCTGCGTGCCTTCCGTGGTTTTCACTATAAGGGTTCTTGCATCTAAGTAATCGTCCACTATGGCCAGGTTCTCTTGTCTTACGCTGAATCGATGTTCCAGTGCGTCCAAGATATCGTCCCAGTTTGCACTGTTGAATGCGTTCTTTACGTCCAGTGTAAGTAGTATGCAGACTTTACGCGATTTTGGGTTACCAGACCACGCTTCGGCCGAGATCTCCATGATTTTCTCAATTGCTCCGATCGTCGATCGGCCTTTACGGAAGCCGTACTGGTTGTCAGCGAAGCCACCGACACGATCGATGTCATTTCGCAGTCTCGCCTGTATCAACTTTTCAAGCAATTTTCCGGCGATGTCGAGCATGCAGAGTGGCCTGAACGATGAAGGTGTTATGGGTGTTCCTTTCCCTTTATCCAAGAGGACCAGTCTCTGGCGTTTCCAAGCGGTGGCAAACGTGCCGGTTGCAAGGCACGCGTTATAAGCACCCAGCAGCAGGCCAGGGAAGTCCTGGGCTATAGTCTTGATCACTGCTACTGGGATGCCGTCGGGACCAGATGCCTTTCCTGGTTAAAGGGACTTGGCTGCATCTTGCAGTTCCTTGGCTGTGAAAAATGAAAATTCACGACTATTTGTATAGTGCCTTCTTTCGCGCGGTCGGTGGTTCGGAAATAGCTCCGCTACAATGATGTCCATTTCATCCGGTGGTTTTGGTGCTTCTGGTATAGCCTTCCCGAGTTTTTTGACAACAATCTGATAGGCTTTGCCCCAGATATCCTGATTAAGATCATTGCAGATTTCTTTCCACAGTGACGCTTTGCTCCCCTTGATGGTACGATTCAGTGCCTTTTTGGCATCTTTGTACTCGTTTGAGTATGAAGCTTGTACTGAAGTGCATCTTGCGGCCCTTGTTGCGCGCCGTCGAAGTTCAAAACATCTCTTCCGGAGTGCTGCGATTTCTGGTGTCCACCAGTGTACCGGCCTGTGCGTGCCCCAGATTTTGAAGCGTGGCATGGAAGCGTCGCAAGAGGTGGTTATGGCCTTCATTGTTCTTTGCACTAGTTTTTCCGTCTCGCTGCTAGTATTGGGAGCAGGGTGGAGTTTGAGAGTTCCCCAGCTTTGCGAAAGAGACGCTCTTAGAGCTTCTGAGTCCAGCTTTCTGGAATTCCACCTTCGATCTTCAGGGCCTTTTTGTTTTACTGTAGTAGAAGCCACCTCAATGCTGAATGTGATATGTTGGTGGTCACTACCACTGTACTCTTCAGAGAGACGATTCAGTTCTTTATCCTGTTTGCGATTCTCGGGGTGAATTGTCGAGGATATACTTCCGATATCCTGGTCTTCTGAAAGTTGAGGTGTTTCCAGAGTTCAGGAATGTCAGGTGGAGCCTTGCAGCAAAATTTGCGACTTCTTTACTTCTAGTGTTCGAAAAATCTGCTCCCCATTCAGCAGATTTGGCGTTGAAATCACCGGCTACAATGACTTCGCCATTGAATCCGCTGATAGCGTTTTCAATGCTAGCCAGCTTTTGACGAAACTATCTATCTAGGTATCTATCTTTCTATCTATCTATCAATCTATCTGACCCGGCAAAAATGTTAATCATTGGGAGTATGAAAAATATATTACGACCTATTCTCAAACCGAATATTGTTATTTTCAATTGCCATCTTGTCTGTGGATAAAATTTTAAAAAAATGAAAATCGCGATGCAAAAATAGGGGTTGATCGTAGAAGGGTAAACAATTGAGAGTAATATGAATTTTTCTATTCTAAGTCATGACAAAATAAAAATGACATAGATTATAAATAATTTTATATGGTGGTTAAGTATTCTCAAATTTTCTGATTTCCCGCGCAATTTTCTTAATTTTTTCTTTCATAAGAACCTTCTTCCGACAATAAAGAACACAACAAAAAAAGAATTAGTGAAATCGGTCCAGCCGTTCAAGCGTGATGGCGTGACCATGGGAAATAA
>JARQZK010001542.1:295000-318919 GCA_030704885.1 Cynegetis impunctata | reverse complement strand
GGCACCACAAAAAGAAGATATATATATATATATATATATATATATATATATATATATATATATATATATATATATATATATATATAATCATCAGATATATATCATAGGATCTCTCTTTATCTCAGTATCGATACCAGGTTGGACGTTTACGGAGAACGAAACGTTTGATCAATTTGGATCAATTTGGGTACTTGGGTTAGAGCGGAATCTATCGATCTGTATTATGAATAATGCAGGGTTATAATTTCTACCAAGAATATCAGCATCTCTGATATTCAAATTAGTACACCCTGTACTTTAAATTGAACAAAATATGGGCTCGCGAAAAGTATTGTGATTTAATCATTTGAATTGATAGACATCTGAAAGTTTCGTTCTCAACTGTAGTTTCTTAAATATAACACAGTGTATCAAAGATATTCAAAAAATAAAGGCATTATAGTCCACTTTGAAATAATAATTTTCAATTCTTATATTTGAGACGTTGATAGCCATAAAAATTAGAGTTCAACAGCTAAGTATAATTTTACAGATCGACGTACGTGCACATATTTTGTTGATAAAATCGGCATGGAAATGGGACATAATAACCATTGAAATACTGTTCTTATGAATTCATTTGTGATGAATTGGCAGTGTGTGGTGAAAATTATACCAATAAACGAAGAAAATTTTTTCCTGAGAACACAGAAACATTTTGCAAACAAAACTTAACATGCAAAAAAAATATGCAGTATAAGTTATTGTAGTAAGTGTTGACAATTGACCTCCAAACTCATGAAAGTATTGACTTGACTGATCATTTATCTATTCTCAAAATTACAAAACTGTTTATAAAAGGTATTGTTTTTTCCAAGAAGTGTTGGTTTCAGATATATCTATTATATTATTTTAAAGCAGACTAACATGCTTTTTTATTTTTAAAATAATGTTCATGGTGTTCTATTCATAAAAATGAAGTTTCATTCGGCAGAATGGCAAGAGAAGTCATCAGAAATTTAAAGATCCATGTATAATATGAAATCCATTTCTGTGTAGATTTTGAGATTTGAGAGATTTCACATTTGGTTGATTTAAACAGAAAGTAATTGATATCTTGAATATGAGTTTTGGAAAAGATCAACAAAAATATTAAGAATTATATGGCGAATCCAAAAATTTACATCTACAGGGTGTTCACTCTGAAATGCCTAAAAGTCAGCTACTTTTTGGCATAAATGGCAACACTGCATTATACAGATTATTTTAATTTAATATTATCGATACAGTGAGCTCACAAACTTAAGTACCCAAATTTTTAGAGTGATCAAATGTTTCATTCACCTTGAAAGTTTAACGTGCCATCGACTCTGAGATACCTCGTATATACATATATGCCTGCATATAAAGAGCTCCCCAAACTCGATAGCCTATTAGAAGTATGTAGAGAACGAAAAAAGTTAACGACTTTCAAATATTATCATCATTGTAACGTTTCCAAATCTACGAGCAACTTATGCTAACTATGTTATTTTGAATGACACACCATGTATATTTCAAAATTTTTGAATTTTGTAAAACATTTTGAAACTTTTTTATAGAAAATATCCTATCCTATCTTGAGCCATTTTCAAATTAAAAATAATTTTTTTTTAAATTTGGCAAAAAACATCTCCGAATTAAAAATTTATTTTCTCATAACTATCACGGTTAGAGCCCAGAAATGTTTGTTGGAGAATCATATTAGGCTGGTTCAACTTAATAAATTATTAGAGTCAAGGTATCTCATACTGGGTGTGCACAAAATAATGTTCTCTTGGTAGAACATAAAATTGAAATGCATTAATTTCAAATGGGACACCCTATATTTTATAGCAGCATTCAAAATAAGAACAAATTTCTCAACTGAAAGTAAAATATAATATGATACCTATCTCTAGTGGTTTAAGACTTATTGGCGAAAAACTAGAAAAACTCAATTAGAACAAACATAATTTTTCATGATTGAGAGAAATCGTGGCAATGTGAATAAATGTCACCGGTTTTGTCACCTTTAACCTCGAATTTTGGCACATGTCAGGCATTCAAAAATACCGACTTCAACTAAAAAATGAAGTAATAATAATAAGTATAATTTCTTCATTTCAAAAATATTATAAATATAAGTTTGAAACAGATTGAGCAGAATAAATAAAATGTCAGAATTTACAGTAATACATCTATTCAGATAAAGCGACAATTACAGCAAAAATGATGTTTTATTTCACAAGTTAAGCTATGGTGATGTCATCAAAATCTCCTGCCAGTCTTGACATTTTGAATCTATTCTATATAGAAATATAATCAATATTCAATTAATTATTTAGATATCCATTAATTGGAACAAAAATAATGAACGTTTCATAGTAGGCCGTTAATTTTATTTCTATATAGAAACGAGATTGATCAAAATGTTTTTTAAGGCAAACATAACACGAAATAGTTATTTTCCTAACAAGTGCGGAAAGAGATATTTTCCTGCATTTCCAAACAGTGCGGAAAAAACCCCTGCTATTCCATTACCGCACGCAAACGCGTGCGGAAATGGAATAGCAGGGGTTTTTTCCGCACTGTTTGGCAATGTGATTCTTTACGAATTGAAATGCGTGCGGGGAAAGGGTTGAAAGCGCACGCTTGTAGAAAAAAGTAATATCGATTTATTCCAGCGTATTTTTGACATTGTAATGATAGACATAATCAAGATTCAAAATGCCAAGACTGGTTAGGAGATTTTGATGGTATCACCATAGCTTAACTTCTAAAATGAAACATAATTTTTGCTGTAATTGTCGCATTATCTGGATTGATGTATTATTGTAAATTCTGACAAATTTCATTCATTATGCTTAATCTATTTCAAACTCATATGTATAATATTTTTGAAATGAATAAAATTTTGTTATTTCACTTTTTGGTTTTAAGGGTATCCAAACAAAATTCTTGTAATTGGCGACACACAAACGTATACATATACATATTTATCTGTAAAAAACTTCGTTACTCGATGGGTGAGTAGGCGGATTGAGCAAGGCCGAACAGGCGGCCTTGGCGCAAATATTTAAAGAAAAATCTCATTTTTTGGTGTAATTTCCACGAGCTTGTATTTCAGTACATAAACGTTTGATATATAATTTAGGAAGATTTCGAAATACACACATATATATATATATATATATATATATATATATATATATATATATATATATATATATATATATATATATATATATATATATATATATATATATATATATATATATATATATATATATATATATATATATATATATATATATATATATATATATATATATATATATATATATATATATATATATATATATATATATATATATATATATATATATATATATATATATATATATATATATGGGTGGACCACCAGGAACTGCATCGACCGATATCTCAGAAACTGAATTTAGGAAAAATTTGAAATTTGTAAACTTGCTAGATGTCTTAGGGTCTACTCAGCTAAAACATTTTCATCTATTGGGCATTTTTGGTTATACCAGAAATAGACCCCAAGTCGCATATTTTAAATGGGACGACCTATATATTATTACATATTGAATTATACCTACCGTTTTTGACATATTTAGGTTTTTATGTCAAAAATGACGATTGCAAGTCGTAATATAATTATCAATTCTTTCTATAAGGAAGCCCTTATTACTTACTTTGGGTTGGATTCCTTGTTGAGAAGGACTTAGTTACTTTAATATATTTTGTACAATATTTGGATAACTACTCATACAGGTTCAAAGAATAAGACCTAAAATGAGATTGAGAAAAGTGACCAAAATCAATTTTTTCAAATGTTTTTAGTTTTCGAAATATTGCCTATAGTCTAGTCAACAAGTTCAAAAACGTGTTAATTCTTGGTAAAGCTCCTAAAAATATGAGTGATAGCTCATTCGATTCGGAATGACGTCTAGAAAAATATATCTCGAGGATTTATTAGCACATAAACAATTGCAATTGTTATTAACAAATTAAGATGAACAGAATATGGCATTTTGTTTTTCGTTAATAACTCATAAACTATAGATATTTAAGAAATTTTGAAAAAAGATCCTCAAAGATGAGGAAATTTTCAATGAAAAAGTCCGGTTTTCCGGAACTGTACCTATATTATTTATAATTTTAATTTAATGCCGAAATAGGGCTCCGCGCGACCGTTGAGCTAATGACGCTTTGCCGCTAAAGCGAGTGCACCACATAAAATAATTTTGTTATAGTAACAAATATTAATTCAAAAATTTGAATAAATTATGGTATCATCCAGATACATGAACGAAGAAATATAAGTTGGAAAAAAATTTTTGAGTGAATTTTTCTAAAAGTTATACTATTGTTTATTAACAATTTTTTTTCCAATCTCCCTTTTCATGAATAACGACATAAAAGTTTGAATGATTGACCTAAAAAATTTTGGCTCCGTGGAGCCTTTGCTATGTATATACTCAACAAGATCATGCGATAAAATTTTCTTAAAGTTTATTATTTTGTTTATAATGATTTTTTTAAGTTAACAAAAAATGAAAATTTCTGGAAATGTTGTTAAAATTTTTAATAATTTGTTAAGATATTGTTTATAAACAAATATACAATTTTAATATTTTTTGAAAATTTTTTTTTACCATTTTATTGAGTCGGCTAAATAATGATTAAAAAAAATAAAAACTTTCCATTAAAATTTTTTTTATTGTTTATAACTAATTTTTTTATATTTCGATTGTTTAAATAATTATCGAAGAACTATTTTCTCTTTAAAAATCTTAGTTGGTATTTGTTCATAGGTTGACAAAGAAAATAAATTTTTTTATTAATAATTTCATTGTTTATGAAATTAACAATTTGTTATAAACAAATTCTATAAACCGTTATATATTTTTTCTTAAGCTAAAAAAAATTACAAAAACATCCATATATATGAAAGTACTAAAAAATATTTTTTCTATTTTCTAAAATACTTTTAAATATTGCACGACTTCGAAGTTGCACCGGTCATTCGATTTGTCAAGTAACAAATTGATATAATTTATTAACTATTAGAGATACGATAATAGACATTCAGTTGGTTTTTATGAGAGATTAAGTGAACTTTCAAATCACTAAAAGACCAAGTTTATAACTATTGTTTATCAGCTACTATATCTATTTGTTTATAAAAATTTGAGAATTTCTTGTCTTTCTCGTATCTTTTATGACTTATAACTTGTTAAGTAATGAAAACAAAGCTATGAATCCTTAAACAATTTCTATATGAGATACGAATAGGATATGCAGTTTGATTGGTAGATATTTTATCATTGAACAAAATTGTTTAAGGATTCATAGCTTTGTTTTTATTACTTAACAAATTATAAGTCATAAAAGATACGAGAAAATTCTCAAATTTTTATAAACAAATAGATATAGTAGCTGATAAACAATAGTTATAAACTTGGTCTTTTAGTGATTTGAAAGTTTACTTAATCTCTCATAAAAACCAACTGAATGTCCATTATCGTATCTCTAATAGTTAATAAATTATATCAATTTGTTACTTGACAAATCGAATGACCGGTGCAACTTCGAAGTCGTGCAATATTTAAAAGTATTTTAAAAAATAGAAAAAATATTTTTTAGTACTTTCATATATATGGCTGTTTTTGTAATTTTTTTTAGCTTAAGAAAAAAAATATAACGGTTTATAGAATTTGTTTATAACAAATTGTTAATTTGATAAACAATGGAATTATTGATAAAAAAATTTATTTTCTTTGTCAACCTATGAATAAATACCAACTAAGATTTTTAAAGAGAAAATAGTTTTTCGATAATTATTTAAACAATCGAAATATAAAAAAATTAGTTATAAACAATAAAAAAAAATTCATGAAAATTTTTTATTTTTTTTAATCATTATTTAGCCAACTCAATAAAATGGTAAAAAAAAATTTTCAAAAAATATTAAAATTGTATATTTGTTTATAAACAATATCTTAACAAATTATTAAAAATTTTTTTTCGAAAGTCATTCGATCCTATTGTTGGATACAGAAACGGCAATAATATATTATTTGTTGAATAAAATTTCTTTAACATTTCCAGAAATTTTCATTTTTTGTTAACTTAAAAAAATCATTAAAAACAAAATAATAAACTTTAAGAAAATTTTATCGCCTGATCTTGTTAAGTATATACATAGCGAAGGCTCCACGGAGCCAAAAATTTTTAGGTCAATCATTCGAACTTTTATGTCGTTATTCATGAAAAGGGAGATTGGAAAAAAAATTGTTAATAAACAATAGTATAACTTTTAGAAAAATTCACTCAAAAATTTTTTTCCAACTTGAATTTCTTCGTTCAAGTATCTGGATGATACCATAATTTATTCAATTTTTTGAATTAATATTTGTTACTATAACAAAATTATTTTATGTGGTGCACTCGCTTTAGCGGCAAAGCGTCATTAGCTCAACGGTCGCGCGGAGCCCTATTTTCGGCATTAAATTAAAATTATAAATAATATAGGTACAGTTCCGGTAAACCGGATTTTTTTATTGACAATTTCCTCATCTTTGAGGATCTTTTTTCAAAATTTCTTAAATATCTATAGTTTATGAGTTATTAACGAAAAACAAAATGCCATATTTTGTTCATCTTAATTTGTTAATAACAATTGCAATTGTTTATGTGCTAATAAATCCTCGAGATACATTTTTCTAGACGTCATTCCGAATCGAATGAGCTATCGCTCATATTTTTAGGAGCTTTACCAAGAATTAACACGTTTTTGAACTTGTTGACTAGACTACTATTTCATATTTTTATATGGAGATTTTGCATTTATTCATTTAACAATTTGATTTAGGATAGCCACGTAATATGTATGTATATATAATGTAATAAAGTTATTTCAACAGCATGTGATAAATTTATGGCACATCTTATACAAAGTAACCTTAATTTTTGATGCTCAATAGTACAAAATAAGAAATGGGTTTCCATTTGAATAAATAGATTTTTATCAGTTTTCTCAATCTCATTTTAGATCTTATTTTTTCAAAACCCTGTATGATTATTCATCCAAATATTATACAAAATCTATTAAAGTAAGTCCTTCTCAACAAGGAATCTAACCCAAAGTAAGTAATAAGGGCTTCCTTATAGGAACAATTGGTAATTATATTAGGACATGCACATCGTCATTTTTGGTAAAATACTTCAATATGTCAAAAACGCTTAGACTAGGTATAGTACATGATGCAAAAAATCTGCCTATAATCTTAGGTAGAATTTGAAAATGTAATAATATATAAAGTGTCCTATTTAAAATAAGTGACCCAGGATCTATTTCCGAAAATATTTTAGCTGAATAGGCCCGAAGACATCTAGCCAGTTTCCAAAATTTCCTACATTTAGTTTCTGAGATATAGATCGATGCTGTTCCTGGTGGTCCACACTGTATATATATATATATATATATATATATATATATATATATATATATATATATATATATATATATATATATATATATATATATATATATATATATATATATATATATATATATATATATATATATATATATATATATATTTATTCGAATTGTTGTTGCCTGTGATCTATTTTTAATCTCTTGATAATTATTAGCAATAACAGGCTGGTTGAATCTTAAAAAACTCGATTTTATTAAAAAGTTGACGTTTCACTACGACATTTGTAGTTTTTCAAAACTTTTGAAAAAATTGAAATCTCCTTGACATTTATTGATTGGAAAAAATTTGAATAGACTAAGACTGCTTTGTCTCGCTAAAAATTTTTTCCGAATGTGGTTGTTCTTTGTTATTTATTACGTGCTATTCAGTCTAATATCAACATTCAAAATTGTTATCATTAGATGGCAAGGGAAACCACAGAAACCTTTACCTACGTATTTATTTTTTACGTTGATAGTAGACTGAATAGCACGTAATAAATAACAAAGAACAACCACATTCGAGAAAAAAATTTTAGCGAGACAAAGCAGTCTTAGTCTATTCAAATTTTTTCAAATCAATAAATGTCAAGGAGATTTCAATTTTTTCAAAAGTTTTGATAAACTACAAATGTCGTAGTAAAACGTCAACTTTTCAATAAAATCGAGTTTTTTAAGATTCAACCAGCCTGTTATTGCTAATAATTATCAAGAGATTATATATATATATATATATATATATATATATATATATATATATATATATATATATATATATATATATATATATATATATATATATATATATATATATATATATATATATATATATATATATATATATATATATATATATATATTATTATTTGAATTTTTATTGCCTGTGAACTATTTTGATAATTATCAGCAATAACAGGCTTGGTGAATCTCAAAAAATTCGATTTTATTGAAAAGTTGACGTTTCGCCACGATATTCGTGGCTTTATCAACAAAACTTTTGAACAAATTGAAAATTCTTCGACATTTATTGATTTGAAAAAATTCGAATAGTTAAAGAAAACTACTACGTTTCATCAAAATTTTTCGGCTATGGCCGTTCTCTGTTATTTATTACGTGCTATTCAGTCCAATATTAACATTCAAATCTGTTATTATTAACATCTAATAATAACAGATTTGAATGTTAATATTGGACTGAATAGCACGTAATAAATAACAGAGAACGGCCACAGCCGAAAAATTTTGATGAAACATAGTAGTCTTCTTTAACTATTCAAATTTTTTCAAATCAATAAATGTCAAAGAATTTTCAATTTTTTCAAAAGTTTTGATAAAGCCACGAATGTTGTAGCGAAACTTCAACTTTTTAATAAAATCGAGTTTTTGAGATTCACCAAGCCTGTTATTGCTAATAATTATCAAAAAGTGATATATATATATATATATATATATATATATATATATATATATATATATATATATATATATATATATATATATATATATATATACATATATATACATATATATATATATATATATATATATATATATATATATATATATATATACATATATATACACATAGCTTTCTGTCTTTTGAATTCATAATTTTCCTAATGTACATGTCCATTACGTGAAGTAGGTACTTTTGTCGTATTTATTCAATCACTAGTATAATCCCTCATTTTTGCATTCATTATAATAGTTAACTATTTCACAAATGCAAGTTAGTAAGCTAAGACTAGCTTTAATTGGGTTAGCATTACTATTTCGTCATATATATACTTTATATCCCAAAAAATATAAACTGACTAGGCCGAATTCTAAAAGTAGTTCAAAAATTTGGATAATTTGATCGCAAGCCTTTTTTGCATAAATTCTTTATCCAGTTTTCTATTATTTGATGAATCAAGATTCCCGTAACCAACATTTTCATAAAAATTTGTGTTTCAGTGGATTTAGTTACGTTAGACGATTTGTCAGCTGAGGCGATGTTGGAATCTTCACAGCGTATAGAGCAATTAGCTGAAATATTTAGACAAAAGCAGGAACCGTTAAGTGATCCTGGACCACCCTCGTCACTTCCATTAACAGTGAAACCTGCTAATTTATTCGTACAGGCCTTTGTTTTATTCACGTGAGTTTTAGAATATCAATAAGCTGAAATTGTCAGTTTAATATCTCTATAGACTATAAGAGTAGCAGCCTAGATCTGAAACAAATTGTTGTTCGCATCAATAATAATATGACTAAGATGTATTTGACCGATGAGCTATCAAAATGTATTTTGTTGAATGTCTTAATTAGAGATAAGCATATGGTCAGACTTTGCATAAATGATTGTTTGGAAGTAGGCTTTATTGATTATCAATAGAATAAAATACATGAAATTGAATTTTATATTATGAATAAATGAAGATTGCAAATTTTGTTATTTCTGATTGAACAGGAAACGCAAAAGAATAAAACATAAATGTTATAATATACCATTCAAACTATTCAAAATTTCCATTTTCGTGATATGGAAACTTGCCATCAATTACATCGGGAAGACATCGCTCTGGAGTAGTTTTTATAATATAAATCGCTATAGTCACCCCACAAATAACATCAGGTTAAGAATTAAAAATTTACCAACTGTATTATTTCAACTAGTGTCAGATATTTGTGAATCTATGCAGGAAAAAAAGTTCGTAAACTTTCGATATTTCTGCAGAAACTTTTGGAGATACTTTTAAAATCATTATTATAATCCGAATATTTAGAGCTTTAGTTTTTTTTGCGTAAAATGAAGCCTAAAACGTTCATTTCACGTAGTACTGATAGAAATTTGTTGGTTCCATAACCCCTAAGAGTATAAATTTGGATGATGTTATTCATAATCAATTCCACATATTTCGCCTCCGATTCGAAAAATTCCCGGTTAGATATTTCTCTGCCACTACATTCCCCAAAGTTTGAATATGCCAAAATTTTGACTGAAATTAGCTAAATTTTGATTAGCTCATTCTACTTTAAAAAAAAACACATTTGGTATGATGGGATCCGCTGGAGATGCCAAAGCATACAGGAAAAATGTATAAATATATATATATATATATATATATATATATATATATATATATATATATATATATATATATATATATATATATATATGTATATATATATATATATATATATATATATATATATATATATATATATATATATATATATATATAGGGGACCAGGGGGAAATAAGATAATAGGGTAATAGTGGATAAGCCTAGTGAAAAATTCAAATTTACCGCGTCATGCATCGGTCATGTTGGCGACAGTACTTTAGTCTACTGTGAATCTCGTGCCACAATCGATAAAACCCTAAGTACTAATAATTTACAAAACATTTTTATTTTGCATTATGTCTACACCTGAATTTGAAGTTCAAAATGACTTACTTTCAAGCAAACATTTCTCGCAAACCTCATTCAAATTATTCACTTCAAAACTTATTATGGAAACTTGTTAACACGTAGTGAGGTTATATTTCTAGCGAATAATCCAATGGAATTCGCAAGTCTGTTTCACATAGCGCTAATTCCACTATTATCCTCTAAAATGTATTGTTGTTGGAAATAGTGGACATTCGTTCTTGTATTATGACTAGGGTGATGATCAAACCGTTCAACAATGGATTGTTTGTTATTTTTCTTTAATGTTTCTGAATCAAAGATTTCTGTGTTTCACTTCATTTTTTGACAAATATAATTTCAAAAGCTCCTAATGCATTTTGTTCATTCAATTTCTTCAAATTCTGTGTTATATTGTCATTTGAAAAAAATTATAAAGGTCTTGTGTTCAATTGAAATTTGAATTCACACTTATAATTATAATGTCGATCCTAACTTTTTCAATTGAAAAGCTATCAAATTGAATCAAATGGCGTTCAATAGTGGACTATTTGTTCATGTCTACAATTGCCCACTAGAAATGTTCGATGAATTATAAAGAAACTATTCGGTATGTCTACATTTACCCTCATGAGGGTAATAGTGAACAAAAAAATGTTTCAAGAAATGAATTCAATAAGAAAATTTCCTATTAGAATCAGATATTTTATGGTTGTGGTTCTCGAAATCATATATCAACTACGTTAAACATAAATGATATAAATTTTACTGATCTAACGGGGATATGCCAGTCCCTTGTCCACTATTAGGGGGTTATCTATATATATATATATATATATATATATATATATATATATATATATATATATATATATATATATATATATATATATATATATATATATATATATATATATATATATATATATATATATATATATATATATATATATATATATATATATATATATATATATATATATATATATATATATATATATATATATATATATATATATATATATATATATTTATATATACTTTTATCACTTTTATTATCTGAGTTGCCTTTAGTAGAACTTTTGTTAATTTTGTATTCATGATATTTATGTCCTGGCATTGTTCCATGTGCATATTGTTTCTATTCTGTACAATCTCCGCATATCTCACTTTCTGTCGTTTTATTTCCTCACCCTTTATTCCTTGTCCCCAGATCCTATCAGTTTTCTTCTTTCATTATGTGTGTTAATTATTATTTTCGCTCTCAGCGTCCTATGATCGCTTCCTATGTTGATTGTGTTCAGTACCCAGGTGTCTTGTATTACGTTTTTATCATAACAGATGATGTAGTCAATCTCGTTCTTTTCATCTCCTCCAGGGCTCTGCCACATCTTCGTTGTGGTGGGTTTAATATAATAGGTATATGTTCATTAGATATAAGTTTCTTCCACTTATATAAACTACTAGCCGTCTCCTCTGTCATTTTTTGCTTCCAGTCCAAACGGGCCTATTCCTTGTTCGGTGGGTTTTCTTGTTTTCCCAACATCGCGTTAAAGTCTCCCATAATTATTGCGTATTTCGTCTTATTTTCATTTAGCGCATCGTTGATATGTTCACAGAATGTTTCTATTTCTTCTTCTTCGTGACTTGTAGTAGGAGCGTACACTTGTATTATTTTCCACGTGTATCATTTGTTTATTCTTATGTCTACTGCAATGACTCTCTCTGAAATGGCATGATGCCATATTATATTAACCGCTTCTGTTGTTTTGTTGATCAGTATTCTGACTTCGCCAAATTTTTGATGGAAATGGATTTCCATCAATTCTAAGATTTTACTAATGTCCGCATGTGAATGTCATTGTTATTTGTATTTTGTATATGCTTATATTTGTTTTATAGTTAAACGACCCATTATTGTATCCATCCAAAACTTCCATTTTATATTGTGCTTATTTTAATTTTTGACACACAAAGTTTGACATGTCTTGAATTTGACCCCTGTGGTCCACTCCATCTGTGCCTGAGGATGCGAAGGAAATTTCGCGAAACCGGTAGCAATTAAATAAACATTTAAAAACCTTTGGAGTTGTGAGAGTTGTGTTTTATCATTCCTAACTTATTAAATATGAACTCACATAGGGATTTTACCACTTCATATATATATATATATATATATATATATATATATATATATATATATATATATATATATATATATATATATATATATATATATATATATATATATATATATATATATATATATATATATATATATATATATATATATATATATATATATATATATATATATATATATATATATATATATATATATATATATATATATATATATATATATATATATATATATATATATATATATATATATATATATATATATATATATTATCTTGCGGAAGTTGGCTTATGCGGAAGCTTGCTGAGGTGGATACAGTCCTATATTTTGAATAGATCTCAATTTGTGTGCGTGATTGAACAAAATAAAAGTATTTTTATGAATGAATCAGGCGTTCGTCAAGGATCTCATCTGGGGGCCTTCTCTTTATAATTTATTTGAACAATATTTCTTGCTGCTTCCGTTGCGCTAGGTTCTTGGTATACACCGATGATCTATTAGTATGTTTGAGGATAAGGAGTTTCGAAGACTGCATGAAACTTCAAGATGATTTGGAAAGACTTTAAGATACTGCTGTCAAAATTTTCTATTCCTTAATTTTGAAAAGTGCTTTAAAATATCCTTCACTAAGAATGTTAACACTGTTGAATTCAATTACACTTTTAATCAAATGATCTTTACAGGGTGTGCCAAATACACGAAAAGTATCAAAGTTGGTATTTTTTAAATGGAATATCCTGTATATTATTTCATTTTTGGATTTTACAGTGAAAACAAATGCCAGTTTCATGAGGGTTCAATTCACCTAAACCTTATGGTTTTTTAAATATCTCGTATTTTGTGAAAATGTAGTATCAGTTTCAACGCTTAGACTTTCAACTGGTGTTTTCTTGTTTTTAACCAAATTAATGCTAAGACCTACTAACTGGATCAAACTTTATGTCGCACTTGTGAAATGTTGACTAACTTAGACTTGGTGTGTAAAAATAAAGGTGAAATAATTGCAATCTTTAAACGGCACTAACTTGTTTAACTTAAATGTGACACCCTGTATTTTAAGCCACCAACAGATTTAATTGTCTATCGAATACCTAAATACACTACAATCGATATCTCTTCACGTTTTCAAATAAAATGAACATTTTCATCTTGCAAACTGATTTTGAGAAATTTATCATTTATCAAGACACCTATGGCGTTTTGAGTAGGTAATCAGAATTGATTGAAATAAACATCAAGATCATAATATAGCGTTCATTTTTTCAATATCTCAAATAATTATGTACTAGTTCAAATTATGAAGGAAACAAAAGTATGGATATAAAACAAGCAATATTTTATATCAAGTTTTCAAAATGGCGACCACCAGACTCTATTTATTATTATTTATCGTATGGTGATCTACAAACACGCTCTCAAATACAGGTTAAGCATCAGACTCTAAAAACAACAGTATCCTTTTTATAAAACCTTTAGCAACATTTGGGAACATACGCGGGCTTACTTTCAGAAAAGCTTCTCTGAAACGCTGTTTCATACTGTCTGGTGTTGTTGTAGGTATGTATTACACCACACTTGTCAAATATTGACTTACTTATTCTTAGTTTGTAAAAATAAAGGTAAAATTATTGCAATCTTTGAACGGCACTTTCTTATTTAACTTCAACGGATCGCCCCGTATTTTATGTCCCCAACAGATGTGAAATTTAATTGTCTATCGAATGCCTGAATACGTTCCTATCGATAACTCTTCACATTTCTACATAAAATAAGTATTTTCATTTTGCAAACTAATTTTAAGAAATTTTTTAATTACCAAGTCGCCCATGAAAACAACGTATCAGAGAAGCTTTTCTAATTGTTATCCCGCGTATGTTATAAGATGTTGCTGAAAGTTTTATAAAAAGGATATGTTTGTGTTTAGAGTCTGGTGGTCGCCATTTTGAACGCTTGATATAAAATATTGCTTGTTTCATATTCTTAATTTTTGTTTCCTTCATAATTTGAACTAGTACATAACATTTAAGATATTGAAAGATAAACACATATATTATTATGATCTCGATGTTAATTTCAATCAATTCTGATTTTTCGAAACGCCATAGGCGACTTGATGAATGATAAATTTCTTAAAATCAGTTTGTAAGGTGAAAATGTGCATTTTATTTGAAAACGTGAAGAGATATCGATTGCAATGTATCCAGGTATTCGATAGACAATTAAATTTCACATCTGTTGGTGATATAAAATACGGGGTGTACCATTTAATTCAAACAAGTTAGTGCCGTTTGAAGCTTGCAATTATTTTACCTTTATTTTTACACGCCAAGTCTAAGTTAGTCAATATTCCACAAGTGTAACATAGAGTTTGATCCAGTTAGTAGGCCTTAGCATTAGTTTGGTTGAAAACAAGAAAACACCAGTTGAAAGTTTAAGCGTTAAAACTGATACTACATTTTCACAAAATACGAGAAATTTCAAAAACCATAAGGCTTAGGTGAATTGGACCCTAATTAAACTGACATTTGTTTTCACTGTGAAATCCAAAAATTAAATGATATACAGGATATTCCATTTAAAAAATAACAACTTTGATACTTTTCGTGTATTTGGCACACCCTATACAACATGAAAATATTTTTAAAATTTAGTTCTAATAGGTCCCTATCCATCCTAAAGAAAAAACATTCATAAAATCAAATACTTTAGCCATAACTCTTCGTGTCAAATAACGTGAATAACCCTGTATATTATATATATATATATATATATATATATATATATATATATATATATATATATATATATATATATATATATATATATATATATATATATATATATATATATATATATATATATATATATATATATATATATATATATATATATATATATATATATATATATATATATATATATATATATATATATATATATTTATTTATATATATATTTAACCTTCCAGTACACGGGTGAAAAAAAGTTGCGCCAGTAGACGGCTTGGGTCTCTCAGACCCTAACTCAATATATTTTTTTTATAAAAAATTTCTTTTTTCTAGTTTCATTTATGTTTTATTTTTTGGTATTGAAGAGTTTTCTTCAACTTAAATAATAAGAAATCCAATTTTCTCATTTTTTCATATTTTTGATAATTCAAATTAAAATTTAATCTTCTTTCAACATTAGTATCAAGAACAATGAAAAAATGATTTTAAAAAATGCCTGAACAAACAATGTCGATGTAAGGATTCTTTAAACAAGAGGTCATATAAACTTTATCAACTAAAATAAGACGACAACAGGAATAAAAAAGTTAATATGAAATATATACTACTTTTGCTCACTACATTCGGAACAAAAAATCGCTACATGCTCTAAACATATATTATTACATTCTTCACAGTAATATTTTGCTTTACGATGTTTACAATATTTCGTGTTCTAAAATTTCTACGAAGTCGGGATCGGCAATCATCATCGGTATCTACTTCGACATCTGCTCGAACAATTTACCAAGTCTATTTACTTCAACTTCATAAGTATCCATAATAAAACAAAATATAAAGTGTATTTGTCCAGAAATTTACAATAAAGACAACTAAAAAATAACTCGAATATTCTCTGAATACTCAATCACACCAATGCACGGGTTGGGTCTGACAAGACGTTTCTCGTGATTTATCATGCCCTAAGTAATAAACTTGACTGAAAACAATATTAATCGTTAGGGAAGGAGCCTACCCAAAGGTACAGCGGGGCTCCTCACCCAATTCAATGACATCAGAAAATAGCGCCATAAAAACAAAACGCCCGGTCTGTCAGACCCAACCCGTGTACTGGAAGGATATATATATATATATATATATATATATATATATATATATATATATATATATATATATCTCTATATATATATATATATATATATATATATATATATACTTATATATTATATAAATATACAAACATATATATATATATTTATTTATATATATATATATAAATATATATATATACATATATATATATATATATATATATATATATATATATATATAGGTATTCCCGGTACAGCTTGACATATCTAGTGGCTCTCATCAAACTAAATGAAGTAAAATTTGATATCAAGGGTTGTTTTCAAGGCAAAACGTTTGAGACCTGTACATCTTCTGCAGTTTGATTAAGAGGGTTGAAATTTGGTATGCAGATTGAGTTCATGTTGGAATACGCTCCTTCGTAGGTTTCAACTCTTCTCCTTAACCGCAGTGCAGTACGCGATGCACGTTTTTCTAATTTTTAATACGGTTTGTTGTTAAAGCTTATTTATTCAGTACAAGATGCACTTAGGTAATTTTTGTGAATCAAATAAACTATTTTCTAATTTTCATATCGGTCTGCTATTGAAACATGGTTTGTTGAAGAATATTTCGTTCGAATCGTGTCTCGAGACGATGTACTTCGCGCGAAAAATACTAGCTTAGAGATGGAACTCTGCTGCTTACGCGTTTTTAAAAATATATTTGTGAAAACTGTTATTAATTCATTATTAATTGCTAATTAATTCACCAAAAATCGGCCTTATCAATTAATAATAATTAAAGCAACTGAAGGTAATATCTATAGTAATTCAAAGTATCGTCAAAATTAAAACAAAATTCATTAATATACTATTCTTTTACATTAGAAATTCTAAATATTTCATCAGATCTAGCACTCGCATATATTTCATAAATCATTCGAATCATGAATTATATTTTTGATTTTTTACTGTCGATTTTTCTAGGAAAGCAATGGTATACAGCCAGTCGAATACGTTCCTAAATTGGTTAACTTTAGTAGTTACGTCGGCTAGTCTTTCACTAATAATAGGTGCTGTTTTCTGGGATGTGCCAAAGACAGATTTCAATTTGAATTTGAACGACAGGCCAGGATATCATTACAACGTCATGGCCATTATGTGCTGGCCCCTCTTGTTATTGATGACGTCTTCAGAAATCAAGAAAAACAGAAACATTGTAGAGAGGGATATCAGAGACGGACTATACAATAGATTTACATATATATTTTTCAAGGTGTGTGGGTGAAACATATTTAGATGACATAAGATATAAATTTGATTTTCTGTTATGTTTTAGACTTTATTCAATATATTTCCTTCACTTTTCATATGGTTGAATTATCTTGTACCAAGCTATTCTATGTCAGGGTTATATATGCAGAGCCCAAACGATTACGATGGATTTTACATATACCTAGGTAAGATTATCCTCTCTTAAATTGCTGCATTTAAAACCGTGATCTAGGTAAACATTTCGATGATAGGTGAAAAATTGTTGACGAAATGCCGGCAGTAAATTTATTTGGATGATGTAAAGAATATCATTGGTTAGCAATAATTTTTTTTTGTTCACAGTATGCATAAAATAGTTGACATAATCTAAGCAAATAAAACTTTTGATATTTCAAAAGAGCTTTCTATTTTTGCTCCTCTAACTAATTGACTAAAAATGGGAATCGTTTCCCCCGGATTCGTAGAAAAGATTAGTTTTTCTGAAGTGAAAATAAAATTCTTAATCAAAGAGATATATAATTGGAGAAGCTTGACTTCGCTGAGGTTAAAATAAATTTCTTCATTTTTATTATATAGGGGAAGTATGTACAAAACGGTTTAAGCTTTATTATTTCTTTCATAATTTTCTTAATTTTATATAGGTATAGAACGGTGAAATTCTACAAAAAAAACGCCAATCATTTATCAAACATGCACAATCAACAATTGTAGGTAACTGGTAATGAAAGATAGTCAATCTTGAACAGATATAAATAAAAATCCATTTTGTCCATATACTATGGACATGTACCAAATCGTTTGCTCCATAATTAAACGCATATTGCACAAGTAAACCTTTTTGTTGTTTTGGGCTAATCACATTCATAATGAGCCCAAAGAGAGCAATTTGTACAATGTATGCAGCCTTCTCCACGTTTTGAGTCCGGAAAGAGATTGTTGCAATAAATGCACTCAAAAGTCATCATTTTCATCTTGCCCCTGGGTCTCAAAAGGTTTTTCGTCACTCTCCGAATTGAATAGGATCTACGTGACCTGTCTCTTTATTTTATTAGGTGGGTATTTAGAAGCGGAGCAAACTTATTCTTTATTTCTTGCATGTGTAGAGTCCTCGTTCAAATTGTGTGTTACTTCCGAGACGTGTCTTTAAAGTGTACGCTAATGGATGCCAAATGTTTTTTTTGTTATTCCACTACTATGGCTTTTTCACATAGACTTCAAGATTCTCTTTTGGTCGTAATTTTGTAGTCGTCATTTTGCGGTATTTAAAATTCAATATAAAAAGTATACAGTAAAAGTAGCAATAGAAGAAGAAATAAGTATTAGAATTTACCTTGCTATAGAAGCATAGATAGCAAAATGGCATACCTAAGCTATTTTGTCCACAGTAAATCTAAGCCATTTTGTCCATACAGGGTTACAATCATATGAAATTACTAAAATGATACCTACCAAAGTTTTTCATCAAAGTAATACACAATACGCAAAACATGCCCAATATCACCGGTCTGATAAAATTCGCGCACAAAATAGCACCGCGCTTTAATGAGTTTAGATATTTTACTTTCAATTTTTTTTAAATCTGTAAATATTTCGGGCTCAGCATTGTATTTTCTGAATCCAGAAATAATATTTATTGTTCAGTAACTACTATTTTGTTTTCAGGTGTTATGCTTATGTATCTGAGTTGCCTACAGATATTTCTGACAACTTTCATTTACCTGATTCCATTTTCCAATGGGGCAGTCCTAACGGCTTCCATGTTAATTATATTTCTTTTTAGTTCATCAGGATATCTGATACATTTTAACGATATGCCAGTTTATATACATTATTTAAAGTATATAAGCCCTTTAGAGTGGTTGCTTCCATATCTCTTGAATAGAGAACTCACGCCTGAGGCTTTAGCTTCCGCTCTCATATCACCAGCGTTGTGCCGAAATAAACAGGTAAAAGAATATATTTAAGTAATTCTTATTGATTTTATAATTGCATCTAAGAGCAGATGCCTTTCATTATATTATTCAAGGCATATATACAAAATAACTTGTTCAGAAAAGGGTATCTTCGATTTCTGTGACGTTGTTCTCAGTAAGGTGGCTTATTTATAATCAGAACCGTGAGGGTAGAAAGTAGTATTTATGCATCATCCATTTATTTCGTGATTGACAGAAAGAATTTTTTTTTGCATTGAAAATGACAACATGACGAAAGCTACTATTACCCTAGCTAAACTTGAGGAATCGACTGAAAAATTGATTATAAAATTCTTGAGATTGAATTCTCGCACATCACTTGGTGAAACATCATAAAGAATAAAGTATAAACTTTAAAATAAAAACACTTGGCTTATGTTTCATAATATAAAAAATATTTAGATACTGTATTTAGCAGTAATAAAAAGTCGACATGTTTCGAGTGTGGTGGATGTAGATCAGTAGGTCAGTGTCGCGATGAGTAAACGAAGAATGTCACGATTGATTACTCTATAGTAACTGAGAATGTTTAGTACACCTAATATTATCGTAAACATCACGTACGGGCAAGGCCGCACATCAGCATTATGTTGTATACATAATACTATATGAATATATATAAGAACCAGAGGAAATCTCAAGTAAGTAAGTAAGACTGAGATATAGACTCGTCACGCTGCCCGAGAGGTTAGCGCTAAGCCTATATTCTATAATACTATACAAATAAATACTAAAAGTATAGTATGAACCTGTGTTTCATTTAACACCCAGGACCAGGCATTACATGGCGATCCTGCCACTTTAAGAAAAATTGTGAAAAATTGTGATGATTGTGTGGCATAAATGGGAGGTTCTTCAAGTAAACCAGACAGGGAAGAAATCATAATTGCCCAGAATGGAGCAGGCAATTCGGCAACGGCAACCCAGGCCATCACAAGGACCGAAGGGATGCTAGGGGTAATGCTGATAATAATTTTGCTGGCAATTATTGTGATAATAGTGAAGAAGTTCCTGGCCCACATGAGGAAGCTGGCAAGACAGGAAATTCAGCGAGCAGAGCTACAAAAATCACAAGCATCGCTGTTGCAGGTTTGAGGTAGGATCTACCCTAGTGAACAGACACTATTAATAATTTTTTTTCTTCTTTCTTAAATTTAAGTATGAAATAGGATGACCCCCTTTTCATATATATATATATATTTTTTTTGGTTATTTAGCACTAGTTTATTATTTTCAATTGTAGTGTGTTAATAGTTTCCTCGTTCGTGCAATAACCATAATTTAAGTTTAAATGGGAAATTTTTTTTGCTGTAGATAATTATTACTATTATTTTTTTGTTGGAGCCATTCTTAGTTAAGATTATGGAAATTTTTTTATCACTCGTTCTGTGCCATTGAAATGAATATGAATTGTGTGACATTGACATTATTATTATTATAACATTGCTATTTTGATAACATGGGTAATCTGATGACACTGACCGGCATTGACTCGAGTTACTATTGTTTTTATGAGTAATTGGTTCATTGAATGGATTTAGAATCTTGCGATCTATTGTGTAAAAATCAGAGAAATTGTTTTAAGAAATTGTAAACTGTTGCTCACCTGATGATACGCAAATAAGAAAATTAACTTATTATACTCGATTAAGCTCGAATATTCGAAGTTGTCAAAGGGACAAAAATACACGAAATTTAAAACTTATAATAATTGTTCTGCAACAATGTTTAAACTTTGAACCCATTATCAAATATAGGTACTGCTAAGGCTGATTATAGTTTCCAAATTAGTGTGGTATAGATAATGTACAATTATTTAATGGTTAAAAGGAGAGAGCAATTTTATTAAGGAGAATGCGTATAGGGACGCTCAGGGGATGTATTATGCCCCCTGCTAATGAATTATGTTTTCATAAATAATGAATTTTTACTGTAATTACGAGATGGAATCGTTGGTAAAATGAGATGAAACATATATTTTTTTGTATGCTATATATAGATAGCGACCACTTCTTAGTTAAGATGGATATGGTAATGAGAAATGAAGAAATAAATATATAGATGAGTATATATAAATTTTTGTGGAGGAATAGTGTTGCGACGATCTACAGCTATCCATTAGCTATGTTAATTAGAATTTTGGAAGCTGCCAAGAATAAATCATACACGGTATGTACTAATGTTGCAACACTCTACAGTATCTAAATATTCGATCGGCATTGGCGAGACGAAATGTTGAGAATGTTAGAAGCCATCTGTAAGAGAAGAATGGAATTAAAAGCTCTCAATTATTAGGAAGGCGAAGGGAATATAATCAGTTTTAGGACCATTAGTATTATATTGTGGATATATATATTTAATATATTGAGTTATGTGTTGGTATTGTGGTTACATATAGATGGTTATATAGTTGATAAATGAGATAAATGAAAGAGTCCACAAAATTAAAGTAACAAGGTAATTTATATAGAGTACTATGGCTGAAATGAAATAATTATTAATATATCAAAAAAATATGGCGTATCATCACGAGAGTTATAGGAGACGTTTAAACAGCGCGTATAGATTGTACGTAAAATGAATTGCTTTAAAAATTGTTATTGTAATTATAACTACTCCGAGCACACCTCCAGGAGATGGATACTGGGTAATTGAAAAGGAAAAATTTAAATTATCATACATTTAAACGAGAGAGAAATTTTCTCGAGTAAACCTCAATAAAATTCTTTCAATTAGCCCCAGAGGTGTGGTGGATGTAGATCAGTAGGTCAGTGTCGCGATGAGTAAACGAAGAATGTCACGATCGATTACTCTATAGTAACTGAGAATGTTTAGTACACCTAATATTATCGTAAACATCACGTACGGGCAAGGCCGCACATCAGCATTATGTTGTATACATAATACTATATGAATATATATAAGAACCAGAGGAAATCTCAAGTAAGTAAGTAAGACTGAGATATAGACTCGTCACGCTGCCCGAGAGGTTAGCGCTAAGCCTATATTCTATAATACTATACAAATAAATACTAAAAGTATAGTATGAACCTGTGTTTCATTTAACACCCAGGACCAGGCATTACACGAGTTATGAACTCATTATCAAGACTGACTACAGGAGAGTATTGCATCGTAATTTATAAAACAGACAAAAGCAAAGGTGATACCTGAAAATCAATTTGTCTGTTTACAAGGGGTAATTGACTATTATGGGCGGAACTTATTTCGAGAATTTCAAGAAGGTCAAGGCGTTTTCCTTTGTTACCTGAATGTAACAATTTGGTTTTGTTGAAATCCAGGAAGTGATTGAATTTTATACAATGTTCAGAGAAGCCAGTGGTATTTTTGTTTTGTAAAATTGACTTTTTATGTTCTTCAACACGAATATTTATATTCCTTCCTGTCTGTCCAATATATAAAACTCAGTGCTTTTCATTCGTTCATACATAGGTTGTTCACGATTCCCTTATCGGAAACAAATTTTCAAACTGAAGTTAGTACAATTCAATTATTAGCCATCAATAACGGTTACAATGAAAGTCTTATCGACAAGCTCATTGGGAAAAAACGAATTAAGTATCTGTTGCATTCAACATACCCCACGCAAACTATTAATGAAGAACAAAAATACTTCCCAATAAGTTATGTGCCTAATTTGAGTAGCAAAATTTGTAACATACTATCGAAAAATAACGTTAAAACAATTTGTACAAATAAAAGAAACTTTCTTGGTCAATAATAAAGAAAAATCTAACATCGGAGAAAGCAGTGGTATTTACAAAATATTTTGCGACGAATGTCCTGCTTTCTATATTGGACAGACA
>JARQZK010001542.1:140000-290000 GCA_030704885.1 Cynegetis impunctata | reverse complement strand
ACCCAAATTTTATCTAATTACGGTTATCTGGAATCTCAAAATCATTTTATGAATTACGGAAATACACCTTTATCATTACTTCTATTTTATATTTCTTTCTTATTTCTTACATATTTATCGTTCATTATGAATTATGGACGTTGTAGAACGAGAAAACAAAGAACTGCCAATAGACCATAACTCTTAAATATTTAGTAATTTATTATAACTTATGTTTCATCGTTGTTTATATATTGGTATTATAATTGAGAATATACATTTTTGTACAAATAATTAAATACTATTACAATGTAAATCTTTATTCTCCATCGAAAGTAATATACCCTTGTTGGCCTTGTAATGATATACAAATGCCATGTAAATAAATTTCATTCTCATTGATGCTTATGCATTCAGTGCGAACGTATACAATAGTAATAATAATATTCATTATATCCATTTAGACGATTACATGATTGTGTTGAACATTTCATTCATAAGTAATATGGTTTTCGGCCTTGTACTCCTTTACACTATAGTAATATTTTGTCACGAGCACCGACTTTATAACTTTCCTAAACGAGGCATTTCAACACGTAAGGTAGATTATTAAACAGTTTAATGCATTGATAGCCTTGTGAGATTTCATATCTGGCCGAACCACATGTCTAGGAATAGAAAGGAATTCAAAATGTTTTGAGTTATAACAATGAAAACTACCTGTAATAGCTATCGAGGTATCATCGTCGAAAATAACTATTTTATCCGCATCTATGTGGTCCCTCTTGTGGATTCTCCCAGATCAGTACTTTTCTCGTCATTATAATGATTCTGAATTTTTACCTCCATACGCCTTTCAGAAATATAGCTGTCCATCTAGTCAAGAAAGATGCCCCTGGATCCCATATTATACAATTCATTCAAGATAAAATCAAAAATAAAACAATCAATGGCATTTGGCAGGTGAAAAAAAATCCTGCAGCATGTACACTATTGTACACTTCAATCTAATGATTCATACATAAATTCAACATAGGTAATTACAGCAGATAAGGTAGATCTGCCGAATCTGAAACCAAATTAACATTTATTTCATATTAAATCTATTCAGTTGATCAAGAACAATTTTTTCAAAGATGTTGGGAAAACACCAAACAAAGATAGTTCGATAGTAAGTAATGTCTAGAGAATCATCCATCTTATAAACTGGGATAACAGCAAGGGAAAAACAGTAGCCAGTTTCAAAGAAGTAGGGAATCTACACGAACAGATAGATGAATTCAGAAATGAATTTTACTATTTTATTTAAAATAGAATATTTTTATTTTTGAGAGATGCAATAGCATTCAACACATCGTAATTTTTTAGAGGATGGACAAAGAAAGTATGTTACACCATACGCAGAACTGTACTTGATACAGACGAGGAAATTCCATAATGTTGTTCCAAACTCATTCTATATACATACATATAAGTTATATTCTGTTTAAATGTATATTTCCTTCCCTAACTTCGAGTATATTAAAGTAGCGTAAAAAAGAAAGCAATAATAAAATATCTTCTTACATATTTCGAAATGTGGCCTTTTTGAAGATTTAAACAATTTTCAAATTCTGTCTCTAATCAGTAAATTTTCTAACAGGCGATTAGTAGAAATGAAATGACTATTAAAAAATATTGAAATTCACTGACAATGTAATATTAACTATTAATATTACTATTCGCATATTCTTGAGATAAAATAGTGAGTTTCGTAACTATAGTGACTATTTGTAATCGACTCATGACATTTTAGCACTCAGTATTCAGAGTGCTAAGTGGTGTACTGACAAAGAGTTGATGAAATCGGTAAATTACTTTTAATTTTTGCTTTCAGTAGACGTGAAACTCTAACAATATACATGTTAAAATCTTGACTGAAATTTTATACTGCGCTGGCACAAGTGGCCCAGTGAGGGATATAAGTGAACGTAATAAATTATATCATTATGAGTTTGAGTTTTCAAAGTAACATACAAATATTCAAATTGATTCTCTCTTTTGATATGAAACTCACTACACCTTTATTACAACTGCCAATTTCACAAAAATTTCATAATGGCAATGAACTCAACACTGCAGTCGATTTTTTCTTTATACGCTGGAAACATTCTTGATCGTGAATCTAGAAGCTTCACGAATTAGCTGTCAACCGCTGTTTTTCTGATAGTTTCCATCTGAGTTCAGCATGCCTTCTTCCATGTTGGTTCACGTAAGCCAGAGTAGTCTGCTTCTCTTTTCTGTTCCTTTTGGCAGCATTTTTCTTCGTTCATCTTTTCCATTCCTGTTGTTTTTTATTCCAGTTTTCCTGTTCTCCTCATTTTGCCCTTTTAAATTTTTCATGTCTCGTCGTTTTACTTCTTCTAATTCATCCTGTTCTGTTATTTTGATTTCTCAAAATTTTGCTCTGTTTTTGTCGTTTATCTTATTATATATGTTTTTATATCAATTATGAACATATGAGCTCTAACTATTGGCATACTCCCACTTCTGACATTAGTTGTTATAATTTTAGAATCGTCAGAAGAAATTCCAATATTCAAACTGAAACTCTCTTCACTTATGAAATGTCCTAGTTTCAAATACTCATTTTTTGCTATATCACATAGAGTGAACAAGTAATATTCTTCTGTTATTAAAAATTATCAAACAATCTTTCAAGGAAGCTGTTTATATATATATATATATATATATATATATATATATATAATAATATATATATATAGTTATTTATATATATATATATATATATATATATATATATATATATATATATATATATATATATATATATATATATATATATATATATTCCGCGATGCGATATCTGCATTCACAATGCAACAGTGAACTAAAGAAAATATCAAGGCTCAAGATCTGCATACAGCTGTTTCATTCTTATCAATTCTGTCAATTCACTCCGAATCAAGTAAGCTGTACTGAAGAGATCTAATAAGACCGAAACAGCAGTATGCAGATCTTGAGTCGGGGGTGACTTGTGAATGCATATTTCGCGTCGTGCATTACATATAACCTCTTTTCATGAAATATTCAATTGTGAATTATTGAAGAATTTTCAATGTTCACTTTGTGATATTTGAAATTGACAATGATCATCTGGTATTCTATATACATTCACGTTTTGTATATATTCACGTTTTCCTATTTTTTGGCTCTCAACTTCGAGGAACGATTGTTTTCGGATTATCGATATTCAACACGGTATTGCCCTTTTCAGCGGGTCTTGAAAATCCACAAAAAGTCCAAAAACTGGGCTTCGACAAAGATTTTCGTTTTGCCGAATAGCGAAAATTCCTTTTCTCATAACGCATCGAACCTGCAACTCAACCAAAATATTTTTTTGAAACTGACAATGAGATTAATTTTCTAAATAGAAGGAACTTGAACATAATTTTCGGAAAATTAGCCTAATCCAATTAACCAGAATTCCACCCACTCCTTGAAATTTAAAAGTCCGAAATGTCAGTTCTGCGCATGCGCGACTTCGGGGGCGTGGCTATGATCGGGAAGTCGGCCATTTTGCGGATGGCGTCCATTTTCCAAGATGGCGGACCACGGTATTATCGTACTTTGGAACCTGACCAACAGATGGCGTTCCAAGATGGCGTTTCAAGATGGCTGACCACAGTATTATCGTAATTTGGAACTTGACCAACAGATGGCGTTCCAAGATGGCGTTTCAAGATGGCTGACCACAGTATTATCGTAATTCAGAACTTGACCAACAGATGGCGTTCCAAGATGGCGTTTCAAGATGGCTGACCACAGTATTATCGTAATTTGGAACTTGACCAACAGATGGCGTTCCAAGATGGCGTTTCAAGATGGCTGACCACAGTATTATCGTAATTCAGAACTTGACCAACAGATGGCGTTTCAAGATGGCTGACCACAGTATTATCGTAATTTGGAACTTGACCAACAGATGGCGTTCCCAGATGGCGTTCAAGATGGGGGGGGTGGGGGGGGGGGGGGGTGGGGGGGGGGGGGGGTGGGGGGGGGGGGGGGTGGGGGGGGGGGGGGGTGGGGGGGGGGGGGGGTGGGGGGGGGGAATGCTATGGACTCCTACTATAATAGGTTCGATCCTCGAGCTGGATTTTTTAATTTTGAAAATTTTTGTTTTAAGCTTGGTAGAGCAGTGAACATTGTGTTGAACTCCTAATATAGATATACTGGGTTCGATCCTTGCGCTCGATTTTTTAATTTAACATTTTTGTTTTTAAGATTGATAGTGTTGGACTTCTGATATAGAGGTTCGATCCTCGCGATCGATTTTTTAATTTAACATTTTTTTTTAGCTTGGTAGTGTTGGACTTCTGATATAGAGGTTCGATCCTCACGTTGGATTTTTTAATTTGAAACTTTTTTTTTAAGAGCATCGAACATAGTGTTGAACTCCTAATATAGATATACTGGGTTCAATTCTACATTCAGTATGAATTTTTTTTTTGTCAAGATTGATAGTGTTAGACTTCTGATATATAGGTTCGATCCTCGCGCTGGATTTTTTAATTTGAATTTTTTTTTTAAGCTTGGTCATGGACTCCTAAAATACAGATATACTGGGTTCAATTCTACATCTGGATTTCTTCATTATGATTTTTTTTTTTAAGATTGATAGTGTTGGACTTCTGATATAGAGGTTCGATCCTCGCGTTGGATTTTTCAATTTGATTTTTTTTTAACTTGGTAGAACCATGGACTCCTAATATAGAGGTTCAAACCCCGAGCTCGATTTCTTCAATTTGATTTTTTTTTAACTTGGTAGAACCATGGACTCCTAATATAGAGGTTCAAACCCCGAGCTCGATTTCTTCAATTTGATTATTTTTTAAACTTGGTAGAACCTGTTGTTTCCTATTCCGAAATCTGAGCGACATTTCAACCTCCGATTTGCTCATATCTGTTCATTACACCCAGGCCCACTCAAAAGTTTCATATGGTATTATTTCTGAGGTTCATCGTATGCGGCTTGCAATGTATTGGGGATTTCAAAGATCGATGCGACCCTAAAGGCTAAAACCTGAACTTCAGAAAGCAGGTAATCGGCCGTCATTATCCCATATGATTGGTTTTTTCTCTTTTGTTAAGCTTTGTTCTTATCGAAAAACACTAACAGTGTAGCATAAATTTGTTTTCATTCTTTGAAATGTCGTCAAAAGAGCCATCGACGTCCAAGGCACATTGAGAAGTAAAGTGTAAGTTTTGTAGATGGTATGAGACATGGTATAACATATACAGTTAACAAAAATTAGTATACATAATATAACACTGTCTCTGTCTAATAAAAATAAGATAAACATGCCAATTCTTCATATATTATTTTTAAGTCACTATTAATATCTCAAATTACCTTGTACATTTCAAAAGAACAGCACTAATATGTTTGCAGGTAGGTACCTGATAATCCTGCCTTTCATGTGCAAGAAAATTGCCCGATTGTAACTATCTTGTTGCTTCAACAATGAACTTTCTTTTGATTTCAAGGCACTGGTTTGAAGACATAGGGCAAAAACGTTCTGATAGTATTCATTTTCATGAAGGTTGGTTAACGTTACATTAACGTAATATGGTTGGAATTCAGTATTTCCTCTCCCTTTGCTATGTACCTGCTTGTGGTATTGCAATTCAAATAAGCAAATATGGAGCCCAAAGTTAGAAACACCTCTTCACTAATTTTGGAAGCACTGAATACCTGAATACCTCGACTGAAAATACCGTAGCAAATACGAAGTCAACAAAACCACACCGGAATGAAGAAATTTAACATAAAAACACTACACAAAGTCCCGCACACATTACCTGCTATTCGCCATTTTTAAATCGCCAATTCTTGTGTCAGAAGCAGATTATCAGGAGCATGGTTGTCGTGCCCTATACTGCTTCCTGTAGACCTTTGTTTGGGTCTCTCAGAATTCTAACTTTACCTTCACTTTGTATCCAAGAACTGTTTACTTTTATTTAAAAATGCGGAAGCAGTTTATGATTCGTGGCTACCGGCAACATTATGATAAACGTGAAAAATGCTTTTGTATTGCCTAATTTTAATTTCAGAATAGGTAGAAGATCTCCATTATATTTGGAGTTGGACGTTTTCAATAGATTAGACTGTAATATTGTAAATGCCTAATTATATACATTTTTAGGGCTAAGGTGAAACAGTTTTTGTTAAGTTTTACTATTAGTCCAGTAGATATGTACATTTTACCTGGAAAAAAATCCGAACTTAATGAAACTTTCACAGGTTGTTCGGGGATGCTGTGGGATGACTCTGTCATCCCACTCCTCTTACTCGAGGACCCTGTGCTAACTTTGGGGGGCCGAAAAACCTCAAAATTTTCGGACTTTTTCAGATTTTTTGCTCATATCTTCTAAAGTAAGCGATTTTCGACTAAAACATTTATATTCAAAGTTGTAGAGCAGTAAATTTGCTACAATTCTGTATCCATTAACTGGTTTCCTAAACCTAATAAAAACCGAGATACAGGCGATCAAAGTTGGAGAGATTTTCTCAAAATTGCAAAAATCAGCCAAAACCTTCTTTTTTGGCCCTCTAACTACCAATTCTATGGTAATTATCAATATCGACATGCAAGAACACAGGAGGGGGGTTCAGTGCTACATAGCTGACCCCCCCACCTGTGTTCTTACATGTCGATATTGATGAGTGATTACCATAATTACCATCGAACTGAATTTATCTTAAACAATTAAATTATCATGAACTGTATTCTATTTATATATATATATATATATATATATATATATATATATATATATATATATATATATATATATTTATATATATATATATATATATATATATATATATATATATATATATATATATATATATATATATATATATATATATATATAATCTCTTGATGATTATTAGCAATAACAGGCTGGTTGAATCTTAAAATACTCGATTTTATTAAAAAGTTGACGTTTCACTACAACATTCGTAGTTTTTCAAAACTTTTGAAAAAATTTGAATAGACAAAGACTGCTTTGTCTCGCTAAAATTTTTTTCCGAATGTGGTTGTTCTTTGTAATTTATTACGTGCTATTCAGTCTAATATCAACATTCAAAATTTTTATCATTAGATGGCAAGGGAAACCACAGAAACCTTTACCTACGTAATGTTCGAAAATAAAAATAATAGGGTACTATTTATCTAACAACAAAGAAATTAGTCGCAGGAAAATATTAAAAAAGTAGAGCAGAATTATCGGTATAGAACGTTTATATGGAAGCAGCCGTTGACACGTGTTTCGGACTCTTTGGTCCTCATCAGAACGGCGTAGCAAAGCATTGGATTGAAAATTTGGAGATGAAAATAGTACAACAAAGAAAATCACGTGTCAATGGCTGCTTTCATATAAACGTTCTATACCGATAATTCTGCTCTACTTTTATAATATTTTCCTGCGACTAATTTCTTTGTTGTTAGATAAATAGTACCCTATTATTTTTATTTTCGAACATTACGTAGGTAAAGGTTTCTGTGGTTTCCCTTGCCATCTAATGATAACAATTTTGAATGTTGATATTAGACTGAATAGCACGTAATAAATAACAAAGAACAACCACATTCGGAAAAAAATTTTAGCGAGACAAAGCAGTCTTTGTCTATTCAAATTTTTTCAAATCAATAAATGTCAAGGAGATTTCAATTTTTTCAAAAGTTTTGAAAAACTATGAATGTCGTAGTGAAACGTCAACTTTTTAATAAAATCGAGTTTTTTAAGATTCAACCAGCCTGTTATTGCTAATAATTATCAAGAGATTAAAAATAGATCACAGGCAACAACAATTCGAATAAATAATTATATATATATATATATATATATATATATATATATATATATATATATATATATATATATATATATATATATATATATATATATATATATATATATATATATATATATATATATATATATATATTATATATATATATATATATATATATATATATATATATATATATATATATATATATATATATATATATATATATATATATATATATATATATATATATATATATATATATATATATATATATATATATATAATACGTGTTACTGTGTAATCCTTGTATATGTATAATATACTGATATCAATTTTAAAGCAAAGTAATTTCAGCATAACAATGACATGTTATTTTATACTTAATGTGAATTGACTTATTTTATAATTAATATGAATTGACATAAGCCAGGCGATATCACATGCAGACGGTACAATGTCTCCTTGAAGGCTAACACCAATGTCAATCATTTTGACTGTCTTCAGGCCGGCATTCGGTAGACGGCAAAACTCCTTGACCTCAATGCAGCCAGCTTTGCCAATTGCATGGGATAATGATGAGACATTCAGGCGAAGAATATCTTGATTACAGCCATTATTCCTCCCAATGCATGGAACGTAGCATGTCCATCCAGTGTATTGACGTTGAAGTCCTCGTTATCAAATATAAATTGGCTCAATGGGTTGACTGAGACGTCAACTATTGCTTCCTTCGCTTGCATAACATACGATCCTTCAAGCCTTAAAGCTTCGTCATAGCACAAGACAGTTCTTCTTCCAAGACTCCAATGAACCCCGTTTGTTTGTCAGAATGAGCATGTGCAACAGCAGAAGTAGAGTCTACGGGACGACATGGTGGGCACTAGCATAAAAATTGTCAATCGGAGGGTAGGAATCAGTGTTGAATATTTTGGAGCGGATATCCTGTAAAATGATTTTCCCAGCCGTTTTCGAGTGCGTTCCTCTTGCGGGTCAGACATCTTTTCATTCGAGTACCAGTTGTCATTTTTGAAACAGACAACACTCCCTCTGTTGGACAACTGAGAAATCATAATGTCATCTTCATACTTCTCCTCCAGACGCTTCTTCACTGTTTTTATGTGAGGACGGGAATCTTCAGATCCATAAGCTGTCCAAGAGAAAATTGGCACATCTCCCGTTTTCCTCGAGATAATTGTACATAATTTCCATTACTTGGTCAGTGTCGATTGTGGTTCTTCCCCTCTTCTCAAGGGTCTTAGGTAATTTGTAGAAATTTTCGATGCACTTTCGGTGGTATTCTGCATTTACCGCAACCAAATCTGTGTTCATACCCTCCAAAATGCGAACACGATATCTTACTGTATTCCCCCACTAATCACCACGCTGCCTTGCGTACGATAGAATCGTACCTGCCATCTCAGGTAGAGTCACTTTGACCATAGCATTGCGCCTTTCGATTGGCAATTTATTCTGCCTTTGTCTGTACTCTTCAGTAACCGACTCTTCGCAAAAGAAACACTTGTTGTTGAAATCAAATAATAATGCAGCCTTACTTGAGCGAGTCGGCTCGGGCTGAGGTGTAGGAGTTTGACTTTCACGACGCAAATGTGCCAATATCCTTTTCTCGTGGATACGAGACCAAGGTGAATAGCAATTTCTTCCACTCTTTCCAGCAAACGTTGGTGTTCCTGCTCTTTGCGTTTAACAGCATAAGCAAGAAGCGTAGCAACTCCTCTCTTCTTCACCACAGACACATCCTCACCTTTTAAAGGTTTTTCACAAATAAAACACCGCCTGATGTTGAAAGCCATATCAGATTATTAGTTGTCGCTCTACACTCAATAACAGCTCAAAGAAAAATACACACTCGAAAATTTACTTACACAGTTGAGTAAGTTCTTCGTGCTGTTAACTAAAATAGAATACAGTTCATGATAATTTAATTGTTTAAGATAAATTCAGTTCGATCACTCATCAATATCGTTTAAGAACACGGGGGGTGAAGGGGGTGGGGGTTCAGCTATGTGGCACTGACCCCCTCCTGTGTTCTTGCATGTCGATATTGATGAGTTATCACCATAATTAGCATAGAACTGATGGTAATTGGTAGTTAGTTGGCTAAAAACGAAGGTTTTGGCAAATTTTTGCAATTTTGAGAAAATCTCTCCAACTTTGATCGGCTGTATCTCGGTTTTTATTAGGTTTAGGAAAGAAGTTAATGGATACAAAATTGTAGCAAATTTACTGCTCTACAACTTTGTAAATAAATGTTTCGGTCGAAAACCGCTTAGTTTAGAAGATATGAGCAAAAAATCTAAAAAAGTCCGAAAATGTTGAGGTTCTTCGGCCCTCCCAAAGTTAGCACAGGGTCCTCGAGTAAGAAAACTTAACAGAGTCATCCCACAGCATCCTCGAACAACCTGTAAAAGTTTCATTAAGTTTGGATTTTTTTTCCAGCAGACCCTACTTTTTTTGCTCTGTCTACTGGACTATATAGTATAAGTGAATTTTTGTCTTGAATTATTCCAAAATAAAACTATTCATTAAGCGGAAATAAAGCTCTATTATTATTGTCATACTATCTACTGCAAGACGAGCCAAGGAAAACACTCCATATAGATGGATGAAACACTTGTTCAGCGACAGAAATATCTATGAAGTGATAGTTACGAAGCGGTGTCCACATGGAACGGAGCCATTTTCACTTTTGTGGGACGAACTCCTTGATGAGCTGAACTGTAAGAGTTGCTACACTCAGGGATACGCTGATGATCTGGCTATACTAGTAATGGACAAACACATTAGCAAAATATTCGAACGAATACCACATGCTTAAAGAACAGTGGAGAAATAATGCAATAAAGAATATTTAAAGGAGGATCCTTCAAAAACTGCGCTCATACGCTTCACCATAAAGAAAAACAAAACTTGATTGAATCTTAACCAGATGTGAAATACCTTGGGGTAATCCTCGATACTAAACTAAATTAGAAATTAAATGTGTAAAATAAAATTTATAAAGGTAATATAGTACTTATGGCAACCAACGTATATATACTAACGCCTTGAAGAGTACACAAGCTGTGTTTATCCGTGGTGAGACCCATGGTTACTTACGCGGTTCTCTTCTGTGGTGGTAAAAAAGGAATAACCGAACTGGTTCTATCCAATCTTCAGAGGTTGGCGTATCTCTTTATAACAGGAGCATTTCGAAGCAGTCCAACTGCTGCTCTGCAATCCGTTCTCAACATAGCATTGCGAACACATTATGTGAGGGCTGAGGCAAGAATAGCGGCACACAGATAAGAAATTTAATGATAATTCGTTTGGAGGGTTATCATCTCATGACCAAACCAAGATGATAAACATTATCACTCTCCTGGAGATGAGAAGTGATAGCATGCTGCCTAAAATCAATGATATATAACTGTTTAACAACCTGATAAACTCGGCAGAAATGAACACAATGTCAAAATCTGACAGGGAGACAAAATCTGGCGCCGCGTATTTTTTTTCTGCAATCTTCTACATAATTGATTTGACAGTTGAAACATGTTCAGGGGTGTACCCCGAATGTTAATTCACGTTGGCGTCACGCGTGGGTGGTCGCGTTAGCCGCCATCTTGGAAAACACGTTTTATCAAATATCTCGTGAACTGTGCATCGTACGACAAAAATAGTGAAAACCATTTTCGTAGAAAATAGCATTTTATACAACTTTTATGAATAATTTTTTTCTGTACAATGCATAGATTTTTATTTAAAGCGCTCTAGACTTTTTCAAATTTGTTTATTGCTAAATATTTAGTTAACGGTTGATTATACATGAAAGATGTAATGACAAAATTTGTAGAGCATAAAATTTGTTATGAATTTCATCTGAAACTTTTTTCTGTGAAATGTATACTTTAAGAGCTATAGCTCGATAAACTTGCACCTCGTAAATTATCATACGAAATGTTGCTCGTTACTACGAGCAGAAAACATTTCGTATCGCATAAAATGGCATAAGGTGTTCATAAATTATCAATACTACTATTATTAATAATAATTTATGTTATTATTATATCATATTTTCTAAAAATTATTTTATTTCAAGTATATTAATAATATGAGTTTATTTATTTTTTTTATGGTAGGGGAAATGCATTATGTACGGAATGACGGAATCCTGGATCCGTGATAAGATTGATTGAGTTGAATAATAATAATAACAATGATAATAATGATAATGAGAAGGGGCGCTGTAAGGGCAGGATGAAGAACTACTCCAAGGAATGTGTGAGAGGTTTTTTAGTGAGTAACCAGCAACATCAGGAGTCTCACACGGGCGTAAAAAAAATGAGAAGGAAAAGGTGGAGAAGGGGATACCAGAGTTGAATTGATGCAAATTAATTTTTTTAATGAAAAAGTAGTAGTAAAACATTTATTTTTATAAAAAAAAAGTGACACGTTATTCTATAAAGCAAGTCTCATTTATTTCGATGATGAAGGGAGACACTCATTGCCTTGCAGATCTCAGTCTTCTGCCTCCGTTATAATAAGTGAAGGAGATGGATCGAAATTTGAGTCTTCACCATTTTGTCTTCGATCGTATCCACTGCATCAGGCACATTGTCGCATGTTTATCCACTAAAATTAGAACAAATAATTGAACATTTTAATCCAGCTTTTCGGCATCCACAGGCAGCCCCGCAATTTTTGGTGCATGTGCAAGAAATTATTTGTACTAAATTTGACGGTGCGGGACCCATAGTAGTTCGAACTAGTTCAAGTCCGGTTGAAGTCTACTTCCAACCCCATTTTTCCGGTTCATGGTAAAATGCAAGCCAAGTTTGAACCTGCTGAAGGAATGGTAACGTGCCGTATCTCGGGTTGGAGGTAGAAGTGATAGATTAAGCTTCGCCTTACCTGCCAATTTCCCGAAGCATTTGTATCGAAGAGAGTTAATAGACGCTTCAGATTCGTCACCTCCATACAGCGCAATGAAAAAACGTTCTCCAGCATTACCAGTTATGTTTGGATCAACGTTCTTTCCGGTGAACAACTCCACAGCCTTCAATAGAGAATCGTTGCAAAGTTGAAAAAACTTTGGTTTTCCCTATTTTATATACACAACGCACAATTTTTCAGTCCAAGCTGTAGTACAGAACACAGAAGTGACGCAGCTACAAAAAATTTTTTCTAATGGGTTTCAACCCATTAGAAAATGAGGAGAATGTAATGAACATGAAAGAAAAAATAATTTACGGGCGATCTGAGGTCGGGAAGGGGAAGGGGGTGAGTTTTTAAGGGTAAAAAACGATTTATCTCGATTTCCGGCAAAACTACAATTCCTATGGAAAAAAGTCGAATGGCAAAGTTGTAGGTAATGAAAAGATCTACAACTTCTATTTACACACTTTTTTCACATAACCTCAAAATTTATGTGAAGAATTCAAAAAAACCAAGTTTTTGGTTTTTTTATTTTCATCTTTTACAAAAAAAAATATTTTCCAACGAAATTTTATGGAAACTTACCTTTTCATGTCCCAAATACACTGTAATTTATTTGATTTGAAATATATATTTTTTCACCTTATTTTGACTCAACATCGAAAAAGCACCCTAATTTTCTATCGAAAATTCTCCTGTCAAAATATCAGCCTTGTTCAAAAAGTTGGTATGCTTTATGTTCGCTGAAATCTCTACTTTCCGATGATGTATAAATTACTGTAGTAAATATTCTCAGAAAATGCAAAAACTCGAATTCGAAATTTTAATTTGGCAGAAAAATGAAACGGTGGAATAGATCATGAATAAATATTTGCGCTATGTAGGAAAACATTACGCAGCAAGCAGCTATATTGTTTTTGATGGGTAGGTACCTCGAAATAAAAAAATCAGTTACTGTCACAGCATTTAACAGTACCAGCAGTTAATTCAACTAAAAGACAACATTCCAGAGTTCGATTATTAAAATTATGTTAGCATCAGCATCTTCTTCCACTTGTTCACAGGAAAATCCTTGTGACTGTAATCTTTCCACCAACGTTTTTATTATTTTGTCCCTGTTTTTCTCATTAGATAAAATTTTTTTTTGCAATAATGGCATTTTTGTATGGTTTTGATAATCGAACTCTGGAATATTGTCTGAGGTTTTTCTACGACTATGTTCTCCTCTTTTAGTTGAATTAACTGCTGGCACTGTTGTGACAGTAACTGATTTCTCAATTTCGAGGTACCCATTCAAAACAATATAGCTGCTTGCTGCGTAATGTTTTCCTACATAGCGCAAATATTTATTCATGATCTCTTCCACCGTTTCATTCTTCTGCCAAATTAAAATTTCGAATTCGAGTTTTTTCGATTTTTGCATTTTCTGAGAACATTCACTATAGTAATGTACACACCATCGCAAAGTGGGGATTTCAGCAAACATAAAGAACACCAAATTCTTGAAAAAAGCTCACGTTTTGACAGGAGAATTTTCGATTGAAAATTAGGGTGCATTTTCGATGTTGAGTCAAAATAAGGTGAAATAATACACATTTCAAATCAAATAAATTACAGTGTATTTGGGACATAAAAAGGTAAATTTCGTTAAAAAAAAAAAATTTCTGTAAAAGAAAAATAAAAAATCAAAAACCTGGTTTTTTAAATTTTTAACATAAATTTTGAGGTTATAAGAAAAAAGTGTGAAGGGAAAAGTTGTAGATATTTTTAATACCTACAACTTTGCCCTTTGACTTTTTTCCATAGGACTTGTAGTTTTGCCGGAAATCGAGATAAACCGTTTTTTACCCTTAAAAACTTACCCACTTCCCCTTCCCGACCTCAGACGCCCGTAAATCATTTTTATATACAACTGTGCGTAAATTATGTTTTTACACACCCATATTAGTGCGATAACTATTACTTTAACGCACTAGTGCGGTAAAAATCAGTTTAACGCACTAGTGCGGTAAAAATCATTTTAACGCACTAGTGATGTAAAAAATTATGAAACAAATTTTTGTTGAATTTTTATTGAAATGATAATTATTGGCAATTTTAAATTAACACACAAACATAACTTAAAAACTCAACAACTCAAAATAAAAAAACATAATTGAATTACAACTAGAATAATTTAAATTATTTTCATGATTTTAAAAAGCTCGGACTTCTTCGGTTTATTGCCTATGGTTTTTCTTCTCAAATAATCTTGGAAATTTGTCTATTTGCATGTTCTTTTTTATGGACAAGGTGGACTTCAGCATTGAATAATAGCACCAAAGCGACTTCTTTTCCTTGAACTTATCTTCAAAATAGGCAATTAATACATCTTCATTAATGTTATCCACTTTTTTATGGGAGCACCATTCGATTAACATATCATAGGCCTTTTCGTAGCGACTTCCGGATTTCTGTGGTAGCAAGTTCGCCGTAGCAGCTTCAACTAGCCGTGAAATCTCCATATTTTCGACTGACATTTTGACTGACAACTTCAAAGTGGCGTTGCTTTTTTTTGTCGCTATGACATCCTAATTTCCATAACAGTAAAAAAAATAAAACATTGCTGGTGACCGAGTTGGGAAATTTTAGACTATAATTAATTTGTATTTAATCAAAACGAACGGTTGTAGATAAAATAGTATACATAACTCGCGTGGTAAAGGTTTTTAGCTTACTTAAGTGAATGAAAAGACTCGCCTGTGGCTCGTTTTTCAAACTTCACTTAGCGTGTGCTAAAAACCTAGTTACCACACTTATGTAATATACTATTTCTTCAAACATCATATAAGTGATAACTTTTGGAGTATAAGTACTTATACTCGTAAGCGTATAAACACATTATAGTACTATGAATTTATTCACAATGGTATTTATTATTTTTTAGTAATATTACAATATACAATTATAAAGATTTGCATAATTTAAGAATCCTCCACTTCTTGCAATATCGTTACTATTCATAACAACTTGTCCAGAGTGAACGGCTTTTAAAAATCCATTACTTGTATCGGGTTCATTTAATGAAGATTGTTCGAGATTTTCCGCGGAGCTAGGTTGAAGAATTCTCTTAGCAATTTTGGTTTTACTTTGCACAGAATCTTCGATGTACCCTTCGGCATCTGCATCAGATTTCCAACCCCCATGCCTTTTCAGCGTAGTGATATCCACCCCGCTATCAACAATCATTGTTGCGGAAGTTCTTCTTAAGCAATGCCCTGTATATTCTTTCCAATTTGGAATCTTCAGATACAATACCACGTCTTTTGCTACACTACCAATTTTATGGATACCTACCCATAACAGCTTTATAACATTTCCCATTTTGATATTTCAAAAAAAAACGTCGTTCCTTAAAATCGGCAGGGCGCAAATTAACGTACTTTCTATATTTGCTTAGATATTCATCACCCAGGACGTTGAAGGTTCTACTCTTATTAGTTTTAGTGTTGGAAATGTTTATTAGCAGCAAAGAACCATATCTTCAAGATCATCAAGTATCATATTCACTAGTTCATCGCAACGACATGCCCCAGATATTCCAAATATCAAAACTACCTAAAAAATTAAGTGTTTGTTAGCACAATGTGAAACAAACAAAATGTAATTTTATTACCTTCATCGCCAAATACTTTTCATCTGGGGCTTCAGACAAAATTTTGCTGAACTGTTCCCTTGACAAGACTCTCGATTTCTTTGGATTATAACCTTCTCCTTGCTTTTTTAAAAATGCACGCAAATTGTTGTATTTTTCAATGTCCACATTATGCTTCAAATTCAACACGGACCTTATCATTGAATAATGAGCCCACAAACTAGAACTCTTCATTTTCAGTGCCATTTCGGCAAAATATGCCAATAAAACGTTCTCAGAGTATTGCACTACTTTTTTTCCAATGCACCATTTGTCGAACTTGACAAAGGCAGCTTCATTTACTGCAGCAGATTTCGTCGGCAGCAAGTTTTGCATAGCTATTCTAGCTGCTTCTACCACCTCGGGAGGATCATTACATATTTCTAAACTCATTTTCTTCACCGAATTTGAAATATTTGTTGTAATGGATGTCAAACAAGTACGTATCCATGACAACGATTGTTAGCTTAAATTCTAATTTATCCCGCATTTTAAAAATATGAAATATTTATCATTGATTATTATATTATGTAATTGTGAATGACTAATAGAATAGTCACCGCTCTTTGTGAGAAATTTAGGAGGTCAGTCATTATAGTGTTATCGAATTGAAAAGGTTGTTTTATTCCGAAGAATAAGAATATTCTCTAATATTGCAGCGGCGGGATATAACGCTCTATTCGAAGAGGCTTAAATTAGTGGTAGTTATTTAGTGTAGTAGTATTCAGTGTAGTTAAATAGAAGGAAAAAAATCAGTAAAAGTTAAATTTAAGTAGTGAGTTAGTGAAAAGTGAAAATGGGGAAAAGTTCAAGGAAAAGACATGTGACATCGTCATCGTCATCGGATTCCAACAGTGAAAGCGATTATGGTAGATACAAGCGAAAATCAAATGCAAAACTGAAACGTAAGTCAAAGAAACGTTCCCCGAGCCCGTCACGTACACCACCACGTAGAACTTCCGTAAGTACTAATTTAATTGCTTTGTCTGCGGAAAATACATTAGTAAATGACCAAAATGAAAAATTTGAGCACTTGGAAAACGTTATCAAGGAACTTTTGGCACATAAACCACAAACAAATTCAAATAATATTAGATCCGATTGCATTCCAGAGTTTTCGCCGGATTCTTTGGGAGCAAGTTCAAGAAAATGGCTTGATAAAATCGAACAATTGAAAGCAATTAATAATTGGGACGAAAAACTCACTATTTATAATATGCAGTCCCGTTTTGAGGGTTTAGCGAAAACTTGGTATAACAGTTTGGATAGTTACGACCACACATGGGAAGAGTGGAAAACCATGATTCATAACGCATTCCCAGAGCACAACGGCTTTCCATCGACATTAAAAAAAATGATCAATTTGGTAAAAACACCTAACCATACGTGGACTGAATATTACTTTAATAAAACTGAATTACTGCGGGCTTGTGAAATAAAAGGGAAAAACGCCGTAGCGATGTTAATAGACGGGATAAATGATCAAGCAATACAAAATGGTGCAAAAGCCGGCAGATACAATGAACCCGAAGATCTTTTTAAGGATTAATTATCTGCGTTGGCATCTACATCATGCAGTGATGTTAACAAAAAACATGTTCGGGACAATAAAATTTCCTTCAAAAGAGAAAACGTCTCCGATGAACGAAAATTCGTAAACGGGATAAATCGTAATTGTTTTAATTGCGGGAAACGAGGTCATATTGCCAAAGATTGTCGCAACAACAGACTTGAATGCTCTTTATGTAGAAAGCTGGGACACCCGGCCGAAAAGTGTTATAAGAAAAACGTTCTCCTACGAAATCGTATCATTCTAAGACTGTAAAACCAGCTCTATTATGCAAGACAGCAAATAAAAATTTTGAAAAATGTTATGTAATGCCATGTAAGTTAAATAAAATTGCATGTGAAGGATTAGTAGATACGGGTTGTTTAGTAGTTGCAATACGTGCGACAACTGCTAAAACTTGTGGTGTTAAATGGTAACCCTGCAACGTTTTAATTAGTGGTTATGCTGGCGGTAGTGTTTATGCATTGGGTTCAACAGAAGTCAACATCGAAGTGGATCTGATTGATGTGACTGTTCCTGCGCTTATTGTTCCGGATGACGTACAAACTGTGCCATTGATGATTGGTCAAACCGTATTAAATCATCCCGATGTGGTGCTTGTTCTAAAGGACGACAAGCTGAGATTGTTTAGGACCAATATTCTGGCTTTACCGGAAGTTGACGAGCTCCCTCCTAGCAAGATTAAGATGTACGTGGACAAGGATGTGACCATTCCACCGAACCATATTGGGTACGTGACGTTTACCGTGAACTCAAGTTATCAAGGCGATCTCTTCATAGATCTTCAAAGACGGATGATACCATCGAATGAGTACTGTGTACCTAGCTGCGTAGTGTCTACAGAGTGTAACATTTTACCAATCCAGAACGTGGCGGACTCTGAAATCACATTCAAAAATTCTCAACTCGTCGCTAGAGGCCAAGTGTGTTTCCCACAGGACCTTCCGGGAGAAACACAGGTAAGCGTGTTTGAAATGAAATCTTATAAATACAGACCATTTACTGTAGACGAAATTGATTGTGATGATTCCCTTAAAGATACTGATCAACAAAAATTAATATTATTGCTTAATAAATATCGTAATTGTTTCGCTGAAACTTTATCGGATTTAGGATGTGTTAGGGATGTCGAAATGAAAATTCTCTTGAACGACGATAGACCGGTAACGTACAGACCCTACCGTCTTTCTATGAGTGAACGGGAACTGGTTAGACATAATGTACGAGACATGCTAGAAAATGACATAATTCGTGAGCTAATTCCAGATATGCAAGCCCGATTCTTTTGGTTGAGAAGAAAAATGGAGAGGTTCGGATTTGTGTCGATTTTAGAGCTTTGAACTCCAGAACTATGAAGGACTGTTACCCTTTACCCCGTGTAGATGATCACTTGGAAAGATTGAAGAAATGCACCTTCTTCAATACACTCGACATGGCTAGTGGCTATCATCAGATACCTATGGCGAAAGACTCTATTGGGAAAACAGCCTTCGTGACACCGGATGGACACTATGAATATGTGAGGATGCCGTTTGGGCTGGTCAATGTTCCTGCTGTATTCCAGAGAGCTGTCAATCAAATACTGGGTTCATTACGATTTACCACCGCTCTTGCTTACTTGGACGACATTTTGGTTCCATCGAGTAATGTGTCTTCAGGGCTTGAATCTTTAGAGTGCATATTACAACTGTTTCAACAAGCAAATCTTACACTACGGTTATCGAAATGTCACTTCTTCAAAAGAACCATCGAATATCTGGGACATGAAATCAGCGAGGAAGGTGTCCGTCCAGGTATAGGTAAAATTTCGGCAGTTCAAGCTTTTCCGACTCCTAAAAACGTTCACGAAGTCCGTCAGTTTCTTGGACTAGCGAGCTACTTCCGAAAATATGTTAAAGATTTTGCTAAAATTGCGAGATCGTTAACGCAACTCACAAAAAGAGACGCCAAATATGAATGGACTTCGGAGCAAGCAACATCGCTTGATCGTTTTAAGAAGATTTTATGCAGTAGACCTGTTCTTGCAATCTACGATTCAGCACTGGAGACAGAACTTCACACGGACTCATCCAAACTTGGAGTCGCTGGAATCCTATTACAGAAACAGCGAGATTCCAAGCTAAAACCTGTTCTATATTTTAGCAGGCAAACTAGTAAGGAGGAGCAGCGTTACCATTCCTACGAGTTAGAGACGATGGCCGTTGTCAACTCTATGCAAAGGTTCCGTGTTTATTTACTTGGAATCCCATTCAAGTGTGACTGATTGCAACGCCCTCCGTCTGACTTTGTCAAAAAAGGATCTTGTACCCAGAATAGGACGTTGGTGGATGGCTACACAGGAGTTTGATTTCTCGATCGAATACCGCCCTGGGACTCGTATGGCTCATGTGGACGCTCTAAGCAGAAACCCTGTGGATGGTCCTAGCCCATATGATGATGTCAATATCCTAAACGTGAATATTACAGAAAGTGATTGGGTATTATCTGCGCAGCTGCAAGGCGAACGATGTAAATATATATACCACGTACTCTCGAGGATACCAACGGATAAGAAAGAGGCTACAATCCACAAGAAGTATGTGCTGAAGAATGATCGAAAAACTAAAAATGGATTAAAGTGGATGGTGCCGAGAGCGGCCCGTCATACAATTGCCAATTATTTCCATGCTCAAGCAGGTCATATAGCAGCAGATAAGACCATCTTGCGAATAACTCGAGACTATTGGTTTCCTCGTTTGAATAAATATGTTAATCGGTACATTCGTTGTTGCCTTAACTGTCAATATAACAAAAGTAGTGGCGGTCCGCAAGCCGGTTACCTACATCCCATCCCGAAAATATCGGTACCCATGGATACGTTTCATGTCGACCACCTTGGACCGTTTGTAAGAAGTACGAAGGGAAACGCTTATTTAATAGTAGCAGTTGATGCCTTTACAAAATACGTAAATATGAAAGCTGTGAAAAATACCAAGACCCTACCGTTGACGAATTTCCTCAGTGAGATATGTAATACTTTTGGAACTCCCAGGAGAATTATTTGTGATCGGGGATCCTGTTACACTAGTGACGCCTTTAATAGATTCGTGAATAAGTTGGGAATAAAGGTAGTTCATAATGCCACGGCAACCCCAAGAGCCAACGGGCAGGTCGAAAGGTACAACAGGATCATTCTTTCGGCGCTAGCAGCATCCACGGAGAACGAGTGTCGTTGGGATCAAACCATAAACAAAATCAAATTTGGATTAAATTCGTCTACAAATAAAGGCACGGGGAAAAGTCCTCACGAGATGTTGTTTGGCTATCCATTAAGGGGTAGTAACGACTCATTTTTAAACAACGAAGTCTCCGATGGAAAAACCCCTTCAGATCTACTGGAAATCAGACAACAGGCAGCCAAAACTATAGAATCTGATCAACAGAAACAAAAGGCACGATTTGATGCAAAAAGAAAATGCGTTGAGTTTCAACTGGGACAACTAGTACTGATTCAGAAAAACGTTACCCAAAATGATGGCCAAAGTAAAAAATTATTACCTAAATATAGTGGTCCTTACGTAATCAACAATGTTGTCGGAAATGATCGTTATTTATTGGGAAGTCTACCAACAATCGATGAAAGAGGAAAAAGGTACAGTGGAGTATGGGTTGCAGATAAGATCAAACCTTACGAGACCAGATTCGAAGCAGAAAGTGAAGTTTCCTCAGAAGATGAAAGTGTTGTCTTGGGTGAAACGTCACCCGAACGCAAAACGTGCGAGAAGAGTGAAACGTCACTCAGAAGCGAAACGTTGCTTACAGGTGAAACGTCACCCGAACGCAAAACGTGCGAGAAGAGTGAAACGTCACTCAGAAGCGAAACGTCGCTTACAGGTGAAACGTCACCCGAACGCAAAACGTGCGAGAAGAGTGAAACGTCGCTTACAGGTGAAACGTCACCCAAACGCAAAACGTGCGAGAAGAGTGAAACGTCACTCAGAAGCGAAACGTCGCTTACAGGTGAAACGCCACCCGAACGCAGGACGTGCGAGAAGAGTGAAACGTCACTCAGAAGCGAAACGTCACCTAGGAATAAAACATGTTCCGAAGATCAGGATACACAAGACGTGAATGTATCATTAAAGGAAAATATTCACAGAGAAAGTCGAGCTTCTCTTCAAGATCTGTCCGTTACAGGCGGAATACGTCCTCCTCCAAGTACAGGTGGCGGGTCGGAAGAGGATCTCAGACTTCGACTAATCAGAAAACGATCTGCGGGCCAGTCTCGCTGGGTCGTTATGAAATAAAATATAATTGATGTTTATTTATTGTTGCAGGTATTCTCTTAGGGGTGTTACTAACTATTGAAGTTGAAGGCGAGGCTCTCGGATCGAGATCCTGGTAGCATGGCCGAACTGTTAGCTTAAATTCTAATTTATCCCGCATTTTAAAAATATGAAATATTTATCATTGATTATTATGTTATGTAATTGTGAGTGACTAATAGAATAGTCACCGCTCTTTGTGAGAAATTTAGGAGGTCAGTCATTATAGTGTTATCGAATTGAAAAGGTTGTTTTATTCCGAAGAATAAGAATCTTCTCTAACACGATACCAAAAAGGCAATATATAGTGAAATAAGATAAAGATTCAATCTTGTTATCTTTATTAAAAAATTCGTTACCTTTTGTTGTTTTATTTCGAATAAAATTATGCACGCTTGAAGAAAAAATAATATATGATATTCGGAGAATAAGATACTTTATGTGCTTCGCATGGACTTTCCACACGCAGCACATAAAGTATCACTTATTCTCCTGATATCATAGTATACTATTATTTTCAAACGTACAATAATAACGTCATTTCTCGATTGACAGGATCATCGAAAAGTTCTATTTCTCCGCCAAGGAGGAGAAGTGTTGTTATGCAACAAAGTGTTACTATGCAAAAGATGAATTGGTAACCATGAACAAAAAATTCTCCAATTCAAACGTCATTTTCACTTTCAACCACTTCTCACCAGGATGCGAATTATAACTATCAATTATTTTACTGTATATCTGTCAGAATCAATTTTGCGTGGCAACCGTAACTAGACAAATGTTCCACAATTCATAACGATCGTAAGTCGATAGAATTATGTGCGTAAATGTGAATCAATCCAAAAATGGATATTATTCAGATTTTTATGAATTTCAAAACGTTTGAAAATAAAATAACATATTTCATTCGGAGTAGAAGTGACTTTTCATGGCGAGCTTGAGCTTACCCGCCGAACGCATTGAGGCGTGTAATTGAAAGTGACACTTCTCCTTATGAAATAATATACTATTTCCTTTCATTTTTATTATAGGTATTCTCCTCCTTTTCCAATGAGTTTCGTTCTACTAATATTATTTTTTTTCACTTTTTATCATTTTTAAAGGCTTCTACCCTGGTCTGCTATGTATACATCATGAAAAGGCTGTAGGTATGACGAACACATATTTACTTAAAAAGTAAAAAAACTTTCAAAAGTTTCAAGAAAACATCTCTGAAATGTCTAGTTTGATTACCAACTGAAAAGGTTTTGAGTATAATGGACAAAACTAAGTAGTTACAAGCAAAACTGAGAGAAACAGCATGAAATAAAAAAAGAATCAACATGAATACTCTGCTTCAATGGTTTGAACGTAATGAGTTATATTTTTTGAATTTTCCTGACGTATAACAGCTCTCCTAAAAATACGGTGGACTTCTGAGAGTCTGATATTTTTTATAGAATCGCTGTTTTCCTGGTTATATAATTGAATTTGCCAGTTTTTACCTAGCTATAGAGTCAAGTTTCATTTCATATTCTTATGGTTGTGCAAATAAACATTATTTATTTTTATTATTTTAATAGTATCTCTGGTTGTTACATGAAAGAAAATACAATTATCTAGAATCTCTGGAGGATGGCCCAGGTTCAGATTCCGATGAAAGTGGAAGATTTTTCGTTGGAATAGCATTGGACTTTGAAAATTGCACATTTTCAGTTGGTATAATTCTATATGGAAAAATCTACAAACTTACTGCAGGGAAAATAATTATTCCCAGTAAACTGTAAAGAACAACTCTCTTATGTTCAGACACTTTTTTTCAATCTTCAAGTTGTGAATCCACGCTTTTCCTCTGTCCATCATTTCCTTGTTTCCCAACTTTGTTTGGAATACATCTTTGAATTGTCCAGCTTTCGGAAAGGTATGTAAGCTATATTCTGAGTTTTTTTTTGCCCAAGATGAACAATAGGATACACAACAATAGTGATTCATCTCTTCTGAACGTTTGTAAACGATCACAAACAAAATTAAACACAATTAAAACTCAACAACTTCTCGTATAAAATACACGTAAACAGATGTAAACAAAGCAATCTATGGCCCATGCTCTAGTGATATTCGACATCGGTAGGGGCGTAGCCCAAGAAAAATAAGAGTTTAGAAATTCTCCAACTTTCTGTGAAAGTTTTATGTTTCTATGGGTTAAGTATGAGAGCAAAATATTTTGGTTCAATTTGAATTACGAATAACGAAAACTCGATGCCGCATGGCCGCATGTTTTTATTGATGTGTTCTTGTCACAAACGTTTCAATAAAAAAGATGTTCGTGGATTAACTTGCCAGTGTCAACGAAACCACTAACAAAGTAAAGTTAACACTCAAATCCACTCACCATAAGATTAAGAGAATTTATTCAGGCAAATGAATATATAGTAACCCCATGGATACATAAAATATAACAAATTGTCTATTATTCAGCGATGTGTACGTTCCAGAGGTGATTACTGACTTGTAAGCCAGTTTATAATGATGGGAATAAAGTAACATCTGAAAATACTAACCATATAAATATTGGTAGATATCAAAGACCAGTTATGAGGTCTTTGGTAGATATGAACAACTAATTGTTGTGACAAAACTTGTAAATGGACTCTAAACCCTAGAAATGCAAAAACAGAAATAAGCGTAGTTGTATGATTAACTGGTGAAATATAGCAGAGAAATTTAAGGTACTTTGATGTGAAAAAAATGTCAAATAGAGCTGTATACCTTAAATCTGTAGAGAGACCATATTTTTTAATATTTGAATTGTTTCTTAAAAATAATTGATATAACACGAGGTTATTCAAAAAACTTCTACATACAAGTTGGCATCATTAGAGGGTACATACATGTAAGTATTATAGAAAATATTTATATCTAAACAAATCTGTAGATATGAATTCCAGAGATAAGGACTATGTATGAGTCTTTAACACTTGTAGACAGAATAAAATTTCGAATACATGTGGAAAAAGGATGAAGATGTGGCTGATCTACTATTCGGTAATTGTCCTTTTCCTAGGTAGATATGTCGGAGATTGCTAAATCAACAAATATCAGAGGAATGCAATATTGTGCATATTATTTTGTGGCAACAGTGGTTATAAGTTATTATTAGAAGACAGTGAATGGTCATAATGAAGTAAAATACAGGAACATCTAGCAGACTAAGGTTTTTTGTAGACAGCTGGTACAGATTATGGGAAGACTTATTCTCACTTGTGGTGAGGCTTTCAAATTTAGTTTTTTTGTATTATTTGTGATATTGAAACTAGATATATGTTATTTTAATGTAGAACAGTCTTTTCTAAATTTGAAAATCTTTGTTTATTCATATACCACAAGGTTTCAACCAACTGACAAACATGAATGTTGAAATTGAATTGGGATATATTTATGCTCAGCCCATGAGCCCCAATGCTATATAGGGTCAAATGGAGTAAATGTAAACGCTTTTTACAAGTTTGTTTGCATTTTCCCGAAATCATGTTTTGTTCCCATATCGCCAAGTCTTTGTTAAACATAAAAATGACTAGTTTGATAATGTACTTTTTATAGTACATATTCACTGAGAAAATAATAAGAATCCTATTTCATAAAAAGAAAAATCTGTGCCATAAAATTAACGTCATGTTTACATTTACCCGAAACTTTAGGGGTAAATGTCAACAGTTTACCAATGTACATATGATAGTAATGTGTTCTAAAATGAGAAAATGTTAACACATGACAGGTTCAATATTTTTCACAAAAGTGTTAAAAATTAGAGGAATCGAGTGGATTTAAGGGAAATAATAACCAGACAACAGTTCGGTTTGCTATCTCACTATATACTAACTTTATTCTCATAACTCTGACATAGATGACAAAATGGCAGTTACCTAGTTACTATATCAAAGTATAGATGGCATTACATTTACAATCTAATTTTTGATAACATTCCAATACCCCCACTTATCGAAAACTAACAAAGGAATTAATTTAAAATTTCAAACTCTTAAACCTATTTCTTTAACGAATTTATTATGCTTAATACTCTTCAATCCTTTAGTGAATATATCCGCTGTCATATCAGCTGTTGGCGAATAATCAAGTTTAATAATATTTTTGGATACAATTTCTCTTAGAGAATGAAATCTCACATCTATATGATTTGTTCTCTCGTGAAAGACAGGATTTGCACATAATTTTTGAGCTGATTGATTGTCATTGAATAACTTGACACAATCCAATCTGCCTGTGAGCTCTCCATGCAAATTTGGAAGATAATACAGCTTCTTTAGTAGCCTCACTCAATGCCATATACTCGGCTTCTGTGCTAGAAAGTGCCACCGTACTTTGTTTCTTACATTTCCAGGATATTGATCCTTCGGATAGCTTGAACACAAAACCAATGTGAGATTTTCTGTCAGTCCGGTCTGATGCCCAATCAGCATCTACAAATCCTACTAGAGGATTGTCATCCCTGGAAAAAAACCAAACCAAAATTTTTAGTTCCCTGCAAGTATCTCAATACACGCTTTGCGGAATTCCAAGGGTACTGAGTGTAACAATTATTAAATTGAGATAAATAACTAACAGTTTATGCCAAATCAGGCCTTGTTAATACTACTAGGTACATAAGACTACCAATAAGTTTCTGATAAGGTAAATCTTTGCTATATATTGTGCTATCTTGAACACCTGTATTATTATTGTCAATAATAATAATAATAATATGCTTTATTTGCTCATATACAATTCAAAGTATTGTTTAGCATCGTCAAAATTTACAAATAATTTGAAACATAATTTAAAACTTTTCGATTAAAATACATTCAATTCTTACAATAGGTAATATGACAACATAAATAAAATTCATAGATTAAAAAAAGTAGTCTTTTTGTTCATTTTTTAACACCTTAACCGTATCATGAATTTTCGATCACTAACAGTATCATCCGGTCTCTGAGACCTGCAGTATTTTTCATGATTTATTTCAAATTATGGTTTAATATATGCAAGTATTATATACAATTTGGAACTACAGTGCTTAAATTTGATTGTCTTTGTATAGTTTTGTAAATAATTTGTATACATGGGAATAGAAAACAAATCTTTTGTAAATAACTTGTTTATTTTATTTATTTTTTTTTTTCAAAACAATTTTTATTACAGAATAAGGGACAGTCAAATGTGTTTTAAAATTGGTATCAACTGAACAATGATTTTGTTAGTCCAAAAGTCAAATCTTTGTAGCACAAGAAGTACACACTTTCCGGCTGCATTCCAGGCATATTGGCTGGTCACATTTTATGCATTTATAATTTGTCTTCCTCTCCTTTGATGCTGGACACTTGGAGCAGGTTTTCCTTTTTTCTAGCTTGTCACTTGGGATGCAGCTATCTGGGTTTTGAGGATCTTCGTTCCCAACATATGCTTGTATGGTAGCCCTGATGTCACGTGGTAGGTTTGGTATTTCCAACCGTCTGGTCATATGTGGCTCTATGAGCTCCAGTGCCAGGTCTTGTACGAATAGGTATCTAGTCACAAGAGGATTACCTCGAAATGAGAGGTACAAGATGAAGGAGTTGATGCAACTAATATCCAACATTTGATAGAATATTGCGAAGGGCCATCTTCTGGTTCTTCAACTGGACGAATATATCGCACATTTCATGTCTAGCAAGTCCACCCCTGCTTTTGTTTTATTGTAGTAACAAACCATTTCAGGTTTGTTTTTTCTGTTCCCTGTTTCAATACTGTGGTGCATTGATGACACCAATATTACCGAATTATTCTTTTTAGGTACAACAGAAAGCAAAGTTGTATTGCCTGCAAATCCATATAGGGTCGACCCAACTTTTCTGTTTTTAGATGGTAAGAATTCAGGAGGTATTTCCCTTTTATTTTTTTTCATAGTTCCCACATACGTTAGTGATCGATCTCCAAGGGCATCGACACACTCAATAGAGGTAAAATAGTTCCTCTGTAACATTCCTGTTTGTATTTTCAATCCCCTTGCACAGTCGAATAACAGATTGTGTTGGTTTGCTAAGTTGTTGTTCTTCAGCGCTTAGTCCGATGCTATCACTATTTTTTCCTTTGTATATGTAGGCATTTACTAAATATGATGATGAAGAATCTGTCAAACACATGATTTTTATACCATACTTTTTGGGCTTTTTGGGAATGTAAACCCGAAACGGCCACGAAAAGGAACCAACATTTTGTCTACGGTGACATTGGGTCCAGGTAGAAACAAACTTTTACAATTGTTTATGAATTGCTGAAATATGTCACTTATGGGGGCAGCAGGATCAGTTCTTTTTCTCATTTCCCTAGTTTGCGCATCATCAAACCGTAAGCAAACCAACAACACTTCAAACCTTTTAGATGGCATCGTTGCCCTAAAAACTGGCCTGCTGGTGATGTCCTTGTTGAAAATAGATTTTACATTCTCATTGGAAGATCTCGTTACAGAATTTAGTAAAATTAGCCCTAAAAGTGCCCGCAATTCCAAAATGTCAGTGTCCTTGTATTGACTTTTGTTGGTATCTTCAGACAGATTTGCTCGATAGGACTCTAATTTTTCATTAGTATTTACTAAAATTTCACTCAATATTTCAGCAGTAAAATAACTTTCCCATACTTGTATTTTACCTGGGGCCTGGCCTACGTTTCGAGCTGTTCGTGTCGGGCCGGGAAGTGGTCCTCTCAAAATGTTGTGTTCGGGCGTTCGTCTTTGTTTGTTTTCTTCTTTCTTGCGCCACATACTCTCATCTTTACCCCAAAAGTATTCTGACTCCCCCTCTGGAAGAACAAAATTTTCCACTATATAGTGCATTTCATCTTCATCCTCTATTTGGAGTTCGTCATCCAAACTACTCCCGGCACTAGTGTCACTGTCAGCAGAAAAAACATAATCCGGATCTTGATCTGAATCGTCCACATCTACGTCACTTTCTTCCTCGACATTGTTGTGAATAAGTTGGAAAATACGATCACCAAAGTCATCGTCATTCACTCTTAGATCCCGCGACTCAGCCATGTCAAACAAAATTTATGTAGAACAAAAAATAAAATCTATTTACAAAAATATTTACAATGATAGTATGTAAAACTTCGAACGTAATCCGTATCATCCGGTACCACAGGCCGGGATTCACCAAACGCTAACCGTATCGTCCGGTACGAGAGACCGTAAACAAAAACAAAAATATGGTATCACCGCACGACGGAACACAACTAACTGAAGGTCACAAATAACAATTGGCGGGAAACTAATGAACAGCTACTGAGTGGGAGAAAGCGGACAAACCATCAGGGATGCCAATTTCGAAGAGCCAAATTTCCCGTCCGGTCTCAGAGACCGGTGATACGGTTAAAGTGTTAAAGATTGATAGAGGTAGGTTTTCATACGATTCTGGAACTGAATTGAAGAATTGAATGGCAACATTGGTATAGCTTTTCTGCGTCAGAAAAAAAAAGACGATGTTGTGGTCTTGACAAATTATGCCCGTGTCGAGTGTCATAATTGTGTCTGCTGTTGATAGTTACATAGTCCAAGATATGTGTTTTGATAAAGATAATGCATTGGTGAATATATAAACCTGGTAAAGTTAATATTTGCAGTTTTTTGAATAAAAGTCTAAAGCTATCTGTTGACTTTTTCCTCAATAGTATTCTAATTGCAGTTTTCTGCATCCTGAAAACTCGAAGCCACTCTGTTGAGTATCCCCAGAAATATGTCAAGAGCCGTACTATCACTCATACCATGTATTATATTGTTTACTTCATCTGGAGTAACTGGGTTCAAAAAAAGCGTATAGTTGTTGTGAATCAGATTAGATGTAATGGTGACAGGGTCGCTGCTTGATTTTTGCAGAGTGGCTGTAACCATGTCAGATATATTCACAAAAAAATCATTGAAATTTTCTGCAGTCAGAGAAGCAGGTAAATTATTTAATTTTTTTGTATTATTTGCACTATTGTTTAATCTGTCTGCAAAATAATTTCTCTCGCTCTAGATATTTTATTTTTATAAACTTTTCTCACTTCAGGAACAAAATTAGATAAATCTATATTTTGATTTTGTTTATTAAAAGTGTTCCAGAAATTTAGATTATCCCTGAATGTTCTGAGTTCATCATTAAACCATCCCTTGTTTTTATTTTTGTTATGGACCGTCTTTGTTTTTCTGGGGAAACATTTATCTAAGTATCACAAAAATAAGTTTTTCGAGGAAAATATCAAACAAAACATGGACACTTGAAGAATCTAATATTGGCTGCCAGTTAATTTCCTGTAACATGCTCACACATAATTCAATGTTTTTTCTACAAATTGGTCTAAAATTCAAAATACAGGTATGATTATGGTTTATTCTATTAGAAAGATAGTTAAAGTCTGTGGATATTGCCGTATGATCCGACCTATAGGTGTCCTATAGAGATAGAGTGCATTCATCTTTTTTATTTGTTATTCAATTGTCTAAACAACTGTTTTTAGAAATTTTAGATATTCTAGTTGCATGTCTTGTAAGAAACTCAAAACCATATGAGGTAACTAATTGAAAAAAGTCTGTAGTAGTTTGATTCTCTGATAAAAGATCTATATTGAAATCCCCATATATGAAAATTGGAATATTTTTGTTGGAAAGTACATTAAGTGTTTTTGTAAAGCAGTCTAAGAATATGCGTGACTCACCCTTCAGAGATCTGTATGTACAAATAATAATTACATTAGGATTTTTTATTTCTACACCTACTATTTCAGTGTTTTTCAACTGATAAATTGTCTATTGTTGGAATCTTCTCAACCTTCAAATTTTCTTTCACGTAGATCACTACTCCTACACCAGTTGTTTGTTTTCGGCAGAATTGGTTCACTATTTGAATGCTACATTGATCGATCGATGTTTTGTTCTGACATCCAGTGTTCTTGATAAGCTGCGAATGTTAAGGAAGAGTGTTTTGAGTAAACTTTTTTCAACCCCTGGCAAGTTTTTGATTTTTTTGATAGTTTTTTGTATTTTAAAGTCATACCGCTTGATTCCGAAGTTTTTCGGCCAAAAACTAGGGTTATAAGTCCTCCTTTTTGTCGAAGGGAGCTGTTACCAAGAAACATTTGTTTTTAGTTGGATCTGTAGGTAGTTCACTAACAGTTACGGGAAAATTTTCATACCCAGGTTTTTTCTCCATGTAATCTAGTATTTGTTCAGAATTAACACATCGTTGGACACGGTACAGATATATCCACAATTTTCTATCAACTCCGACGAATCTATGAGCATGATCCTCTGCTGTTCCCAGTCTTTTAGTCTAACTAGCTTCATTTTGACTTTTGGGGCTATAGCGTCTTCTAGGGCGTTGAACCTGCCATCTATGTTCATCTTGAGTTCCCTTTTTTACTTCTTGAAGGGCTTTTTTATATCGTGGGTGGTTTTTTTTCAGGATATTTTCCCTTTTTTTCGATAGGTGTTTGGTTTGGATTGTTTTGATTATTTTTGTTGACACTGACAGTTGTATTTGAGGTTATGTCGGTGAAACTTTTACTTTTATTTTGCTGACTGGCAGTTTCTATTTGCAGTAGTTGGAGTAGTTCCAGTTTCATCTATTAGAGTAGTTCGGTTGTCACTGACCTCATCATGGATGGTTTGATTGAGAGGGTACTTTTTGTTCTGCAGTTTATGAGAATTACCATAACACCATTTTTGATAGTTTTCTACTTTTTTCTCTAAATAAACCACTTTTTCCTTTAATAACTCACAGTAATTTGGTAGGATTCTGTTCTTATCTTCCAGCTCTTCAATAATTCTCCGAAGTAGGGCTTCCTTTTCATTCAATTGTCTTGTTTTGGTTACATTTTCCTCTGGTGGCGTGGAGAACTCTTCATGGCGACATAAAGAGTTTTTTTTCTCCTGTGCTCGTTTAGAACACGATGGGTGATAGATTTCGCTACATTTTTTACACTACTTTCATTTCGTTGAAACACTACCTTTGCAATAAGAACATGTCTTAACACCTTGATTTTCACCAATTTCTTGGGATCGCTCATTCGATACATCTGGCTCGTCCGCCATCTTCTTATGTCATCCATATATAGGAGTACTTACACTCTTACAATTTATCATGTTCAAACGTTTTAAAATCAGATCTATATAATGTTCTTGATCTAAACTAATTTTGTTCTTATCATATCTAATTCTAGCACCTAAATATTCCTTAGCTCTACCTGAATCTTTGATTTTAAATTCTGAGCTCAATTTTTCTTTTAATAAACACATATTTCCATTATCATTGCTAAATACAAAAAAATCGTCAACATATAAAGCAACTATTGTGATTAAACAATTTCTACGTTTGATATAAATACAAAGTTCATATTTTGATTTTACATAACCGAAATTTTGTTGAAAATTGTCTATTCGGTTATTCCATGAACTGTTTCAGACCGTAAACAGCTTTCTTCAGTTTATACACTATTCTCTGATACTTCAACTTGAAAACCTTCTGGTTGACGCATATAAACATTTTCTTTCAGTGAACCGTTCAAGAATGTTGTCTTTACATCAAGGTTGGTGATTTCTAAGTCCAAATTTACCGATAATGCCAATAAGAGTCTGAGTGTACTAAAACGCACAACAAGAGCAAATGTCTCTTCATACTCTATCCCCTGTCTCTGTGCAAAACCTTTTGCCACTAATCTTGCACGATATGTTTTGTTATTCGCACTATCACACTTAATTTTGTACACCCACTTGCATTCCACTATAGTTCCTTGTTCTGGAGCATCTGTGAGTTCCCAAGTATAATTCTCGTCAAATGACCTTAATTCTTCCATCATCGCTCTTTTCCATTCATCACCATCTGGCCTTGATAGTGCTTCTGATGCCTTCAATGGTATATCTTCCACACTGATATCATCAGAATTAATATTTACACATGTAGGTAACATAATCATCATAATTCTTTGGTACTTTTTCGCGATTTGACCTTCTGACGGATTCATTTGATATGGTTTCACCGTGATGGACATATTCTTCATCGCTAGTCTCTAAATTGGTCTCAATTTCATCATCTTCTTCAGATTCTTGTTGTGTGCTCTGATCCCCCACTGAAACTGGCATCCCGTTTACTTAATCTCGACATTCCATTTCAATTTCTCCAATATTTTCTTCAGGGTCCATGTTAATATCTGGTGTCTCCTCATGTTTTTCAAAAATGATTACGTCTCTACTTGTATATACTTTACCAGTTTTTTGATTGTACAGTCTGTATCCCTTCGTAGTCTCTGAAAAACCTACTAAGATTAATTTTTCAGACTTTTTATTCCACTTTCTCCTGTTTTCCTTCGGGATGTGAGTCATGGCAGTACTTTCAAAAATTTTGACATGGCTTACATCAGGTTTTCGGCTGAAAAACATTTCATATGCCGTCTTTGGAATATTTGCTACAGCAGACCTGTTTCTTAAGTAGCAAGCTGTGTTTACTGCTTCTGCCCAGAAGCGTTTATCCAAACCTGCTTCATACAATAAACATCTAGCTTTCTCTACCAAGGATCGATTCATTGTCTCAGAAACACCATTTTGTTCCGAGGTATAAGCGTTAGATGTTCGATGGGGTATACCTTTACTTTTCAAATATTCCTTAAATTCTGTATTTTCATATCCGCCACCATTATCTATGCGTAGAATTTTTATTTTCTTATGAAGTTGGTTTTCAACTAAGCATTGAAATTCTTTGAACTTCCTGAAAGTTTCATTGTTTGTTTTCATGAAATACACAAAACACATACGACTAAGATCATCCTGAAATTGAACGAAATATTTTGATACCTCCATGGAAGTATTCTCCATGGGTCCTGCAACATCACTGTGTACCAACTCTAGCAATTCTGTTGCTCTATTACTATTTATTTTGAAAGGCTGACGAGTTTGCTTACCCTCACAACTCACAGCAAACTTTGCAGTTTTCAATCTGAGTGTTTCCATTATATGTAATACCCTGGATCAATCTATCTTTCATTTGACTCAGGTAATTTGAGTTTATGTGTCCTAACCTTTTGTGCCACGTTTTACATGTAGACACTGCATGTCCTGCAAACACATATTTATTTGAAACATCTAGTTCAACTATTCCACAACTTTCAACTGGAATTTTTGTGTTATCTGCAACTGTAATTTCTCTAATGAAAGGTTCCATTTTATTAGTAAGCCAATCCTGCCTGCACGTTAAGTGCACGCTTGCACCAGAATCGAGGTACCAATTACGATTATTGAAATCCTTACTAAAAAAAACTGCTGTGAAAGCACTCTTGGATTGTTCTTCACCTTTATCCTGAGAATTCTGATTGTTTTTAGGGCATTTTGACATCAAATGACCCGGTTGTTTGCATCTATAAGAAATAATTTCACCTTTGTTTTTGTTGTCAAAATCTCGAGGACCCTTAGGTTGATTATGACATTTCGATGGGCGATTTGATCTACTCGCAAAAGCGCCACCAGTTGAATTGTTATGGGTGCTGCCATCTTCTTGCATATCAAGAAGTTTAGTCTTGCTTGCTTCGGTGGTAATATCGATAGCGCTATGTTCCAACGCCATTACCATAGGAACAAAGCGTTCTGGCAATCCCGCCAAAAGTAAACTGCCAACAAACGTTGAGTCAAGCTTGAGACCCGTCATTATGCTTCCTAGCTATTCATTTGACGACTGCAATATTGAAGGTTGGGATGAGAGTGCTCTTGGCCATGTAGCTAAAGGTGGTGGTGATGGGACTCTTACGATTCCTAGCTTTTCACTTGACGACTGCGATGCTAACGGCAAATCTATTGGATCTAGATCTACTGGATCTTCAAAATTTGGAATCTCGTCATTATTTTGCGACAAATGATTATCTGCTGCCTTCAGGTAATCGTTAAGATCTGACTTCTCAAATTCTGACAAGGGACATTGGTCTTTATCGACAGGAAATATTCCGGTTGATCGAAAACCCGAAATAATATTTTCTGGTTTCATTGCATTTGTCCAAACAATCCCCAATAATTCAGAAAATTCGCCTTTTGACAGCCGGCCTGTGCCTGTCCCCATTTTCTTTTTTCCGTGAGCGATTAACTGCTTTCCCAAGCAGTTTTGATGGGTCCAAATACACATTTGTCGAGGGGTTGCAACTTGTCAGTTAAATGGCTTGGTAACTTGACTAATTGTATATTTTTATCGATCGCATGTTCTAAGATCCTTACGCTCATATGACTAGATGGCCGCCGAAGAGTAGCATAGCAGTTTGCAAGGGCAAGTTTCATTCATTTCTAACCTTATCATTTTGGGGAATAAACCCTTTTGTAAACCAGAAAAAAAAACTGAGGTTCTTCCATCCACCCGTTGTTCGATGTCGAGTATAAAGTACCTGGGAAACATTTCTGAGACGTCCATTTCGGCTGTACTGCGGCTCTTTTTAAATACAATGAGTGGTGGCACGGCAGACCCATCTGCCCCAACACAAGCTAGGAAAGTAGCATTTTCCCTACCACTTCCTCCCGATACTCTGCGAAGTGGTTTTCCTTTGCAACCAATGGCTCGAATGCGACTTGGGTCACTTGGAAAACCGCTCTCATCTGCATTAAATACGAAGCCCGGATTTGTCGATGCTATGCAAATTGTTACCTATTACTTTTTTTTCCAGGGTGTTGTAGAAATCATAGATGACTTCAGGTTTTCTAGCATCCTTCGCAGTTTTTGAAGATGTTCTGGTTTCTTTACTGATAGCCTAGGGTGGCGCTTTGAGAAGTCGTAGTACCAGTCATTTCCGGGCTTATTATTTTTTAACGGCGTTTGAATGTTTTTACTCTCAACGTAAGTTTTGACGAGTTCTTGTAGTTCGTTTTTATCGCATGGAAACCCATAGGCTGCCCGAGCCAATAACCATGCCTCTGAATTTAATTCGACTTCTGCTAACAGGGCTGGTTTCCGACCCCTGGTAGTGGACTCTAATGGAGTTTTTCTCTTGCCTGACAACCTTTGACAGATGACGGAAATAGGAACGCCATAAAATGACGCAGCTTCTCTATATGTTTTGTTTTTATTTTGAACATCGTCCAGTGCCCTTTTTTTTTGGTAATTTCTGGGCATCTGAAACATAATGGAGTTTACTTATCTAAAATTGTGCCGAATTTATGATATGAATATTCATTTACATTTACCCCAATACGATGTTTACATTTTCCCCATTCAACAATTATCCGGGGTAAATGTAAACATATATTTTTTATTAACCTAACCAGTGGATAAATACCATTATGTGCCATTTAATATATAATAAGTAATGGTAATTACTTTCCTTAAACAAGCGCCAAAACACCGAATATTTTGTTATAATGTCCGTTGGAGTTTACAAATTTTAACACGTGGCTGTTCTCGGACGTGTGACGGACTAAAACACATATACTAAGCTTTCAGTTACGCCAGCACGGTATTGTGGAGGGAGTAAATATCGCGAAACGCGGCAGATTTGAATCCATATTATTAACGTTTACAATTACCCCTGTTCACATTTACCCCACTTGACCCTACTTCCCTATTTTTTCAGTTTTCAATTCACTGATGAAAAATTTAATCGATTAGAGAAATTTGGCAGTAAAAAAACATAGCAGTGTAAAAATTATTTAATGAGTTTTGATAAATTTAAATACTTAGAACACAAATTTTGTTGGGCTCTTTTTTTTTTGTTGGACAGGTAAAACAAGTATTTCTTGTACTGTTTCTTGATGGTACAATTTTTGATTTCAATTAAGGCTTATTTAACTAATGGTAATTTGTATTTTATATTCAGCTGGCTTGTAGGTATGCACCTGAAAACTTAATTGTTCTTACTATTCAGTTTGTTATATATTATATTGTTGCTGATATACATGCTTTGATACCACATTTTTGTTCATATAATTGTGGGAAGGTAGGCATACATGTATTTATATGTACAGTACAACTCTCTTATAATTGACTTCTGGTACCTGCCAAAGTCCATCTTATGACAAATAATTTATGAACGTAAGGAGAAAAATGAATGCAAGAAAATAGTTGAAGAACTATTTTATTTAGTAATATAGTAAGTAGAAAAAAGTGAACAACGATGCATAGGTAGGTACTATGCATCTACAGTTATAATTGGGGTTGCCATGTGGGAATACTGAAATATCTGTTCAAATTTTGAAAAGTTGGGATTCTGTGAATTTTGGCGGGACAAATAAAAAACGTAAATTAAAATGTTTTTTCTTGTATGTTGGGGATTGATTTAATAAGCTAACAACAACTATAATCTTAATTTATTCTTCTAAACTCAAAACTACTTTTACCAATCGTTAACATGCTTCTACATACTTTACCGTTGGTACTTCAACATATGACAATATTCTTATATCTCATATACTCACATGCATAAAACCATAAAATATTTTTTTTATTTTTAGCGGATTCTCAACTCCTTCCATCGCTAAAATCATTCAGAAATATATTTCTGAATTTAACAAATAAACTAGTGGGTAAACCTTTTTTGAGGATGTAAGCTTGCTGATTCTACGTAAATCATTTTAATTGCTCCTTTCTTTACATCTTTAGATACAAAATTGAACTTTAAATCCATATGTTTGACTCTTCTATTATTTGCCGGGTTCTTAATTAATGCTAAGCATCCCTGATTATCACCATAAAATCTAATACAATCAAAACTAACACCTAAGTCTAAAAATAGTTTTTTCAGCCATAAACCTTCAGATACAGATGCACATACATAATGCTACTAACTCTGCCTCTGTAGAAGAAAGTGACACTCTAGTTTGCTTTTTGGTTGTCCAACACAAGGTGTTGCCAAATATTTGGAAAACGTATCCAGTGACAGACTTTCTGTCTAATGTATCGCTTCCCCAATCTGCATCCGCTAAACAACAAGAATCATTACAATTGTTTCTTTTATATTCTAATACAATTAAAATTGTTGATTTTAAATATTTCGAGATCCGTTTTAAATGATTATGTCGCACACCTAGATTTAAACCGAATCAACTCAAAAAAGTTGATTTCTCAGAAATGGCGAAAAACTGTTTTCTTCGTTACTGTGCACTGCAGAAATTTTATGTATGGATTATTTCATATTATGTGTAGCTAGTACCAATAATAGGGACAATGTGTTAGGATATAAAGAGGTCTTAATAAAATGAAATGTGTAAATTGGATGATGAATTAGCGAGAAAGCAAATGAAGTACCAAAAACAATCAATATTTTTTCAGATGAAAAATAATGACCATTTTACTGCTGAAAATATTTATGTACTAAATAATAAAATTTATTCATGAATTGTAACATAATACAAAAATATAAGAACATTCTCTAATATGAAAAACAACTACAAGTGCAGATCAAATATATCATTTCACTTACAAATCTAATATAATTTGATGAACAAAAACAAAACTTGAATTTACTGCGTTTATTATCACAAAAATACTTTGAAAAATATTACACTGCGATTGCAATTTCGGTCACTAGACCATCATCGGGCGGAGTTAAGAAATTTGTTTTTGTTCATCATGTTGAATTATCACGTAGTAATGACGGATTCCATCAACTAAATAAGCAGTCGCGTAATTTCTGAAACAGACCATACGTTTCACGCACCTCGGTGCCATGAGGTGTCAAGTGTCATTGCATATCATTCTACTGTTTCAACACATCTGGCACATTTGAAAGTGTCAACACAAAAGTTTTATACAACACTGTGTTACAGCTAGGACTATATTGAATATTATCACAACTTCTTTTCAGTGAAATATTTCGTTCTGTTATATAACGAGGTAGTTAAGGATTAAGAATCTTGAAAACAATGAAGTAATAATTATCATTATCGCCCAGAACACTTTTATAATACACATCACAGTAGGTTTTTGGAATAACGTTCTTATCAATCAATTCTCCTTGTCTTTTTTTTCGCATCCGACAAAGCAATTTTTTCAGTGTAGGCCTGTGTTAAGCCAATTGAAAATAACGATTGATCGCTTGGTGACCCGTTTACTCTTGTGCGGGGAACTCTTTTCCGTACACAAGCTTTTCTATACGCTTCCTCACTGAATGATGTCTAATAGAAAAATGGTTCAGGTTGTGCTTTTTCAACTCTTAGAACCTTTATATCATGACACTTTTCATGATTTTTTTCTGATTGTTCTCCTCGTCTATGTTGAAATTGGTTCCCCACAATTCCCGTAATGCTTTGACATCATAAAATTTATTATGAGTCATTTCTACGACTCTGTAAGGTTTTCCCGTCTCTTTTGCTGTACCAATTAGTTTTGTATTGCTCAGGAATGCAGATCAGCCCCGACTTCAAATACATTTTGATTTGTTTTTCAACCACGCCATTTACGTTGTCACCCTCGTTTTGTGAACGACCACCTATCAAAAACTTATGAGTGATTGACTTGTTGACAGCGTAGGCATAAGCTGATTTGGAATTAATTTTTTTGTTGAACACCACAATTGTCCTAGTAGAAAATCAAGTCAATCTTTCTATTGGGATTTTGGTCTAACTGAGATTTAATGGAGTGCCATCAATACTGGTTTAACTTAAAATAATATATCAAATAACTTTGAGCCAGTCGTCAAAAAGAGCACAACACAAAATATAACTGCTTCAATTTCTAGCAAACAGGATTCAACTCGAAATAACTCCAATTTATTGGCTTCAAGTACGTCGCTTCCGCTTGAAATTCTGATGGACCATCAGAATTTGCGTTGTTCCTATGGTAATTCTGATTTTACTGTCAAATGGTGTAAAATTGTACAGTTTTTTAAAGAATTGTACAGTCGCCATCTATTTTCGTAATTTTGAAACTTTCTACCTATAAGCAATCAATAAAACCAAAATTTTGTTTTCCTAATTCTGATTTGTTTCTTCTGGAAGAAGAATATATCAATGTACAAAGAGATTGAAAAACAGAAATATTTATTCAGATATTTGTAAAATATGAAAAAAAAAACGATAATTCGAATATCACATGGTTCATAAGATATATCACAAAAAAATAAAAGAAATATGGAGAATTCACTAAAAAATGGACAGAACATAATTGAAAACAAATTAAACAAACTTTCAGTCCTCACCGTTCACAGAATTCAATGTATTATCATTGTACTTAGTACATGTTTTATCAGGCCTCCATTCTCTAGATCCGCCAGGAATTTGATTCATTTTATCTTTCACAGATGAAATTGATGCACAAGCTCTTATCAATAATTTATTTCTGATTGAAGTTTTGATCAGGGACAATTGGGAGAAACTTCGCTCAGCAGCAGCTGAAGAGTGCGGGAATGATAATATTATTTTGTCAATGATCATCAAATTTGGGAACATATCTTTGCAAAGGACATTTTTTTGCTCAGATACATTCTTCCAAAAATCAACTAAATCCGTTTTTTTAACCAATGTTGTATTCAGAAGAATATCACTCAACATCTGCCACTCGATATTGGCAGCTTCTATATCTAGCTCAATATTCGGAAATAACTTAGTAAACTCAACTATTGATAATTTATCCCCTGAGAAGGCCACATCAGGGATAAAATATGCTGTAAACTTCAAATATCTATCACCAAAATTGAACCTTTTTTTGATTTGTTTGCATAACTCAACATAAAATTCTAACACTCTAAGGTAAAGAATATGTAAATCTTCCTTGGAAATATGAAAATCTGGCGACTTGAGAAAAATCTCAGATTTGGCAGCTATATATAGCTTTTCTATTTCTACATAATTTGTTGGATCATTTATATTGATCACTTTGAAATCTTTTTCTTTTCTAACATTATTTCTGATGAATCACCTCAAAATAGTTTTATACAAAGTTTCAATTCTATTGAGTATAATAGGTAGCTTAGGTGCTTCAGACTCAATGTTGACTTTCGTTACTAAATCTAACACACAGGCTAGAAATAGTAGATATAGTTTGAAAACAGTGTTATTCAAAGCGCTCAAAATTGATCTAGCATTTGGCAGGTTCTCCTCTAAAGCTACTCTTTGAAGGAATAATGTCAAAGATTTCCAATGTTCTAGTATTCTATCAACTACAGCCTGAAATAATAACAATTTCATAAGATAGAAAAAAAGACATATTTTACAACCTTCAATGATAACCATCTTGTCTGACTTGGGCGAAGCATCTCTCTTGGTTTCTCATCGGCAAATATTTGACGTTCTTTGAGTTCCTTCAACCTTTTATTACTTTGTGAGAAATAACTAATATTTATATATATATATATATATATATATATATATATATATATATATATATATATATATATACACTGGCCAGCAAAATTAACGCAACACTAAAATTTGGGTCAATTTCAAAGTTAATTTTCTCGCGAACTGCTGAATCGATTTAGATAAAAAAAAATTTCAATGTAGCTTAAATCTTCAGAAATGACGTTATGAAAAGAGAGAAAATTTAAATTTGAGTTTCAGACATATACTGGGTGTTTGAAGAAAAACTAGTTTAATGCACAACTTTTGTCATATTCTGTGAGAATTCCCATCAACAGTATTAGGTGTCTCCCTAAATCGAAATATAGCCCCATATTGAACAACCATTTTGTTTTTTTATTCAATTTTTTATCTTGCTTATTAAATCAAATACGGAATTTAATGTAAAACGTTAAACTAAAATTTATTTAGAAAAAATTTGAAATAAAATCTTAAACATTAAAATAAAAAGTCAACATCGGATGTTTTCTCCCCTATTCCTTATAACTGATTGACATCGACGACCCATATTTTGAACCAGACGTCTAATTTTTGCTTGATCTATATTTGTCCATATTTTCCTCATAATGTTTACTTCATCATCCAAGGAGGCAGGTTGGGGTTGATGATCTCTAAGCTGCCCTTCATTAGATCCCATAAATGTTCTGTAGCGTTAAGGTCTGGACTACCGGGAGGCCAATCTAGGACCTCAATATTCACCTGATTTAGATAATTTTGTTCTATTTCCGCAGTATGTGGTCTGGCATTATCTTGCATTAGTATAGAATTATCTCCAATATAACCAGCCATAGAGACCACATGCTCTGAAAAAATTTCGTCAATGTACTTTTCGCTATTTAAAGGTGCTCCATGCAAGGACATGATGTCTGTACGAGCTGCCAAAGAAATTCCGCCCCAAAACATCACAGAGCCTCCATTAAATAACTCGGTTTAGCGAATATTATTTTGTGAATAACGTTCGTTTGGCTGTCGAATAATTTCTGAGCTTCGATCCTTGCTGTAGAGACAGAACCTCGTCTCATCAGTGAACAAAACTCGTTCCCAATCTTCAGCAGGCCAGTTTACATATTCCCTAGCAAATTGAAGTCCTTAAGTCTTTTTTCGACATTAAATTCTGTATTTCATTTAATATGTGAGATAAAAACGTGAATAAAAGAACAAAATGCTTGTAAAAGATGGGGCTATATTTTGACTTACAGAGACACCTAATACTGTTGATGGGAATTCCCACAGAATATGACAAAAGTTGTGCATTAAACTAGTTTTTCTTCAAGCACCCAGTATATGCCTAAAACTCAAATTAAAATTTTCTCTCTTTTCATAACGTCATTTCTGAAGATTTAAGCTACATTGACAAAATTTTTCATCTAAATCGATTCAGCAGTTCGCGAGAAAATTAACTTTGAAATTGACCCAAATTTTAGTGGTGCGTTAATTTTGCTGGCCAGTATATATATATATATATATATATATATATATATATATATATATATATATATATATATATATATATATATATATATATATATATATATATATTTATATATATATATATATTATATATATATATATATATATATATATATATATATATATATATATATATATATATATATATATATATATATATATATATATATATATATATATATATATATATATATATATATATATATATATATATATATATATATATATATATATATATATATATATGGTGAACTTTTCTACTGTACCAGGCAACATATTTGCTGCAGCAGAAGCACAGAGATTGACAAGAACATCCTTGAATATAATAAATATGGGGTGAAACTTCTTGAAACCTAGCTTTAACACCATTTATATTCCCCATCATGGTACTCGCATTATCAGAACCAAAGCCAACAACTTTCTTTATTGGAATACCATCATTATGTAATAATTCCATCACTGCATGGAAATGTGATTCAGCAGTAGATGAAATGACCTCAACTAAGTTTAAAAACCTGTCTTGTACTCTGCCATTTTTCCAGTATCGCACAATAACTGTGAGTGATTTTTTAGTACTAACATCAGTTGTCTCGTCAATGATGATAGAAAAACTTTCAGTTTTCAAGTCAAGGTATAATTCCTCTCTGAATGCAGGAGCCATAGCCCCAACAATCAATTGAGTTGCTTTCTTTCTTTTCAAGTGAATGTTTTGTGCTATTCTTGAATCTGGATAAATAGATTTATTGAAGGAAGGCAAGCTATCCACTAATAATGCCAAATTTTTATCGCAAATGAATGCACACATTCTCAATTCTGCTTCTTAAACTAGCAAAAATTTCTTCTGTATATCTGGATTGAATGCGTCAGTAATTAGAACACATTTTTTGCAGCCTCTACATGCTTGATATGCGAGTTCTTACTTTCATGTCTCTTCAAATGAAATTTTCCACTCCTTATAGTGATATTGCACAATTTGCAAAAAGGAACATTCCTTCCAGGATCAATCCAATTATAAAATTTGGAAAGTTTCTCAGTGTTATATACTTTCTTTTTTAGGCCATTATGTTCTACTTTAACAGCCAGATTATGCTGACTATTTTGATCCTCAATACTGATATTCTCGATATCACTTTGTGAATTATGATGACTAGTATTATCAGTTTCAGTTTCAAATAAATTATTAACGTCCGTTTCGGTACTCATAGTAGTATCAGTATCATCTCCAGTAGAAGTTGATGGTGTTGTTTTGTTGATGATGAACACGTACCTATGGAATTTATTTTTATTGTATACGGTTATTTTTTTATATTTAGCTTACTTATGCATTTTCAAAGTAGCCTAGCCTAGCTAAGCCCCTCTAGCTAATTTAGTACGATGTCAAGCAATGGTAGCAATTAGCAATTGCAATTAATTACTATACTGACATGACAGTTTCGCAATGACAATGATAAGTGACGCCAGTGACAGTGACGATCACGGGTCACGGCACGATTGCAAAAGAATTTTTTTTTCATAGAATTTTATATTTTGGGTGATTTGGTATGATTTTGTTTCTTGCCGACAAGTGTAGAATTAAACTTCTCAATATCGAATAATAGTCGAATTGTACAGTTTTGTACAGATTTTTTGATTGTATTGCCTTGGTACAGTTTAATATTCAAATGTACAGCTTTCTATACAATTGTACACCATGGAACAACCATCAGTGATGGTTAGTAGCAGTATTGCTGTTTCCAGTGTTGCCATCTGCTGGGCATAAAATGTCGCAAAAAATTACAAAAAAAAAACGCTAGAAGTCGCTAATGAGCGAAGCGAGCAAAAAGCGCGCGAAATTTTTGAAAATTTAGAGACTTTTTTTCGTGATTCAGCGACTTTTTGATCATCTTTCCTTATTTTCATAACATCAGATAATAGCTACAACGATATTAAAAAAAACATCAAACAAAATGAATATGAATTCTCCTATAACATTTCATTAGGAACTATAGGTAGGTACATTGATAAATAACAAACATATTTGAAGTATTTCTTTGGTCGCTCTACTCATTAACCATGTCAACTCATATTTCTAGCTGTTCAACAGCATACAGATCAGACACTTCATTGCTGTAAGTCACATTGGTTCCAATAAGATTCAATACTGATTCAGGCAAAATGAAATCTTTACAACAAGCATTACAATTTTTTGAACCATATCGAAAATACAAAATATTATTCAAAAGTGGCAGAAGTATTCGATTTCTTAGTTTGTTTTTTATTAAGTTCATTTGACTGAATACTCTCTCAATATCAGCATTCGAATGTGGCAAACACAATATTTGAAATTCAAGTTACGCCAAGTCTATAAATGGACTTTCTTGAACCGAATTTCGATATAGAAGAACTTCACTCCAAAATCTTTCAGTGTCTTCCTTCTCACACCACTCTATTATATGAATATTTGCCCACTGGTTCTCAATTTGTGTAATCATCAATGCATCATCAATAAGTTCATTGGCAATTTGAGTGATTGGTCTTTTGTTGTGTTTCAAACATTCACTTACTGATAGAATATTCATTTTTTCCAAAGTTAGTATGTTGTCAGGTAGTCTAGACTTCAACTCCTTTGTCAATTGAATTAAAAAATTAACACATCGCTGTTTTAGAAATGTTTTTTCTTCTTCGCAAATTTTATATTCTTTACATGAATTTTCAAATTAAAAACCTAAATATGGATTTGGATCGAGATAATTTTCTATGTTATCCGAAAAAATATTGATTCTTGCTGTGGGATTGACAATTTTGCTGACAATGCTACTGTATAAATTTTGTAAATCCATCAGTAATTTGGTGTGATCACTATTTGCAGTCTCCTAAATATTTTTTTTTTCTGAAGCAATGATATGATAGGATAACGAAAGTTTAAGTATATTCTGTTTTGATTATCTTTATACATACTGTACAGCATTTCAGCTGTTTAGCAGTGCTCACTCATTCTTGCTATTCTGAAGTGTGCTGTCAGGGAGTCTGATCCAAAATTTGTTTTATTGCATCTTCAATTGACATCCACCTTGTTTAAGCTAACTGAGGAATTTTCAAAGGAGTTTTGTCATTATTTATAGTTTTATATATTCTTTCATAAGTCAACAGTCTTATGGAAGAATGGGAGAACCAATTATAAGTTTCTCTGATTAAAAACTCACTATTTCTTGGTAATGACCTTTCAGCAGCTTTGGAAACAGCAAGCTGCAATGAATGACATACACATCTTATGAGTATTAATTTTGGTTGTTCTTGTTTCAAAAGTGCACCATTATTTGTTCCTGTCATTGTGGAAGCATTATCTGTTCCAATACCACTCAGTTTTTCTATGTCTAGATCAAACTTGGAGAGGAGATTTCTTATAGCTTCTGTTATGGTACTAGCTATACCATCATCTAAATGCACCAAACCCAGAAATGTTGACATCATTTTTGAATGATTTAATATCTTATAGCGATGCCTAACATTCTTTGTTCCGCAATGTCAATGTCATCTATCAATAAGCTATAATAACTACTTCCAATATCTTGTTTCAAAGTTTTCAGAAAATATGGTCCAATCACATTAACAATCAAATTTGTACACTTGGTTCTGTGTATTGAAATGGTTTCTCCAGGATCACATTTGAAATCCTTGTGAATATCACTTAAATGGTGAATAGTTCGAATAGATGTATGAACAGCTGAATATAAACATAACTGGGCCTCTTTTTGTTGTTTCACAGTCACTTTTACAAGAGATTTGAAATTTTTTCTTTGTTGTTTGAAGATCACACAGTTTTGCTGCCAGAATTGATTTACAGTATTTGCAGAATGCCTTTGTGTTATATGAGTGGTTCTTCTGGAAACGTACATTCAATAAAAATATTTCAGAAAATAAAAACATCCTTTTATAAAGACAATCTTTGGAATTCTTATAGGCTTGAGTATTTGAATAAGAATTATGAATATGGGCGAGGTAATGGATTATTATTTTCGATTATTTTGATGATAATGTAAATTGCCGGTCCATGGAAGTGACTGCATGCAGCTCCACTCTCCACTAAAGTGACAACTTGAAATTAATTGGAGTTATTGGTTATTTGATTGAAAAACTTTCACAATTTAAAAAGTTAACTGTGGCTTCATGAAGTGAAATCCACTTTTCGTTAATTAGTAATGAAGACTAGTTCTGAATTTCGTATTATCAGAAATGTTCACTTAAATGACATTAAGATGTCAACCGAAGTGACATTGGTTTGAATGAGACAATAGATAGTTATGGTATTGAATGTTTATTGCCTACTAAAAAATGTTAAATATTTGCGAAAGAACCAAAAGAAAAATTATGAAATTATGTCGTCTTCTGTCTCCAAATAATACTGTTGACGATGGTTAATAGTTGGAGGATTCAGTTTCTTGATGATGTTGCATGATTCTACATATGCAATATCGTCCTTCTCTGGAAAGATGAACAGATTGGTACCAGACTTTTTCAAAAACTTAACTAAGAAATCTTCATCTGTTTTATCCATGATGACACCTGCGTAGTAGTTCTTAGTTTTTTACGCCGAACACTCGAGCTATCACCTAATCGCTAATGTTGATGTTATCTTGGAACGATTTTACCTCGGATTTTTCTGTTTCAGAATCTGAACTATATATCTCTGATACTTTAAGTTTTTGTTTCTTCAGTGATTGATGTACTAAAAAAAAAGTTAAAGAAAATATAACAATTTGAATTTAGATGGATTTTTGCGGAAAAAGTGTTGATTAAAAGGATACATTGAGAAATACTCTGCGGATTTTGGACATCGATGGTTCCAATATGATAATGCCTACATAATTCACCTGGATCACAAACTAAGCAGCTCAATCTTCTGGCTTGAATTAAATTAGAATTTGACTTGGACCAAGTAATTTGATGAATGTTTGTAGTTCCTTTGAAGGGGACAAGAGTAATGTCATGTAAAATCTCTTCAATTTCAGAGAAATCTTCATTAATCGTCAAAATTTCTATATTTTTGCAATTTTCTTTCAGGCCATAATATAATTTTGAGAAGGTGTTCAAATCTTTTTCTTGAGCAACTAAAGTATCTGCCGTTCTCTTCACGGAACCCCCAATCCCATCTGGAGAACCTTTGCCGTGCGAACTTGCAGTGAAGTTCCACAAGAAGTTCGAGATATTGAATTGAGGGACTAAGTACTGAATCGCTAACTGAAACATAGTCTTATTCTTGTATTGACTTAATGGACCATCGCTCACAAAATATACTGTATCTAAATTGGGTATCATTTTCTTACAATTTTGAATTATTGGATCTAGATGAGCACAAATACCAACAGGATCATGGCGCAAACTTTCAGATAGTGAACAAAAACATTTATGACCGTCATTGGCCGAATACACTATTACAGTGTGCAAGGTAACTTGGGGCTTAGACCGCTTAGAGCCACCAAAATGAGCTGACTGAATCTCCTCTCCATACTTGCAGAGGTAATTCTCAGAAAAGTCGATATGCAGAATGATTTCAGTGGTTTTTAGATTTTTCTTCATGGATTGGATGGCTCCGTGCTGTACACGAACGTTATTGCAATGTTGCATGAATGGTTTTAAATTTTTTTCAAATTCTTGCACAAGATCATATTTGGTGCATTCAATATCTGTTTTGACGGTTCTCATACACATTTTGCTGGCCCCCTTCACTATAATGTTTACTTTCTTTGTTTCCCATTTTTCATAAATACATTTATTCAACGAGTTGAATACGTTCAAATTAAGACTCTTATTACTACAGACAGCACAAGATGGTTCTAAACATGCATTAGTTTGTTCTTTGCAGCAAATTGTGTCAAATATCTGCGAAGTATTGTTTTCTTTTATTATATTCACGTGTTTTACTTTTGAAATGAGTAGATTCATATTGGCATGCACTTTGCACAGACACGTGTTTCGTTCAGATACTTTCGGTATCAAAATCCAGAAAGGTCGTAATTTGCAAAAGGACGGATAACTCAGCTTTTTATATTTTGTAGTCAAGACAAATTTTTTATGCAAGTTTTTGAGATAATCATTCAAAAATCGTATCTGTTTTTTTACTTTTCCTCTAGTAATAGTCTCTTTTTTTCCCGACGTAAGTCGACTGTTAGCATCTAGCTCTAAGAATGCTTTACCTGCGTATTTGGTCTTAGTATATTTTGAATTTATTTTCTTCACTTCACTAGCTTTAAGCATTCTTCTGGAAGCTATATCTATCAATTCATTCTGAAATTTATATTTTTCAATAATAGACCCTTGCAGCACATCATAAAAATGTCTTTTTCTTTTGTTACTTTTATTATTCTTTGCAAAATTTTCCTTCACTTGTTTTTTAATTACTTCAGCAAACAGAAGATTGCGTTTTATTTTCGGGGATACATGTTGTCCTTCAAGTAGACAAGCAAGATTTTTTTCGGCAGTGCCTTTTGGATTTCGTAACTTTTTTTTCAAACGTATGCAACGAGATTTATACACATTCTTTCGTTTCTCCAAGACTTTAATTTTATCCAGTAGCTTCTTTTTTTGGCAATTCCACTTATTTCTATTTCTTTTTGCTATCTTTTTTCCGCAGAACACTCTGCTTGACGAAGGTAAATCTCGATTAATATTTTGCTATATTATATCATCCTCTATTGCAAAAACGGGGCTTGGAGGAGGAGAGCTGTACTCTAATAGTGCCTTCAATTGTTGGTCCCTTTTCTTCATTTTTCTGTGTCTTTTGTCTTTCTACCCATTGCCCGCGCAAAGCCTTTTGATCCCTACGACTCAATTCGTTCACACCTTTAATCAATCCTTCTTCTTTTTTCATTATGTATAGCTCTCTGTCTTTTAGCTTTACTTTCTCATGTTCCTCTGTATTATTTTTAATTTTCTTCCTGGCTCTCCTCATACTGAGTTTTTTCTGTTCTCTCCTCTTCTTTAATTTTTCATCTTCAGTAATTCGTTTTTTTGCCATTACATTTTACTATAACGTAAGATGATTCATTCGTTCAGTCAGATCTGAAAATAACGAAAGGAATTTAGTAATGAAAATACTTTGTATGACAAAATGGGTTAATCTTGTCACTTCTGTGGTCACCTGTCACTTCTGTGTACTTAATTGTTCCACAGAAGTGACGTCCACGGAAGTGACAGATGTTATGTTATTCTGCTTTCATCATTTAAATATTTGAGGTAAGGTCATGGTAAGTGTCAAACTGTTTTTTAGTCACAATGAGAATATTCTATTCCACTTGTTTCTAATGAATTATTTATTACCTCTTATTTGTTATCCACAGAAGTGACTCTGCGATCTTGACCACTACACTGAGATTAGACAAATCTCTTAATAATAAATTTCAATTGAAACACACGACGAGCGAATATCACAAACTGAAAAGTGAACGTTACTACAGCAGTTGTACCAACATGCGTGAAATAAATCTGGGTATATTTAATTTTTCACCTATTTCCGTAATGGCCACGGATGTGACATGATATTTAGGAACAGAGATAGATACATCAATTTCATTGAGCAGAAAAGTAATTTGAATTTATTACTAATCAGGGCGCACTTTATGTTTTTCGTTTAATTTGTTTGTATAGTGTATTTTTCTCTGAATTCACTAATTTCGTCAACATTAGTATTGGATACAGTCTACGTGCGACCAGGTACGTCCACTGAAGTGACATTTTGTCCACGGATGTGACATTTATGTAATTGAAAAGTTAATTAATTATCGTAGTATTTAGATGTCATAAAAATTTATTGGCAGGATTAAACTGGAATGATTTAGTAGATCATACAGCATACACTTCATCAATTTATTTGATTTTAATTAGTTTTTAATTTTTGGCACGCCTGAATGTACAATGTTTGAAGAATCACCCATATATAGTATAAGAACCAAACTGATTTCCTGAAATCAAAAGGGCTCGAATAGATGTCATTTTTGCTACAGGCGAATAAATTAATAAATTTCATTGAAGTCGTTTTGTGCAAAACCTCTCACCACCAATCGTACTTTATATTTATCTACTTCATTTTCCTCCATTGACTTATATGAAAATACCCATTTTGTATCCAAAATTTGAAGACCCTTTTGTCTCATTCATTTCTATTGATTCAAGTTCTCTTTCTACAGCCCTTAACCAATTATCCCTATTTGTTCTATTTTCTAATTCATCAAAATTTTTAGGCACATTATCAACAAAACAGCATGCATCAACTAATAGTCATTGAACTTTTCAGCCATTTTAACCTGTCTCTTATTTTCTAGTCTTTCTACAATATCTCTCTCATTTTTTTTTATACACTTGTTTGTCATTATTAATGTGTCCATTAATTTAATTTTCATCAAAAAACTCTTATCCATATATTCATTCCTTTCATAACCAAACTCATCTTCATTAAACTTAACATCTCTTGCAACTGTCATTTTTGACTTTCTAAATCCCACAATCTATATCCTGTTTTAGCATAACCCATCATTATACATTTCTTTACTTTTGAATCAAATTTACTTTTGCACTCTTTGGGTATATGACAACTTATACAACCAAAAATTTAAAGATTATTAACATTTGGTTTCATACCATACAAGATTTCTGCAGGTGTTTTATCTAGATTTGATGATATTTCCCTATTCATTAAATAATTAACTGTTAAAATAGCTTCTCCCCAGAATTCTTCTGGTACTTTGATTCTTCTAAAATTGCCCTTGCTCTCTCAACTAAACTTATATTCTTACGTTCTGCTCTTACATTCAGGTGTATACGCTATTGATGAACGTAAATAAGCAGTACGCCTCCTACCGTTGTCGAATATTACTAACGCATGGGCCATAGATTGGTTTGTTTACATCAGTTTACGTGTGTTTTGTATAAAATGTAGTTGTGTTTAATTTTGTTTGGGATCTTTCATAAACGTTTAGAAGAGATGAATCACTATTGTTGTGTATCCTATTGTTCATCTTGGACAAAAAAAATCCCGAATATAGCTTACATAACTTTCCGAAAGCTTGAAAATCTAAACTTGTATTCTAAACAAAGCTGAACGAGGAAATGGTGGACAAAAAAAGGTGTGAATTCATAACTTGAAGGTTGAAAAAAAGTGTCTGAACATATGAGAGTTTGTTCTTAACATTTACTGAGAATTATTTTCTCTGTAGTAAGTTTGTATGTTTTTAAGTCCGATGTTGTCCCACGAGAAAACTTACACTTTTATCCTAATGTGAACCTGTTCCATCCAGAGATTCTAGATAATTGTATTTTCTTTCATGTAACAACCAGGGATACTATCAAAATAATAATAATAAATAATGTTCATTTGCACAACCAAAATAACAGTTTATCATAACATCAAGAATATGAAATAAAACTTGACTCTATAGCTAGGTAAAAACTAAAATATTCAATTATATAACCAGGAAAATAGAGATTCTATAACAAGAACAAGTTACTCTCAGAAGTCCACCGTACTTTTAGGAGAGCTGTTATACGTCAGGAAAATTTAAAAAACATAATAACTCTTTACGTTCAAACTAGTCAAGCAGAGTGTTCATGTTAATTTTTCTTTTATTTCATGTTGTTTCTTTCAGTTGCTGATAAGTACTTAGTTTTGTCTATTATACTCAAAACCTCTTCAGGTATGAAAGTAGCCATGTCAGCTATGTTTTCTTGAAACTTGAAAGTTTTCTTACTTTTTGAATAACTAGGTGTTCTATCATACGGCCTTTCCATGATGTATACATAATTCCTCTAACCAATTAGTTTATTCGTCATCTCCTTAATTTCATTATTGATTTTCATGTTCAATGATAAAACCTCACAGTGTAAATTTCAACTTGAGGTAGGTAGGTTATCTGCTGTTGAACAGAGATAATATTGTCCTCAATCGAAACACAATAAACCACTAAAAAATACGAAGTCCAGAAAACACAAATTACGAAGCCAAACGATCGAAAACCATTTCCAATCAATATAAAAAAACCGCTAATGGCCCAGAGAGTAGTACCGATATTCGCCGTCCTGGCGATATGATCTTAATTTCAGTCGCCAATAGCGTAATTTATTATATAACCTTTTTCAACATATACTTGTTTGAACTCATTTGAACTATACTCCCCCCCACCTTTGTCACATCACAATATTGTTATCTTATTGTTGAATTTGTTCTCAACTATACTTGCAAACTGTTTAAATTTAGTGAAAACTCTTCTTTTCTATTATCAAATATATTATACAAAGTTGATAATAGTAATCAATGAATGTAACAAAATATTTATTATCATCATGATTAAGTGGAAATATACGAATAGATTATATCCAAAATTCTTTTACTTTTTGTTCTTTCTTTGAGAGGAAATCTACTCATTTTTCCACTCACATGCCTTACAGAATTCTACCTCTTGTGCTTTAACATTCCCTAATCCTTCAACCATCTGCTTTCTAATAATTTCTTTCAGTCCTGAAAAACCTATATGACCATATCTACTATACCATTTCATGAAATTACTTCCATCATTTTCCACATCCATACATTCTGCATTTGTTCTGAAAAACTTCATATAAATCCTCTCGTGTACTCATACATTTTGACACAAGCATTTTCAAATAGTACTTTCTTATAGGATATCTCTAATTTTTGGACACTTAATAAGTTTCTTTTCAAGTTAGGTACATATAAAACATTTTAAATTTTACAAATTTCCTTTTTATTTCCTACTATGCTTAATACCTCTATGTTACCAACACCTATGGTAAATAAAAAATCATCATTCTTTGACAGAGCAATCTTAATTGGTTCTTTTAACATAATTATACTGGAAAAATATTCCTTTTTGTTGACCATGTGGCCAGTACAACCTGAATCAATAAAACAATTTATTACCCCTCGTAGGTTTTCATGCTTTCCTTTCTCAAGTCTTCGTTCCCCGATAAAACATACACTTTTGTCCACCTGGTTGATCATTTCTGTCCCCTGCTGTACCAGATTGCTGTCTACATTTCGATATTGACGAAAAACTTGCGACTGGCCTCTCTGGAATCCTCTACCACTTCTCATGATTATATTTTCTCTAGATCCCCTTGTTTGTGAATCATGTTGCAATTGATTTTGTGGACAAAAACGTTGTAAAAGTCCTGGTGAACCACATTTGTAACAATTAAATTTTCTAGTTTTTGTTGACAAAAATGCTGTGCTCCCTATGTATTATTTGTTGAATTTTCAGTGAATAAAACTATTCTTTCACTTTCTCCTAGCAGCTCATTCTTGGCTTCTTCATAGGTTAATTCGTTTGAATTCTCTATTATTGCACTAACGGCTTCATAGGACCTAGGCAATGTCAATAATAAACTACCAATTTTATCTGAATCTTTCATTTCACATCCAGAACTACTTATTTGTCCAATAATATTCTCAAATTCGGCTATATGTTTTTCCAAGCATTCCTTTTCTCTCAATTTTAATGCTGCAGCTTTTTCTTCAAAAACATCTGACCTGGAAAACCTTTCTTTTTATATCTGTCCTCTAGGGCTTTCAACATTTGATATGCATTTTCTTTGTTTCTAACGACGTCCAACTGACCATCTTCCAAACACTGCACGATGATTGATTGACATAAATTGTCCTTTTTCTTATATTGTTCTCTCTTTGAAGCATCTGTGTAAGTTGTTATATTGTTACTTCTTCTTCTTTCGGTGCCATACCCGGTATCGAGCGTAGGCGACCTCTCTACAACTATTCATGCTGTGCGTGATACAGTGATACACGAATAGAAGGGACCTACAGTTTTACGACGGATCCGAACGTCTTTATAGAGAGGCTTTACTAGGCAGAATACGTCTCGGTGGTTTGCCATTGCCTTCCGAGAGGTGCCTCCGCATTTATTCGATGGTTCGGCCGGGATTCGATCCAGCGACCATCTGTTCAGTAGCCCAACGCACCACAGAACTATGAAGCCACATCACCAACATTATTGTTACTTACAATAATAATTTAATGGAACGATTGATTTAATTATAATATGATTTAATATCTGGTTATCTTCCCATACACACAGTATTACAGGTATCTGTATTACCACTGTGAATCGACTCTCCGCATTGCTACCAACTTAGATCATTCAATAACATAGTTTAAACTCTATAACATCCTTTTTCCCCTAGTTAAAACATAAACTTTAAAAATCATTAACAAAAATAACTCAATTTCTAAATTAAAATAAAAAAAACATTACTAAACATAATCTTTGAACCACGCTGGACGATTAACAATTCGCCCAGATCGAGTTCTAATAACATCACTTTCAATATTATTTCTCTCATTGATATTAAGATTATCAGCCTCATTAACATTACGATTGTCAGTATCCTTCAATTCTGCCACTCTACCCCCTTCTAAATTTAACAAAGTATCATTTTAATGAATTCTCAAATTACATAAAGTGAACAAGGAAAATTCTTTAATAATTTAAAAAATTATCAATCAACTTTCCAAGGAAGCTGGTTATACGTATTCAGCAACGCAAAATCTGCATTCACAATCGAACGGTGAATTATATAAATTGTCAAGTCACCGCGACTCAAAATCTGCATACAGCTGTTTCGATCTTATTAGATCTCATCAGTGCAGCTTATTTGACTCGGAGTGAATTAAAAAATTTCTAATTGTTCCCCAATACAAATCGTGGTCAGTAACACTGTCTGGATAACAATCCAGAGCGCCATCCCAACAAAGATATTGGGAAACAACAATTCACCGCTTAGACTGAAAATGCAGAAATTCGTCGCTTAAACACGTACCTCCTGATATGAAGATATCTACTCTACAACAGTGGTGTATATGATTCCAAGGCACACTAACATAGTGATTTAAAACCTTCGGATATACTCACGAGAGCGCGCTCCGAATATACCGCTTAATACGCAGTATTAGATATCTTCATATCAGGAGGTACGTGTTTAAGCGACGAATTTCTGCATTTTCAGTCTAAGCGGTGAATTGTTGTTTCCCAATATCTTTGGTGGGATGGCGCTCTGGATTGTTATCCAGACAGTGTTACTGACCACGATTTGTATTGGGGAACAATTAGAAATTTGTTAATTCACTCCGAGTCAAATAAGCTGCACTGATGAGATCTAATAAGATCGAAACAGCTGTATGCAGATTTTGAGTCGGGATGACTTGACAATTTCTATAATTCACCGTTCGATTGTGAATGCAGATTTTGCGTTGCTGAATACGTATAACCAGCTTCTTTGGAAAGTTGTTTGATAATTTTTTAAACTATTAAAGAATTTTCCTTGTTCACTTTATGTAATGTATGAAATTGACCATGGTCGACTAGTATGTTTTTCATGATTTGATAATTCTCAAATTGTTTATCTGTAACAGTTTTCTGGCATTTTCCTTAAAAATTTTCTATATCTGACAAAAGTTCTGGCTGAATCGTTTACTTTCACAATATAGGATCTCGGTCTCGTACTGTCTATACCTACAATTACACCTGGCTTCCACATTTCATCCTTGTGCTGCAATACTATAGAATCGGCTTTTAAAGCTGTCTAACTGATTTGTTAAAATTAAAGTTTTGTTTATTCTGGTTTTCTTTCAACTTCTCCCTTTGCTGTTCAATCACGTATTTGGGCTTCAACCTTAACAGGAACTAACCCTTTAATTTTTCTGCCGAATAATAATTCTGCTGGAGTAAGCTCTCCTGTACCCAACGGTGTGTTTCTATATTCCAATAGTGTTAAAGCACAATCTTTATTGTCGAGAATCACTTTTTATAAATTTTTTTAATTGTCTGGATATGACGTTCAATAAATCCATTACTTTGTGAATACGTTGGTGAATTAGTTTTGTGAACTATTTCCCAATCATCTACAAACGATGAAAACTGAGAACTACTAAAGTGGGGCCAATTATCGGAATAAAGGTTGAGCCACACAAGTCCGCACCGAGCCCGCACCGGTGTATCGGTGATGAATTGAACCATGCTTTATTATGTGGCCGTCTTCAGATTTCCGCACCCAGTCCGCACCGTGCGAGATAGTTCATGTTTTAATTTTTGACGAACACGGTGCGTTGTCTGATGGATTCTCGGCATATAGTAGAAATGGAGACTAGAGCGTAGCTAGTGGGAGGCCAATTTTTCTGTTCACCCTAGAAAAATCGATAGTATTGATAGTTTTTTTACTGTTCAATCATCAATTCTCAAATTCAGAAATTATAAAGTATTCGTCAAATTTAGTCTCATCGTCCATTAGATGAGGAAGCAACGTGCAGAATTCGTCTTCAAAATATCTTGCTTTCCAAGCGTTGTGTACCCACATTTTTCGTCGTTTCTCTCATTTTCTTCATCGTCCAACGCAATAGCTATTGTTGCTGAAGCTGGCGAACATTTCAGTTTTTGAGACTCACAACTTCGTGAAGCCAACTGACAAACTACTGACCGCTCTCGTAGTACGGGAGTCATGCGGCCGTGTGTCGGAAATGTGTGGCTTTGAACTTATTGACCGACACACGGCCATGCCTCGATGCGGACACGGTGCGGATATGAGTGGCTCAACCTTAAATTACATCCGGTTTTCCGTGTCTAACAAAAATATTTTTTAATTCCTCAATTACTGTTTGAGAAGTGGTATCAGCTTTCAACTTACACAATTCCGGATATTTAGAGAAATAATCAACAAGCAATAAATAATCTTTGCGCTTCAATTCGAACAAATCTACTGCTACTACTTCCCAATGACGATTTTGCAATATTCTGTCAATTATAGTTTCTTTGACTTGACTCTTTGAAATTGCAAGCAAGTACTGCAGTTTTTACTCTGTCCGTTATATCTTCATTAATAAATGGCCAAAAAACTAGCTCTTGCGCTTGTCAATAACTAAATGATTATAATGAAGTTTATTCAAAATATCGTCCCTTAATAATAATACCTATGGTATAATTATGCGATTTTCTCTATACATAACTCCTTCTCATTCAGTAATTTAATCTCTGAATCGCCAATATTGTTTTACACTCTCACCTAGACATTTATTATTAACAGGCCAACCATTTTTAACTAACTTACAAAGCTTCTATAATTCTTTATCTTCAGCAGTTTCATCTAGAATCTGATTAAACTTTCTAGGTGTAACATTTATTACACTAACCTAGGGACGTTCCGATACCCACAAGGTATCGATACCTACTCGTGTGAGTAGTACTCAAATAATTTTTCGATAATACTCATATGAGTACCCATAAAGTATCGATACCTACTTATATCGATACATTTAAGATATTGCATTGTGGAACCGATGTTGTAGGAAAATATTCTATAATTATTTCGGAAAATGACAGTTATCTCAAAATTCATAAAATTTTTGTTACTTACTAATTTTGGGCTGAAAAAGCCGAATATGAACTCAGATTTTGTTGCTTCCTCTCTTTTCTTTTCAAAAAATTAAACTTACCTGACTTATTATAACCTAACCAGCGAGTTAAAGAAAGTAGGTACCTATCGAAAATGAGATCGATGAATTTCAAATTGGAAGGAATATTTTTTTTTAATATAAAATGTATCTATTATATGTATTCGATTCTTTCTTGCACTTGGAGGTAAGGTTAATTTTTCGAAAAAAAAACGTCAATTTTCGAAATAGTTAATTAATAATAATCAAGAATAACCAAATATTCTTGAAAGTGGTTGTTCTGTATATTTTTAACATTGTAAATATAAATAATAACAGCCACACATTAAATAAATAAAAGTAAGTAGGGATATTACTAAGTAAATCATCTTTATTGATAATTAATATGTAATTATTACATAACTGCAACATTAGATAAAAAAAACATTGTAATTGTATCATACGAAAAATTCATCAGCATCCAAACTGCCCAAAAACAGTAACTGCTCAAGGTATTTTGGTGATAACCTGTTTCTAGCTTGTGACATAGTTGCTCCGGCTTTAGAAAACAAACACTCAGTGGGAACAGATGTTGCAATACTGAAGGGCATAATTATACAACCCCGATATATTAACTTCATTTCATCCCATTCCACGAATGGGTTGCTTTTGAGCGCAACCACCGGATTTGATAAATAAAGTAGAACTTCATCGCCCTGGAGAGATCTCTTTTTCCTTTTGTGGCCGTGTGCCAACTCTTTGTGATGCTTCCAGAAATCATACTCAGGCGGTGCAGAAGCTACATCTTCGTCTGACCCACTAGGGCTGCTGAGTTTGGTATAATATCACTAAGTTCAGTATTTAAACGATTGAACAATGGTATAATTTTAACAATAATTATATATTTCTGTCCAGATGCTTCCCTTTTGACATTTTCAAATGGCTTCAACACAGCTGTCAGTTGGTTCAATGTTTCCATTTCTACAGCACTTATTAGATCCTTTATCAGATGCAATTCGAGAGAAAGCATCTTTTAAAGAACTGCTCACAGGTATCCTATACTCCATACTGCCTTCATCTTCATATTTTTTTTTCAACAAATCTGAAAGTTGATGGCTGTGGATCAGTTTCCATTATATTTGCTAAGCTTGAACTAGCTGACGCAGTAAAACTTGTTGAACTGAAACATTTTTAATCAAAGTAAATATTAGGCTACCTACAAATTTAATCGATACATTTACAACTCCAACAATACAGTTAAGTCCCACAACAAATAGTAGGGCTTAAAACATAAACACAATCTTTAGAATTAAAGTAATTAGTGAAAAAATAAATTATCATACCTTTCGTTTGTCCCTTTGACTTCTTTTTTCTGTATGCTATATCCACAATATTTCCATGAATACTGGCATTTTTGAACATATTAGATGTATTGCCACAATACTTCAATGTTTTGAAACATTGCCTACATTTGGCTGTTGTTTCACTCATTTTGATTTTGGTGGCGCTATAGTAATAATAATAATAATAATAATAATAAAGGTTTTTATTCCGTAAGAATGTCATTACATTATGGAATAAGTCAATACACATATATACCTAATATACAATACAACATCTCAGTACATATGCTTAATATAGAATACTACATCTCAGTACAGAAAAAACTCCTCGAGACTGTAAAAACTTTTATCCACTAAATATTCTTTCAGTCTTTTTTTGAAAATATTTAGATTTTCTGGACGCTTCATATTTTCATCCAACTTGTTGAACACTCTGATTCCAAGTGAGGAAGGAGACATTAAACCTATTCTATATTTAAAATTAGGCAACCTCAAATTAAGATTGTTGCGAGTAGGATAAGCATGAAAGTCAGCACCCCGAAGAAATCCTCCCCGGTTTCGATATATCAAGGAGGCAAGTTCAAGAATCAAAATCGATCGTAATGACAATATTTTCAATTCTTGAGGGACACCAACAATACACCTAACCACCCGTTTTTGACTAATAAAAACATCCCTAGCAGCGGAGGATGCTCCCCAAAAACCTATCCCATAACTCAGTCTTGAAGAGACTTGCGCATGGTAAAGTTGTAAAATCTGTTCAATAGAAAGAACATGTTTCAGATTTCTCAGTGAGTAGCACAAAGAATCAATTCTTGTGCACACACTTTGACAGTGAGCCTTCCAATTCAAGTTTTCATCAAGTATAACTCCCAAGAATTCAACACTAGCAACTCTGTGTGATAGAGTGCCATTGAGGGTTACATTGATATTGAGATTGCTATTGTTATTTTAGTTATGAAAAATTGAAAAATTAGTCTTTGCGGCGTTAACATGTAGTGAATTCATAGAGAACCAATCAAATAATTTATCCAAATTATACTGTATTCGCGTCTCCAAAACTGACGAATTCTTATCTGATATAACCGCAGTGGCATCATCAGCATACAAAAACATACAGCAATCCATACTAGATCCTATATCATTTATGTAGAATAGAAACAAAATTGGGCCCAAAATTGAGCCCTGAGGAACTCCAACACTATTCCGAAGAACTTTCGAATTAATGTTTTTGAATATTCCACGTTGCAAGCTCTGCACCGATATAAATTGTTCTCTGTCATTCAGAAAACTTCTCAACCAGCTCAAAGATCTACCGCGAATACCATACCTTTCCAGCTTCATCAAGAGCAAGTCGTGAATCACACAATCAAAAGCCTTACTGAGGTCACAAAATATCCCAGCGGGACACTCTCCGGACTCTATGTGGTCCACAACCCTCCCAACAAACGCGAACAAGGCATCCGTGGTGCTGTGCTTAGGTCGGAATCCAAACTGATTCCCGATTAAAATCTTGTGAACTCTCAGAAAATACCACAATCTATCAAGAAAACAATACCCGTAAATCTTAGAAAATATCGAAGAAGGAGCTATTGGTCGATAGTTGTCCATTGATTCATTATCTCCCCTTTTGTGTAAAGGAATTACCTTACTTAATTTTAACTTGCTTGGAAAAACACCCTCACTGAAAGACAAGTTAATCAAAAAGGTCAAAGGTTTGGATAGTTTCCTCAAGCACTTTTTTATTATGAAATTTGGTATATCGTCAAAACCACTAAATTTTTTCGATTTTAATTTATGGCCAATGAGATAAATAAACTCCTCGGTAGATGGAAACAAAAACATCGTGCTGTTGTTACTACTAATTTTATTAGTATTCTCAACTGTAGGAATCTGTTGCATTATTTGGTGCGCAGAATTTACAAAGAAATCATTGAACTTGTTTGCAACTGCATATGGATTATCGAGGATTCGGTCACCGTATTTTATTTGGATTTGGTGATAAACAGATTTAGGTTTTTTATTACAAAATGAGTTTATTATATTCCAAGCACACTTTACTTGGTTGTTTGATGATGCTATTTTATTTTGGTAGAATGACCGTTTAGTACGCTGCGCAAGAAGGCAGTGTTCTCGCTTACATCTATTATAATCTTTCAACTCCGGCACACTTTTAGTTATTTCATACAAATTTTTCAAATTTTGACTAGATGTACTAATATTGTCATCAACCCAACTTTTGCCTTTCCTCACAAAGTATTTTTTTAATGGAAAGTGTGAATTGAAGTAGTACAGAAATTTATTATAAAACATAACGAAAGACTCATCTGCACTGCTGGTATTATAGACGTCTTGCCAATCTTCCCTAGATATATCGTGAACAAAAGTTGCAACATTACTATCGCTGTAATTTCGTCTATATTGGGCTGTAATTGTAGGAAATTGTTTTGGCACCAGATCGAACAATAATGCTCTGTGGTCAGAAAAATGGACCTCAACTATTTGTGCTTTTGAGCTTCCGTTACTGAACACATAATCAAGGGTATAATTGAAGCGAGTATTCTCCTTTACCGCACTTTTCAGATTAAAGCCATCAAGGATTCCCACAAGAGCCCTAAAATTTTTAGTATCTCTAACCGGATCTACATTAAAATCCCCAGGTAATATAATATTGATATTAGGTGCAAACAAATAGTCCAACACACGATTAAGCTGAAAACTAAAAGTCTCAAAGCAAGTTCTTACTGGTGATCTGTAACAGTTCAAAATAATAGTTTTTATGTCATGATCCTTATAGGAGACACCACAAACTTCAAAATGTTTTTCAAAACAAAATGCTCCCAAACTAAGTTGCTGAACCCCAACCGAATCTCTGCACCAAATACCGACACCTCCGCCCCTTGCCTGAGATCTGCAGTAACTAGCACCTCTATAAACATTCGGAAAGTGAATAAAGTCAATGTTTCCTGCTGTACACCATGTTTCACCAAGACAAAGAAAGTTAATGTTCTCATTTGTCTCCAGAAAATCGGTTGTAATATAGTCTACTTTTTTGGCAGTAAGACACTGGCAGTTAAGAGACAACAATTGATTACTGAGTAATTTCTCACGTATTTCTGATATGTTTTTTCTTTGGATTGAGGTCTCTTCTGAAAAAATCTTGTTACATATGTACCTTCTGGCCATATTGAAGGATCCATTGCAGCATCCAAATTTGACAAGTTAATTATCACTTTAAATGAAGAATACGACAGAGGGTACTTGGATGTAAGCTCTTCGCAAGAAATTTCCGGAAACTTACTTTGGAACGACGATGTTATGACATCCGGTTTTGTGCATGGCTGCAATCGTGAGACGAAGAGAAAAGCTTTTTTTGGATTTGCCTTTATATGCACCGCTTCCTTTGCTTTCCCAACAATACTAAATTGTTTTTTTGGCTGACGCTTTCGGTTTACTTCAGTCCATGGAGTTTCATCCCTTCCAATTATCGGATTAATAGAAACTGGGTCCTTTTTATTCTTCTGTAGAGAGTGACTATAAGAATCAGAATCAGTAACACAGTAACAGTAATACTCGAAACCAAAATCGAACTTAAGCCAATAACAACCACGGTTGAAAGAGAATGGAAATTGAAAATGGAAAGACAATTGCATTTATACCCGATTCTGAACATAGAGATTTATTCATAACTCTATGATTCTGAAACCAATGTCAATATGGCGGCTCGCTCGGCTAGCGGCGCCGGCGCACGACCCCGCTCGTAGACAGGGAAACCTGTCTATATGCGAGTGAGAGAGAGTAAGGGATTGTAATATAACTTCAGCACAGGATCAAGGATCCAGCCAAACAGGGCTTTTGTTCACACTGAAAATGCGTTCAGAAATTCGAAAAAAGTAACATTCGTTTCGTTCTGTTCAGTCCGAGTCTGACTGATTCGATTGGACACCAAGTACTTTTGTTTCGATACCGAGTAAGTATCGCAAGATTGATTCGATACTAAAAGTAATTCGTATCGAAACAAAAGTATCGAGTACTCACTCGTATTTACTTGTATCGGAACGTCCTTACTAACCAGTTGAACCTGGGATTCGATTTCAGCCTCATCCATAAATAAACCTTTATCATCCTAACTGGACCTAGATAGAGCATCAGCAAAATATAATTGTTTCCCTGGCTTAAACTTAACCTCAAAGTCGTAATTTTGCGAGCTCAAAATCATACGTTGCAAACGACAAGGTATTTTATCGAATGTTTTCTTAAGAAGTGGTCTCTAATATTATTAAATCATCAATGTAAATTTTCACACCCTGTATGTTACCAAATATGTTCACGAATGTTTCATGAAAAATTTCTGGAGCTATTTTAATTCCGAATGGCAGTCTTAAAAACTTGTATCTGCCAGTCGGAGTTGCAAAAACTGTTAAATTCGAGGCTTATTCAGAAAGATTAATTTGATAAACATTTATTTGCGTCTAAAACAGAAAAAATTTCCGATCCTGCCATTTCATAAGTTAAATCCTCAAAAGTAGGTAAACAATAATACTCTCTCACTAAAACTTTATTTAAATATTTCGGATCTAAACAAACTCGAATCTGATTACTCTCTTTCTTTCTCACAATTACTATTGGGTGTACAAGTTCTGACGGTACATCTACAGCAATTATTTTATCTCTACACATGCTAGTTAATTCCGATTTTAACGGCTCTATCAACTGAAAGCTAACTTTCGTGCAAAGTGTTATTACACTCTGATAACCCTCCTTCAATTTGAAATTAGAAGGTGGCATTTTGATGTTTCTCAGTCCCTCGAAAGTATCTTTATATGCATTTATTATCGAGAAATTATCACTTAATAGAGTGTTTCCGACTTGAACACTACTATTTCTACATATTAATTCAAATTGAGTTGAACTGTCTAAACCCAAAACAGGTGCTGAACCTATTTCCGTATCTATTACCAGTTTGACATTCTATATTATTGCACGACAACGATATAATGCATTTACCCACTACATTTAAACTTTTGCCCTCATAGTTCGTTGCTTTATCCTCAGTACTAAGTTGATCATTTAATTGATAATTATCATAAATAAATTTTGGTATTACATTACACTCTGCGCCAGTATCAAATTTGAATCTAACTGTTCTATTGCAATCTAAAATTTTACAATTTTCAAACCATGCTTTTGCATTTTTGCTTACAACACATCTATAACAAAAGTACCAAGAACCCGATCCAAGTCATTATTTGAATTTACATGAGTTACAGCTTGAACTGAATTTGATCTGAGTTGATTTTACCTTACAAAATTGACCAAAATGATTATAATTTCTACATACATAACATTGTTTACCAGCTGCTGGACAATTTTGAAAATTGTGCGGTTCCTTACCATACCTGTAGCACTTGTTAGATTTAAAAGCTTTGCTGACATGTGCCCCCGTCTGCTGCTGTGGATATTTCTTTTAATACGTCTGAGTTCCCTGTCGATTGTGGTGCTGCGGCCTACCCCCCGTATACTGTGACTGTGGTCGACTCGGCTGCTGATTTTTGTTTGCAATTGCCAATTCCTGTTGAGTTCGCTCAGCAGCTAAGTAAATTTCTACGATCCTATTTAATGTTAGAGCTGACTCCCGGAGTAAACGGTCCTTCGCTCTTCTGTCCCTGATCGCACAGACGATTCTATCGCGTATTAGATCGTCCTTAAATTCCCCAAAATCGCATTCATTTGCAATCTTTCGCAAGTCGATTAGGAATACTGCAAAAGTTTCACTTTTTCTGTGAGTAGTGTAGCTACACCGGTTCTAGGCCACTTGAACTTTTCTAAGTCCGAAATGTCAGTTCTGCGCATGCGCGACTTCGGGGGCGTTGCTATGATCGGGAAGTCGGCCATTTTGCGGATGGCGTTTCAAGATGGCTGACCACTGTATTATCGTAATTCAGAACCTGACCAACAGATGGCGTTCCAAGATGGCGTTTCAAGATGGCTGACCACAGTATTATCGTAATTTGGAACTTGACCAACAGATGGCGTTCCAAGATGGCGTTTCAAGATGGCTGACCACTGTATTATCGTAATTCAGAACCTGACCAACAGATGGTGTTCCAAGATGGCGTTTCAAGATGGCTGACCATGGTATTATCGTACTTTGGAACTTGACCCTACAGATGGCGTTCCAAGATGGCGTTTCAAGATGGCTGACCACACTATTATCGTAATTTGGAACTTGACCAACAGATGGCGTTCCAAGATGGTGTTTCAAGATGGCTGACCATGGTATTATCGTAATTTGGAACTTGACCAACAGATGGCGTTCCCAGATGGCGTTTCAAGATGGTGGACCACAGTATTATCGTAATTTGGAACTTGACCAACAGATGGCGTTCCAAGATGGTGTTTCAAGATGGCTGACCATGGTATTATCGTAATTTGGAACTTGACCAACAGATGGCGTTCCGAGATGGCGTTTCAAGATGGTGGACCACAGTATTATCGTAATGTGGAACTTGACCAACAGATGGCGTTCCAAGATGGTGTTTCAAGATGGCTGACCATGGTATTATCGTAATTTGGAACTTGACCAACAGATGGCGTTCCCAGATGGCGTTTCAAGATGGTGGACCACTGTATTATCGTAATTAAGAACCTGGCCACCAGAGGGCGTTCTCATCATTCAGAATCTCGCCAACAGAGGGCGTTTCAATAGCATTCAAATTTGAATGTTTGACATATGACAGTTCTATGCTCCGGGATATCTATGGTTCAAGATGACAGTTACGAATGACAGATGGGATGACGTATGACAGTTCTATGCTCTGAGATATCTATGGTTCAAGATGACATTTGACAGTTACGAATGACAGATAGGATGACAGTTCTATGCTCTAAGATATCTATGGTTCAAGATTACATTTGGCAGTTACGAATGACAGATGGGGTGACGTATGACAGTTCTATGCTCTAAGATATCTATGGTTCAGGATGACATTTGACAGTAACGAATGACAGATGGGATGACAGTTCTATGCTCTAAGATATCTATGATTCAAAATGACATTTGACAGTTCTATGTTTCGAATCCAAGATGGTGGATGCGTGAGACTAAGAATAAGCATGGGGGCCTAGAGGACTGAAATTGTAAATGGGGGCATCCAGGTGTCTTCGGGCAGGCTCAGACGACTGAGTTCGATATATAGGAATATATGGAGTCTTCATGTGGGCTCTTGAGACTCTTATAAAAATTTTAATGTTTCACTTTTCGTTAGCTGACTTATCGTATTCAATATTTGACGTATAACAGATCTATGGTTTAAACCAAAGATGGAGGATCTATGGTCTTTCCTCTTTCAAATCCAATATGGTGGATTAAAGGTGACGTCACGTACCAAGTTGATTTTAAAAAAAATTTCAAGTTAAAAAATCCAGCGCGAGGATCGAACCTATATATCAGAAGTCCAACACTATCAAACATAAAAAAAATCATTCGGAAGAAATCCATATATAGAATTGAACCTGTCATATTAGGAGTCCATGACTCTACCAAGTTAAAAAAAAAAAAATTTAAATTAAAAAATCCAACGCGAGGATCGAACCTCTATATCAGAAGACCAATACTTTCGAGCTTAAAAAAAAAATTCAAATTAAAAAATCCAACGCGAGGATCGAACCTCTATATCAGTTCAACACTACCAAGCTAAAAAAAAAAAAAAAAAATGTTAAATTAAAGAATCGATCGCGAGGATCGAACCTGTTATACTAGGAGTTCAACACTATGTTACACAAGCTTAAAAAAAAAAAATTTCAAAATTAAAAAATCCAACGCGAGGATCGAACCTGTTATACCAAGTTAAAAAAAAAAAAAAAGTTTCAAATTACAAAATCGAACCTCTATATCAGAAGTCCAACACTATCAAACATGAAAAAATTCATACTAAAGAAATCCACATGTAGAATTGAACCTGTCATATTAGGAGTTCATGACCAAGCTTAAAAAAAAAATTTCAAATTAAAAAATCTAACGCGGGGATCGAACCTCTATATCAGAAGTCCAACACTATCAAGCTTAAAAAAAAAAAATTTCAAATTAAAAAATTCAACGCGAGGATCGAACCTCTATATCAGTTCAACACTACCAAGCTAAAAAAAAAATGTTAAATTAAAAAATCCAACGCGAGGATCGAACCTCTATATCAGAAGTCCAACACTATCAATCTTAAAAAAAATAATGTTAAATTAAAAAATCGAGCGCAAGGATCGAACCCAGTATATCTATATTAGGAGTTCAACACTATGTTACACAAGCTTAAAACAAAAAATTTCAAAATTAAAAAATCCAGCTCGAGGATCGAACCTATTATAGTAGGAGTCCATAGCATTCACTGCTCTTTTAAAAAATTCAAATTATAATAATTATATTTTCAGGCTAAAGACAACCAACAATATATCATGGAAGTAGGGTGATTTTATCTGAGTTCGGTTTATACATTTTTCAATCGCCGAATATTGCGATGTTATATTCAAACAATAATGAATATAGTTATATTTAAAAGAGTCGTGCATGATTGATATTATGATCGAACCTCTATATCAGAAGTCCAACACTATCAATCTGAAAAAAAAAATCATACTGAATGTAGAATTGAACCCAGTATATCTATATCAGGAGTTCAACACTATGTTCACTGCTCTACCAAGCTTAAAAAAAAATTTCAAATTAAAAAATCCAAACGCGAGGATCGAACCTATTATAGTAGAAGTCCATAGTGTTCACTGCTCTTTTAAAAAATTCAAATTATAATAATTATATTTTCAGGCTAAAGACAACGAATATGATATCATCGAAGTATTAGGGTAATTTTATCTGAGTTCGGTTTATACATTTTTCCATCGCCGAATATTGCGATGTTATATTCAAACACTTATGAATATAGTTATATTTAAAAGAGTCTTGCATGATTGATATTATTTTTGCTTCGTTAATTTTTTGATATCTTGAATAGTTAGCATGTTAAAATACATATGGGGGCCCAGAGGACTGAAACTATTTGACATAATGGAATGGGGGCTCCTTCGGAGACTCGTGTAGAAGCCATCTTCGGAGAGTTGGATATCAGACTACCTAGATTTCATTGTTATTAGGGAGAACATTGTATGTTTACCAACGACTAAAATGTTCAGCAAGCATGCGTTACAACGACTACGATTTCCAACAACCTCATTTTCAACCAGGACCCCAACGGGTTGGTTCCCCAACGGGTCCATTCACAACGGGTCCGTTAACGGGTCCGTTCACAACAGATCCGTTCACAACGGGTCCGTTAACGGGTCCGTTCACAACAGGTCCGTTCACAACGGGTCCGTTAACGGGTCCGTTCACAACAGGTCCGTTCACAACGGGTCCGTTAACGGGTCCGTTCACAACAGGTCCGTTCACAACGGGTCCGTTAACGGATCAGTTGAGATATCATATCGGGAATTACGTTCATATATTCACATGACTATTGATTCATACAACCAACAATACATCGGCTTGAATTCTTTATCCAAGATGACAGATCATTATATTCTCATCATTCAGAATCTCGCCAACAGAGGGCGTTTCAATAGCATTCAATTTTGAATGTTTGACGTTTGACAGTTCTATGCTCTAAGATATCTATGGTTCAGGATGACATTTGACCGTAACGAATGAATGATGGGATGACGTATGACAGTTCTATGCTCTAAGATATCTATGGTTCAAGATTACATTTGACAGTTACGAATGACATATTGGATGACGTATGACAGATCGATGCTCTAAGATATCTATGATTCAAAATGACATTTGACAGTTCTGTTTTAAATCCAAGATGGTGGATGCGTGAGGCTATGAGAATAAACATGGGTGTCTAGAGAAATGAAATTGTAGATGGGGGCATCCAGGTGTCTTCGTGCAGGCTCAGACGACTGAGTTCGATATAAAGAAATATATGGAGTCTTCATGGGGGGCCCTTGAGGCTCTTATACATATTTTAATATTATTTAACCTCACTTTTCGTTAGCTGACTTACAGATCACGGTTCAGGATTCCCTTGGAACCTCCTCAACAGAGAATAATCGTATTCAATATTTGACGTATAACAGATCTATGGTTTAAATCAAAGATGGAGGAGCTATGATCTTTCATCTTTCAAATCCAATATGGTGGATTACAGGTGACGTCACGTACCAAGTTGATTTTAAAAAAATTCAAAATTTAATTAATCGAGCTCGGGGTTTGAACCTCTATATTAGGAGTCCAACATTATCAAGCTTTAAAAAAAAAATCATTCTGAAGAAATCCACATATAGAATTGAACCTGTCATATTAGGAGTCCATGGCTCTACCAAGTAAAAAAAAAATCAAATTAAAAATCCAACGCGAGGATCGAACCTCTATATCCGAAGTCCAACACTATCAAACTTAAAAAAAAAAAGTTTAAAATAAAAATACCCAATCCAACGCGAGGATCGAACCTATATATCAGAAGTCCAACACTATCAAACATAAAAAAAATCATACTAAAGAAATCCACATGTAGAATTGAACCCAATATATCTATATTTGGAGTTCAACACTATGTACACTGCTCTTTAAAAAAAAAAAAAAATCAAATTGAAAAATCCAACGCGACGATCGAACCTCTATATCAGAAGTCCAACACTTCAAGCATAAAAAAAAAATTTCAAATTAAAAAATCCAGCGCGAGGATCGAACCTATATATCAGAAGTCAAACACTATCAAACATGAAAAAATTCATACTAAAGAAATCCACATGTAGAATTGAACCTGTCATATTAGGAGTCCATGTTTCTACCAAGTTAAAAAAAAAATTTCAAATTAAACAACCCAACGCGAGGATCGAACCTCTATATCAGAAAGTTATATACAGAAGTCCAACACTATCAAGCTCAAAAAAAAAATCCATAATGACGAAATCCTGTTCACTGCTCTTAAAAAAAAAATTCAAATTGAAAAATCCAGCGCAGGGATCGAACCCAGTATATCAGAAGTCCAACACTATCAAGCATAAAAAAAAATTTCAAATTAAAAAGTCCAGCGCGAGGATCGAACCTATATATCAGAAGTCCAACACTATCAAACATTAAAAAAAAATTCATACTAAAGAAATCCACATGTAGAATTGAACCCCTCATATTAGGAGTCCATGGCTCTACCAAGTTAAAAAAAAAATTTCAAATTAAAAAATCTAACGCGAGGATCGAACCTCTGTATCAGAAGTCCAACACTATCAATCTGAAAAAAAAATCATACTGAATGTAGAATTGAACCCAGTATATCTATATCAGGAGTTCAACACTATGTTCTCTCACTCTCTCTCTCTCTCTCTCTGGTGTAAATTAATAATGAGTATAACTAACTTCATGATCGATGAATAATAAAAAGAAAAACCTAGTGTTCACTCATCAAAAGGTGAAAGAGTTCCAAAATTAAGGAGAAAATAAAATTTTTTTTTCAAATTTATTTCAGAAAATGTTAATAATCTAATTTTCTTGTTGAACAACATTAAACTGAACAAATAAAATTTTATATAAAGTACTTACCCTATAATTGATTTTCAAATACACTTTGTACCTATAATATCTCATAAAATTTGTTTTTTCATTAAATATTTTCAATGGAATATAAATTCACATAAGTGTGAATCATAATAAATTCAAAACAGATGTATTGTTCATAAGAAGTAATTAAAACTTTTATATTATATCAGAATCATTACAGAAATAAAGAACGAAATAATTTATAACCATTTTATTATGTTATCAAAGATATATAGAAAGCATCATGTATATAAAACGAAATAATTTTATTCTATTTATATAACAAACAACATCCTATACAATAAGGTTCAAACGATATGAATTTATTCTGCTTATATACTAATCAACAAAATCATATATATAAGTAATCGACATTTTCAATAATAATTGTTTAGATTGAAACTTATTGAAGAGATAAATATTCAGTGATAGGCTTTGATGCTGCTGCGACTCTTGTTGTGGTATGATCTCTATGTTGGATTTTATTTAATATATTTTCCTAGAACAAAACAATTTATCTGTTAAGTGAATAGTGGAATGTTAAAGTATCGAACGATGAGGGTATTTAATATAGCTTTATCATCGGAATCATCATGAGGACTATTTTAATCTGTTCAATGCTATACAGTTTGTGTGTAATCACCTTTTCACCAATGGTAAAATTAATTCGTCTCAAATCTCTATTACAAGTATTCTTTGAGATAAAATTAATTTTCTAGCCATTTTACAATTTGAAAGAGAATAATTTTGCTCTAAAAATGTAAGTAGGTATGTGATTTATTTTCCTTAGTCAGATATAAAATTCATTTTTGACATAAAAATATACACACAGAAAAAATTGAGTAATATTCACCTTAATTTTCAATCAGCTTGAAGGAAGATGCAGGGTGTGATTTTCCGGTTTCCACAGTTCCTTTGGAAACAATCGAATATCGTCCTGAAGAGATTTGTTCGATATAAGGTCGATATTCTTCGGTAAGTCTCTTAGGTAGAAACAGGATGTGATCTCCCAAATCAAGCAACACAGACTCCCCGAAAGTTGATTTGACGATTTTAGCCTTATGTATTTGATAGGGTTTATCGACTATCAGTTCTGTCAGTTTCAATTTCGACTTCTTTTCGAGAAGAGAAGCAGCATTCAATGTTTTCAGTAAATCCATATCTAGAAACAAAAATATATTCTATAAAAATCGTGTTGTAATACTGAACCTGATTCTTGTTGAAAAGTATGAATAAAATCTAAAACAAAATATAAAATTGAAAAAGGTTCTCAAAGGAATCATTCAAAAACTCACTCGATTATATGATATTTTGGCTACTACAGTCAATTATTGGTGTGTGTTACAATTGGAAAACTATCGTAAGACTGAACTTCCACACTAATAGCTCGAGTAATTATGAATTACTATTTCGGGTTATTGATAGCTTGCGGAAATCACTAGTCATTGTAAGTTGCAATTAAGCAGTATTGCGAATTACCGTATATTGATATATATGAAGTTATATTGAAAATATTTATAAACATCCTTTCTGAAATCTGTAATACTAATGAGGATATATTCATTTTTTTAGTTACACAAAAATTTATAAACCTTTTTAAATCTTAACGTACTCCGTTACGACCATAATAAATGAAGGGTTGAGATTGTTTATTTTTCTGAAATTTCATATAAGTCAAAGATTTATTGATCATGAAGTTAGTGATTATTAATTCACATCTATATATAAAGAGAGAGCTTTATATAATAGAAATTTTTAACCTTATGTATATGCTAAATACCTATTTACTATTGATTTATATAAGGTTAAAAACTTGAATATAGTTCAATTAAAAGTATGCATAAATATTCTGTCACATTTGGGTATATGATTTGAATTGATTGACCCAAAATTTATCTAGTATATACAATTTCCAATTCTGAATCTATTAAAAAATAATATGTACTCACTTGATAAACACTGGAACTCCGGTTGTAATAAGGAGAACTTATTCGTGAAGTTTATTTGGTTTGCACAATTATTTCACTCACTTCACACAAACTAATCATGAATTATTTTCAACAATTGAAAAGAGTCTCTGATTATATTGATTAAATGTAACTCAGTCAGTTATCTACGAATGTTAGAATGACAATGAAATAAAGATATTCCAGTTCATTGCACTAGATATACCTATCAGTGACTTCCTACGTGCAGCGACAAGTTTTTTGCATCGTAATCAGTTCGTCAATTAGGTCAATTCACATAATGTACCGCTTCGAATATTTATGAATTACTTATACCGAGTTTTCGCTTGGAAAATAACATTTTAATGATGAAGTAGGTAATAATAAAATATAGCTATCATTATTTTTTTTTTATATCTATCGAAATATCGCTACTGTGATTACGGACAGGTCAAAGGTCTAATGAATGTGTCTTATATGTTAAATAAATTTTTCCCTCATACTTATATGGAGTGTATTTGAACCCTGTTATTTTTTCTATCAGCTATCTAATGTCTTTTATCATTCGATTGTTATGAACTAATAAATTTTTCTGTTCAATATTCAATAATATTCCATTCTGTTTAAAGCTATCGACAGAACAACATATATAATGGATAGAATTGAATTTTTTGTAGTCAAAGGGCCTAACATAAAATCAGACAACTACAAGTTGAGGATAAGAATTCGTAATTGCTCAAAGAAAATGCATGGAACCAATTTTCTGTATATTATAGACAAGTGAATAATTGTATTATGTAAAGATATCCTTAATAAATGAAATTCAAATTACTTTTAGTGTTCTCTCCGAAGATGGCCCCCACACGAGTCTCCGAAGCCCCCATATGTATTTTAACATGCTAACTACTCAAGATATCAAAAAATTAACGAAGCAAAAATAATATCAATCATGCACGACTCTTTTAAATATAACTATATTCATTATTGTTTGAATATAACATCGCAATATTCGGCGATTGAAAAATGTATAAACCGAACTCAGATAAAATCACCCTAATACTTCGATGATATCATATTCCTTGTCTTTAGCCTGAAAATATAATTATTATAATTAGAATTTTTTAAAAGAGCAGTGAACACTATGGACTCCTACTATAATAGGTTCGATCCTCGCGTTTGGATTTTTTAATTTGAAATTTTTTTTTAAGCTTGGTAGAGCAGTGAACATAGTGTTGAACTCCTAATATAGATATACTGGGTTCAATTCTACATTCAGTATGATTTTTTTTTTAAGATTGATGGTGTTGGGCTTCTGATATAGAGGTTCGATCATAATATCAATCATGCACGACTCTTTTAAATATAACTATATTTCATTATGTTTGAATATAACATCGCAATATTCGGCGATATGAAAAATGTATAAACCGAACTCAGATAAAATCACCCTACTTCCATGATATATTGTTGTGTTGTCTTAGCCTTGAAAATATAATTATTATAATTTGAATTTTTTAAAAGAGCAGTGAATGCTATGGACTCCTACTATAATAGGTTCGATCCTCGGAGCTGGAATTTTTTTAATTTTGAAATTTTTTGTTTTTAAGCTTGTGTAACATAGTGTTGAACTCCTAATATAGATATACTGGGTTCGATCCTTGCGCTCGATTTTTTAATTTAACATTATTTTTTTTAAGATTGATAGTGTTGGACTTCTGATATAGAGGTTCGATCCTCGCGTTGGATTTTTTAATTTAACATTTTTTTTTTAGCTTGGTAGTGTTGAACTGATATAGAGGTTCGATCCTCGCGTTGAATTTTTTAAATTGAAATTTTTTTTTTTTAAGCTTGATAGTGTTGGACTTCTGATATAGAGGTTCGATCCCCGCGTTAGATTTTTTAATTTGAAATTTTTTTTTTAAGCTTGGTCATGAACTCCTAAAATACAGATATACTGGGTTCAATTCTACATGCGAATTTCTCTAGTATTATTATTTTTTTTTTCTTGATAGTGTTGGACTTCTGATATAGAGGTTCGATTTTGTAATTTGAAACTTTTTTTTTTAACTTGGTGGTAAAACAGGTCGATCCTCGCGTTGGATTTTTTTTAATTTAGAAATTTTTTTTTTTTATGCTTGTTTAACATAGTTTTTAACTCCTAGTTTAACAGGTTCGATCCTCGGGATCGATTCTTTAATTTAACATTTTTTTTTTTTTTTTTTTAGCTTGGTAGTGGTTGAACTGATATAGAGTTCGATCCTCGCGTTGATTTTTAATTTGAATTTTTTTTAAGCCGAACGTATTGGTCTTCGTGATATAGAGGTTCGATCCTCGCGTTGGATTTTTTAATTTAAAATTTTTTTAATTTTTAACTGTAGAGTCATGGACTGCCTAGATATGACAGGTTTCAATTCTATTATATGGATTTCTTTCCGAATGATTTTTTTTATGTTTGATAGTGTTGGGACTTCTGATATATAGGTTCGATTCCTCGCGCTGGATTTTTTAACTTGAAATTTTTTTTTAAAATCAAACTTGGTACGTGACGTCACCTTTAATCCCACCATATTGGATTTGAAAGAGGAAAGACCATAGATCCTCCATCTTTGGTTTAAACCATAGAATCTGTTATACGTCAAATATTGAATACGATAAGTCAGCTAACGAAAAGTGAAACATTAAAATTTTTATAAGAGTCTCAAGAGCCCACATGAAGACTCCATATATTCCTATATATCGAACTCAGTCGTCTGAGCCTGCCCGAAGACACCTGGATGCCCCCATTTACAATTTCAGTCCTCTAGCCCCCCATGCTTATTCTTAGTCTCACGCATCCACCATCTTGGATTTGAAACATAGAACTGTCAAATGTCATTTTGAATCATAGATATCTTAGAGCATAGAACTGTCATCCCATCTGTCATTCGTTACTGTCAAATGTCATCCTGAACCATAGATATCTTAGAGCATAGAACTGTCATCCTATCTGTCATTCGTAACTGTCAAATGTCATCTTGAACCATAGATATCTCAGAGCATAGAACTGTCATACGTCATCCCATCTGTCATTCGTAACTGTCATCTTGAACCATAGATATCCCGGAGCATAGAACTGTCATATGTCAAACATTCAAATTTGAATGCTATTGAAACGCCCTCTGTTGGCGAGATTCTGAATGATGAGAACGCCCTCTGGTGGCCAGGTTCTTAATTACGATAATACAGTGGTCCACCATCTTGAAACGCCATCTGTTGGTCAAGTTCCAAATTACGATAATACCATGGTCAGCCATCTTGAAACACCATCTTGGAACGCCATCTGTTGGTCAAGTTCCAAATTACGATAATACTGTGGTCCACCATCTTGAAACGCCATCTCGGAACGCCATCTGTTGGTCAAGTTCCAAATTACGATAATACCATGGTCAGCCATCTTGAAACACCATCTTGGAACGCCATCTGTTGGTCAAGTTCCAAATTACGATAATACTGTGGTCCACCATCTTGAAACGCCATCTGGGAACGCCATCTGTTGGTCAAGTTCCAAATTACGATAATACCATGGTCAGCCATCTTGAAACACCATCTTGGAACGCCATCTGTTGGTCAAGTTCCAAATTATGATAATAGTGTGGTCAGCCATCTTGAAACGCCATCTTGGAACGCCATCTGTAGGGTCAAGTTCCAAAGTACGATAATACCATGGTCAGCCATCTTGAAACGCCATCTTGGAACACCATCTGTTGGTCAGGTTCTGAATTACGATAATACAGTGGTCAGCCATCTTGAAACGCCATCTTGGAACGCCATCTGTTGGTCAAGTTCCAAATTACGATAATACTGTGGTCAGCCATCTTGAAACGCCATCTTGGAACGCCATCTGTTGGTCAGGTTCTGAATTACGATAATACAGTGGTCAGCCATCTTGAAACGCCATCCGCAAAATGGCCGACTTCCCGATCATAGCCACGCCCCCGAAGTCGCGCATGCGCAGAACTGACATTTCGGACTTAGAAAAGTTGAAGTGGCCTAGAACCGGTGTAGCTACACTACTTCTGTGTATTTCGTGTTGAACTCGTGCCGTTTTATTGGCAAATTTGTTTGTGGTAAAAAAAAATGCTTCTAACTCAGCCTGAATATATGCCGGATCTTCTATTTCCTCTGTTGTCGGGACGAAATTTTCCAGAATCTCTCTCTCTCTCTCTATATATATATATATATATATATATATATATATATATATATATATATATATATATATATATATATATATACTTATATATATATATATTATATATATATATATATATATATATATATATATATATATATATCTATCTATTGTAAAAGATGGCGAAGGGAAATTAAAACAACCGTCTCTGTTAATCGTTGACTATCGACTTACTTTTATTATAGAAGAAAATAGCATTGAACAATACAATGTTGAGAGCCACCTATTGACAACTATCAGAAAACATTGTTACACAGTGAATCATAGCTGGGGTTAAATTGACTTTTGACATCAATTTCTAACACACCACTATGTCAGAAGTTATAATTATCATGCACATTACATTAAGCCTAAATATTTCACAACCATTTTATTTTTTTCAGTACAAGGGCTTGGTTAAAATATCAGCACACATTCTATTAGTATCTAGATATTCTACACTTAACAAATTTTTATCAACAATATCTCTTATAGAATGATATCTAATATCGATGTGTTTGGTTCGTTTATGAAATACAGGATTTTTTTATTAACTTCTGTGCACTCTGACTATCATTAAAAATTGAAATTTTTGTTGCAATTCCTGTTAGTTCTCCAATTAAACCTCTAAGATAAATTCCTCCTTTAAAACCTGCAGCAAGAGCCATATATTCTGACTCAGTGCTTGACAATGCAACTGTACTTGTTTCTTACTTTCCCATGCTATACCAGCCCCACAAAGTTTAAAAATATATCCTGTATAAGATTTTCTATCTTTAGTATTTCCTCCCCAGTCAGCATCTACAAAACCTTCTTAAAAATGCTGATCTTTTGAAAATGTTAAACAATAGTCCTTAGTACCTTTGAGATATTTAAGTACTCTCTTAGCCATTTTACAATGTGTTTCATTATAAGAGTTATTGAACTGACTTAGGTAACTGACTGTATAACATCAATCAGGTCTCGTCAAAACTACCAGGTACATTAAACTACCTATCAAATTTTGATAAGGAAACTTGGAACTATCACTTAATCCTACATCAATCTTCAAACTTAGAGTTTACCTCCATAGGAGTTTTTACTGTCTTACATTCTGACATATTAAACCTTTCAAGAATTGTATCAATATAAATTTTTTGACTTAATTTGATCATGCCTTTTTCTTTATCTCGAAATATTTCCATTCCTAAACAACTTTTTGCCTCACCTAAATCCATAATTTTAAATTTTAATCTTAATTCTCTTTTAACTCTTTCAACTTCAATTTCATCATTTGAAAATATAAAAAAATCATCCACATAAAAGTAAACTTTTGATTTTCCTTTTTGATATACAAACATGGTTCATAGTTTGACTTAACATAAGTTATATTTAACAAAAAATCATTCATTCTTGTATTCCATGCTCGGGATGATTGTTTTAATCCATATATGGCTTTATTCAATTTACAAACTTTATCTTCATTTCCCTGTTCAATAAATCCTTCTGGTTGTTTCATGAATACTTTTTTTTTCTAGAAAACCATTTAGAAATGCTGTTTTCACATCCAAATGGATGATATTTAAATTATACTTCACAGAAAATGCCGTCAATAATCTCAGAGTTGAATGCCTAACTACAGGAGCAAAGGTATCATCATAATCAATCAACGCTTTGATTGAAACCTCTAGCAACTAACCTAGCTCTATAACAAAATTTTCCTTCATTATCAATTTTTCTTTTAAAAACCCATTTACAATCAACTAAAGTACCTTGTTGTGTGTTCTCTACCAGTTCCCATGCTGAATTTTCTCGAAAAGCTTCCATTTCTTCTTCCATTGCTTCTTTCTATTTCTCCTGATCAGGTCTTGATAGAGCTTCAGTAACACTTATAGGATCTTTCAGTATTTCACTATTCCCTGCACTAACATCACTACACAAGAAGGTCACATAATCTTCAAATTTCTTCGGTTTGGGTTGTCGGCCTGTTCTTCTAGGTGCATTTTCACTTGTTTCCCCTGCATTATCCATATTACTAGAGATAGTTTTTTCATCTAATGTTTCTTCTTGGTTGTCTTCGCTAACATCATTTGATTTCTTCTCATTTTGATTTTGAATTTCCCCCACTGAATTCGTTGATTCTTCTAAAACATCTTCAGGAACATATTCTAGGCTAACCTCTACTTCTTTTTCATTAACGGTACTTTCCATTATCACAACATCCCTACTGGCGATCACTTTGTTGTTGTGTTAGTTGTACAATATATAGCCCTTTACAGTTTCGCCATAACCTACTAAAACAATTTTTTTAGTTTTTTTTGTCGAGTTTTCTTCTATTTGCCATGGGGATATGTACCATGGCTGTAGATTCAAATAATCGCACATGGCTTAAGTTTGGCTTCCTGCCCGTCCACTTTTCGTAAGGTGTCGTTACTAGACCTGAAGCAATACTTCTGTTTTCAGATAAAGCGCAGTGTTCACAGCCTCTGCCCAGAGTGTTTTCTTCCAACCTGCATCGAATAGTAAGCATCTTGCTTTTTCAACTATTATACGGTTCATCCTTTCACTCATTCCATTCTGCTGTGGTGTATGGGGGTTTGTTGTCTGATGAATTATGCCATTTGCTTTCAAAAAAACATCAAATTCTTGACTACAAAATTCCCAACCATTATCTGTTCGAATCATCTTAATTCTTTTATTATGTTGATTTTCCACTAAGTTCTTGAACTCTTTGAAGTGTTTCAGAGTTTCATCCTCAGTTTTCAGGAAATAAACATATATCATCCTGCTGTAATCATCCTCCATTAACATAAAGTATTTAGAACCAGCTATGGATGCAACCTACATGGGTCCACACAAGTCCATATGAATTACTTCAAGAATTTCATTTGCTCTAATCCCTGTGTGTTTGAAAGGTAATTTGGATTGATTACCTTCACAGCATGTTATACAATCCTTTTTCACAATATTTTCTTGACAATTAATACCATTCACCATACCATTTTTCATTTTTTCTAAATCCATGTAGTTTATGTGAGCCATTCTTCTATGTCACAAACCTGCAGAGGCAAATAAACATTTGGGATTCTTCTTCAATATATTTAATTTGTATACATCATCAACTAAGTCAGCTGTTGCAATCAAAATATTATTTTTATTCAATATTCTGCAGCATTTTTTGTCAAAATTTACTGTATTTCCATTTTTAATTAGTTGACTTACAGACAAGAGATTTGTTGTTACTTCTGGAACAAATAAAACGTTTTTTACTGTTACCTGATTTGTGGTTTTTCCAACTGATGTAATAATATCTATTTCACCCATGCTCTTTACTGATACTTTTTGTTGTTATTTGCGACAACAATATTCTTCATGGTTGATGGTACCACCTTTCTCAATTCAGATCCCAAAACGGTTATATGTGTACTTGCTCCAGAATCTATGTACCAGTCTTCTTTGTCAAATTTTCCATTCAGAAAAACTGCGCGGAATGCATTAGATGTGCTCGCTGTGAACCTATTTGGACATTTGTTTTTAAAATGGCCTGCCTGTGCGTTGGATAACGCGAACCGCTAAAGCAATAGGTTTTTTGAAATTTTTGAAGGGCTTTCGGTTTAAAGAGGGTACCAGTCGTGAACTGAGCCCTTCTTTGTACCCCATTCGATTTCATTATGGAAAAACGAAATTTCAAAGCAAATACCATTACTACCAAAACTTATGTAACCAAAGTATTCAATTTGCGAATTTTGCATGACGCCAATCGTTCGTTTAATTTTCCACAGTAATTTTTAACGAGTGTATTTACTGTACAGGTAATCACAATTTTTGCAATCTCATGAATTGTATGAATATTAATTTACTACCATTATGTAGATGGTCGTTTTCTGAGAGAAATTTCAAAATATATTGAGTAAGAAATGCCCGTTTATTATGAACTGTTAAAAAAGTTTCCTCGAAAACATCTAAAATTTTGTTAAATATTATATATGCACATAAAACTATTCGTGCGATAACGTCTTTGGGATAAAGCAATTTTCCGCGACTCAAACTTTTAATAAGGTTGAAATTATCTTCGACAATGAACTCATCATTAATTGTAAATAATGTTTTCTTTACATACTTCGCACTTAATTTTTTTTTGCGTGATATAACAACAGTAACCCGCTAAATAAGTTATTACATGAATGTCATCTTTGACACTGTCTACGTCATTTTCAATTAGTATAACATCAGGATCAAATGAATGATTTTCTTCATTTCCCTCAGAGATATCAACATTCTCGTAAAACTGCCTTATTTTAATATTGCCAAAAGTACGCGATTTTAAGGTCAGTAATGATTGAATTCGAAGCCTTTTTTCTGATCGGAGCCTTATTATTACAGAGTACGTCATTACAGGCCCGGGAGAATATTTCAATCTGAATAATGTGACTTTACTAGTATCATTTATTTTGAACCAGCCTTTAGGCAGTTGAAATGAGTATAAAACATTAAGAAACTGTTCAAAATCATTATATGAAGATCTTTTTTCACAAGCTTCAAATTCGATCTTACTATTTCTAATTGCATTTGCAAAACTTTTATTTTCTAATTCGCGTAGTTTTTCATCACGACTAAGGCGAAATTTAATTAATTTTGATAAATAAGAAGGACAAGTTGGGAGTTTGGTGGGCACAGCATCGTGTTTTAGTCTAGTAATTTTCAAACTAACAGTTATATACTCGCCGGTTTTGGAATCCGTTGCAGTAGAACAAGTGATTATATTTTCCATAGCAAAATGTAATTCACAGACCCTAGAGAACTTCAATGGAGAAAAATTTTCCCGGTGAATAGCTGCCACTCATTTAGCAGACATCACTACATCCGTTGGAAAAGGTGTACTTTTGGTACATTTTTATAGTTACCGCGGCATCCCGGTACACAGAAATTATATGGCATTTTAAATATTTCGTTTCGGTGGCACACCACTACCACTACACAAAATAGCACACTCATTAATCCTGTTACAACAAATCACAAAAAAAAACGAGGGAGAAAAACCCACGCCGCTTCTGTGAGGAAGTAAACAAACACTGAAAAAGTAAGGTTAAGCAGTGAAGATGAATTCGCTTATACCTCGCTGTGCTTACGTCACGCCACTCTGACGTCAGGAGGAGTCCTCAGTCCTTTTATTCTCGGTGTTGTTGTCCCTACACTGTCAACTTCTTTTTCCATATCTAGAAGTTTCGATTTGATGGAGTATGTGGTTATACTAAGCCCTGCGTGCTCTATTGCCATGATCATTGGTGAAAATTTTTGCAAACCAGCAAGCTAGCAGCAATGACCCGATCCACTCTTCATCTATTTTGAATCCTGTGTTTTTCAATTTCTGGGCCGTTTCCACTAATTGAGTCACATATGAGGACATTGATTCACAATTTTCCAGTCTCAACGATATCAGATTGCGCAATAGACTGATACGTCTAGTGAAACCCGAGTCATCAAATAAACTTTTTAGTTTGTCCCATAATTCTTTGGGAGACTTCGTTTCTCTAAAATGCACATACAGTTAACTATCGATAGTTAATATTAACTTAGCTCGTGCTTTCGAGTTTTCTGATTCGTCTTGTTCACTTCCGTTTATACACTTTTGCCATCCGTCTATCACTAGAAAACTTTCGACAGCAAATGTCCACTCATCGTAGTTTTCGCGACCTAGCAGTTAAGGTACACTCGCGATATAATTGTTCGCCGTCATGATTAACCGGTTCACCTGTTTTTCTTACTACGTACTACAACCACGTGCCTGGGCCCGTAACCTATTGTAAAAGATGGCGTTAGGGAAATTAAAACAACCGTCTCTGTTAATCGTTGAGTATCGACTGACTTTTAATATAGAAGAAAATAGCATTGAACAATACAATATTGAGAGCCACCTATTGACAACTATCAGAAAACATCATTGTTACACAGTGAATCATAGATGGGGTTAATTTGACTTTTGACATCAATTTCTAACAGTTTCCTTTCCCACGAAATGTAACCAGATAGCTGCTTGAATCTTCTTCTCCTTTCAGCTGGCTCCTGTTGCTGTGATATACAGGCACATAGCATTTTCAAACTTTTTCCAATTTTGTCCACGATCGCCCACTAAGGAAATCGGCTTAGGTTGTTTGGAAATTCAATTTTTTCACTTGTTTTCTCATCTCACAGAGTTGTCGAACTCGGTGGTACTTTGTAATTCGCTTGAAACCGGCGCTCACACAGAAAATAGAATTAATTTCATCGTACATGGCAGCTGAAAATCTCATACTTCGGGTTTCGAACCTCGTACATTCATTAAGCATCTAAAATGTATCAAATCCAATAATGAGTCACATTAAACCATTGAATCTCTTGAATAATGAAACTAACTTTTGCAAGTTTGCTGCTAAATGAAACATCACTTCGAATTAAAAAAAAAATTCAATTAATTATTCCAAATAACAAAACATAAATTATTGAGGACATTTTTGAGTAAGTAGCTAGTACCTTCTAAGCCTAGTTTGCATCTTTAAAAAGAATATCTGGAACCTCCTCAGTATTGACATCCTTCTTCATATTCGCATACAATTTTTGTTTCGTCATACGGCTATACATATCTTTTGTCGGTTCGAAATTGACGCAATTTCCAGCTTGTGTTGGACCTTTTGTCCACAGTGTGGTTCACAGTTTCCACAGTTAGCCGATTTCTTATATCTGTTTTGATTAAATTAACTTTACTAGAAATCCTCTCGCAGTCAGCATTCGCTTGGGGTAGGGAAAGTGATGATAGAGCAAAGTGAGCCAGCTCGGAAAATGTTACAGTTTTCAGTAAATGGGCCCAAAACTTATCAGGCTCACTAAATTCACTCATGCCGATCTTGGGCGATCGGCATCCTCCTCCATTGATCGTCGATTGTTTCGCGCTATCAGATGGTGGAATTATACGCGGGGCCAAAATAAGTGGCATCAGTGTTGGGAAATGGCTCCTGAAGTTATGAGAGAGCGCGGATGCTGGTTCAAAAACTTGTAGCTTTGACAAGATAGGATCTCCATGTTGTACCCACCAACTCAGTAAAAATTTTTGCAGCATGAGAAAACCTGTGCAACATCTGTTGGCTGTGTGACAGCATCTGGATATTTCATGAGCTCGTACACTTCAACGCCAAGATAGAGTACATTATCATGTGGCTGATGTCGCTGTTTCTTGGGGTCTATTTCACCTAGGTTCGGCCTCGTGACATATTCACGTTGTAAATAACGCAATAAGATTTCCTGGTAGAGTTCACGGATTTTTCAATGAAGATTGTGAACAACTACTTTCTCTCTTTGATATTCCCGATTGAATTTATTAAATAAAGGAAGCGACCATTCAATGAAATAGAAATAAAGTTTGTAAAATGGGTTACAGAGTTTTTGTAGGATATATTCTGCTCGATTTCTTGCATCGGCTTTTGCTCTATGCGCACTATTTGTCGTGAAATCGAAGAAAAACAGGCGTAGGGCCTCCCATTGTTCTAATATCCTTTCTTCTTCTTCTTCCAATGCGTATCCACTAATGGATGTTTGCGATAACATTTTCCATTGCTTCTTTATTCCTTGCGGTGTGTATCAACGACTGTACGTCGTGTAGCCCACTGTCTGATATTTCGCAGCCAAGACATTTTTTTCCTTCCCATCCCTCTTCGGCCTTCGATCTTGCCTTCGATCAATAGATGCAAGAATTGGCATTTCGTGTTTCGCATTATATGCCCCAGATATGCCGTTTTTCTTTTCTTAATCAACTCAAACAGTTCACGTTGTCTGTTGACACGTCTTAGAACTTCCTAGTTTGTTAGTCTGGCCGTCCAAGGTATCTTCAGGATTCTGCGATACAGCCACATCTCGAAAGCCTCTAATTTGTTGATTGCAGTCGCCTTCAATGTCCAACCTTCCATAACGTAAATAAGCACCGACCAAACGTAGCATTTAGTAAATCTGAGTCTTAGGTGAAGGTCAAAATCGGAACAGATAAGCACTCTTCGAAACCTTAGGAATGCCTGTCGAGCCTGTTCAATGCGACATTTTATTTCCTTGTCTGATGTCCAGTCTTCGAAAAGCCAGATGTCCAAGTATTTAAACTTATCTACTCTTTCTATGGGCCTTGCGTTAAATGTTATGATGGAGTTTTCAAATATATTTAAGTTTCTAGAGATAATCATAAACTTTGTTTTTTTGGTGTTGATATTTAAGCCCATTGCTTTGCTCTGTTCTCCCACCTTGTTGACCAGTTGTTGTAGGTCATGTATGTTATCAGCGATTAAGACCGTATCGTCAGCATAGCGGATATTGTTAATCCACACTCCATTAACCTTGACTCCCATCTCCACGTCCTCCAAAGCCTCTTGGAATATTGCTTCCGAATATAAGTTGAATAGGAGTGGAGACAGCACACATCCCTGTCGTACCCCCCTTCTAATCTGTATGGCGTTGGACATATTATTGCCTAATTTGATTTGCGCTGTCTGGTTCCAATATAGGTTATCAATGCATCTAATGTCCCTTTGGTCTATATCAAGCCTATTGAGGAGCTGCATCAATTTGTGATGCTGTACGCGATAAAATGCCTTTTCATAGTCTATGAAGCATAGACACACATCCTTTCTCTGGACAAGCACTTGTGTTGCAACTATCGCTTCTCGTGTACCTAACCCCTGTCTAAACCCAAACTGCGAGTCGCCTATGTCTCTTTCACATTTCTTGTAAATTCTCTGGTGTATGATTTTCAGGAATATTTTTAAAGTGTGGCTCATCAGGCTAAGTCTATGATCTTCACATTTCCTTGCATTGGTCTTCTTAGGCAGAGGGATAAAAGTAGAGCACAACCACTGTTTGGGGTAGTGACCTGTCTCATAGATAGTGTTAAACACTCTGTGCAGTGCTGTGGTGCCTCTTTCATCTAGGAGTTTAAGTATTTCTGAAGGAATTTCATCTGGGCCAGCCGCTTTGTTATTTTTTGACATACGTATGGCGTTTTCAATCTCGCCTTTAGTGATCGATGGGCCGGTTAGAGAGTTATTGATTTCAGCAGGGGGTCTGTCGTCGTCAAAAAGTTCTTTTATATACCTTTCCCAGACATTGTTTTTTTCTTTGCTGTCGAGGACTATCTGGTTGTTATTATTTACTGTTACACTTGATCTCATTTTTCTATATATGCCAGCAGTCTCCTTCAGCTTTTTGTATAGATTAAAATCATCGTGTTGATTTTGTAGCTGTTCTATTTCTGAGCATTCACGTTTCAGCCACTCGTTTCTTGCTATTCTAATCTTTGATCTTATTAGTCTTTGAATTTCTTTATACATGTTGGTATCAGTCTTATTCTTGTGCTTTCGACGTTCATCCATTAACAGCAGAATCTCATCCGTTATCCATTTTTGCTTTTTGTTCTTTGTCCTATAGCCTAATCTGTTTTGCATTGAGTTTGTTGCAACGTCCATTATCTTTGTCCAAGATTGCGTCGGCTCTTCTCCAATATTCGATGTTATTGTTTGAATTTGTGTGTTTATCTCATTACACATCTCAGCTTTTATTATTGGATCCTTTAGTTTTTCCAACGCCACTCGTCGCTGTGTAGTTGACTTTCTTTGACTTGACAAGGAAATTTTCAAGACGGCCACCAACAGTACATGGTCAGAAGGTACATCCGCCCCAGGATATGTGACGGCTCTCTTGATGGTTGAGCTAAGTCGCTGGTTAATAAGGATGAAATCTATTTGGTTTCGCACTAAATTATGAAGTCAGTCCGCTGGGGACTTCCAGGTATAAAATCGGCGAGGGTTTAGTTGAAACCATGTATTTATTATTTTCAGGCTTTCCTCTTGGCAGAATTGTAAAAGTCGATATCCTTTCAACCACTGCTAATAAGGAAATCCATCTTGTCTGTGAAGGTTTCAGTATATTATGGGGCTCCACTGCAGTAAAAGACTGGAAGTTGCGAAAATCAAATTGCCGTTCATCACTATGCTTGAAGAAGTTGTAAATATCTCGATCTAGTTGATCTACTCCTTCAGGCAGATGGTTACACGCTTCGCTGGCACACAAATATGAATCTGATATATTTGTATTGTGCTACAGGACTGATTATTTATGTATAATCTTTTCCATGCTTCTGACTATAGTCTTTCGCAGCTAGTCTTGCTTTCTTTCGACCATTTGATTTTTCTGTGAATATCCATTTGTTTTTCACAGTTTTTCTGGTTTCTGGTAGGTTGACCAAAATCCAAGTTTCATTCTCAATAGGGGAATCCACTTCTTGTTCTATAGCTTGTTTCCATTCTAAATCCTGCAGAGCTTCTTCATAACTGAGTTCTTCATCGATTGCTATGAATGATACATAATTACCATATCTGATTGGTGTCTTTATTAAACTTCTATCTCGCAGAACAGGCCCCTTACTTACTGTGGTAATTCATCTGTATCCTCAGCTTGGCTGATGACTATTTCCTCATTCCTTAGGTTCTCGTCGTTTTCAAAATATTCTTGGGAAATCACATCCTGTATGATATCTTCTGTTTGAACTTCTCTAGGCACCACTTCTGTTTCTGTTCTATTATCGTTTTCTGAAATGATAACAACTCCTTCTCGAAAATAACTTTTCTGTATGTAGCTAATTTTTGTTGATTAGGAAAATATACTCTGTATCCCTTGATATTTTCGCCATAACCAAAGAAAATGCCTTTTTCACTATTTTTGTCCCATTTTTGTCTTCTTTCTTTAGGTATATTACGAAAACTTCTGATCCAAATATTTTGAAATAATCTATGGAAGACCTCCTCCTATAATATTGTTCATAGGGTGTTTTATTTATATTTGAACTGGTTCCAGTGCGATTGATTACATAAACCACCGTATTGACTGCTTCTGCCCAATAAATTTTACTATATAACAGTATTCTTGCCGATTCAACAATGGTTCGCATTTCTCTCTCAATTTTTCCATTCTGTTCTGGAGAGTAATATACAGTTAACTGATGTATTCCATATTTATTTGTAATTTCTCTAATGAGTGAGTTGTTCACTTCTGAACCGTTGTCTGACCTGATTGTTTTTATTAAATTTCCAGTTTCCCTCCTTATTTTCGGAATATATTCTTTCAATTTCTGATGAACTTCATTCTTATGTTTAAGGAAATAAGCTTCACGATAATGGGAGAAATCATCTTTGAGAAGCAAGAAAAATCTTGATCCTCCTATAGATGTTTCTTCCATAGGTCCACAAACATCAACATGTATAATTTTACATTAGGGTAGCTTTGAAACGGTATTCGATTTGCCAAAAGGTTTTCGTTGTTGCTTCCCATATATACAGTATTCATATTGAAAATTCTTCTTATCTTCTTCGGAAAAAGTTGTTTTGTAGTTCGCCAAGATCTTTGAACACTGCTGTATATTTTGATGAGCTAATTTCTCGTGCCATTCTTGTAGAGTTTCAGTTTTATTAAAATTGGCTTGGATGCTTAGTTCAGTTCACAATTTATAGTTTGAACAAATTTTCATGTCGTAATCCTGTAATAATTATTTCTTGATTATGCACTCTTCTTTATCAGTGATTATGTGGTAACCCTTGTCCACAACAGAAGAAGCAGAAAATAAATTACATTTCAGCTGTGGAACGTAGAGCATGTTGGGTATTAGACGAGGAATAACACACGACTTTACTTTTATAAGAACACCAACTTTATTTAATACTAATTATAGTTATATATCTCAAAAATATAGTAACCTTAATTCAACACACGTTGATCCCAGTTACACAGTAGAGAGCTCGTCTCTCGCTAGGTTACCTTATATTCTGTGTCACAGCACAGAGACTTATATCTATCTCAACAGCTGTGTTCCCAATACATAGCATTTCCTTTCCCTTAAATTAAATTACAAATCCTATAACTTACAAATCTAATTTCCTAGGAATTTTGACAATACGACCTGACCTGGTAACAATGTTAGATGTTGACGGAGTATCATGTCCTTCAAGCATTTTTGATTTTACATTAAAACTTTTTGAAGTAGGAGAAGCTTGAGTTTCGCTATCCGGACTTGATACTGGCTCAACATTAGGGCTCATGTTACAATTTGTCACAGATGGAATACTTTTTGTCACAGTGGGATTGTTAGACACAATTGGGTTGTTATACTTAATAGGGTTATTAGAAATTTGACTCTCCTTGAACATAGTATTTGTTTTATTCTGTCTAGTATCATTAATGTGATATAACTTAATCTTGTTACCAGTTTTAACTAAATAAGTGCTATAACTCAAATATAATAATCTCTGGCAAAAAGGTGAGGTTGTTAGATGTATGAGTTATAGCAACTTTAGGTTTCACAAAAACCTCATCCTTTTCAGAGAACAACTTTGTCTTTTGTAAAAGATCAGGTTGAAGGGATTTCTGTTTTTTTGACCATGGTTTTAGCAAATCAAATCTAGTACGAGGAGGAATTTTAAAAACTGTTTCAGCTGGTGAAAAACCTGTCGAAGTACATGGGGTATTTCTATGTACAAATAAAAAGTTTTCCAGTCTATTTAGAATAGTAATTTCACTTATATTTTTTCCCTCTTCGAATAAAGCTTCTTTCAACCCTTTTTTGATTGTTTGTACTCCCTTTTCCGCTAAACCATTACTTTCTGGATGTTTTGGTGGAATTCTAATAAGTTTTATCCCGTTTGCATGGCAAAACGAAGTAAATTCATAACAATTACCAAATGGTGGACCATTATCAGATACGAGTTCTACTGGTAATCCAAATACTGAAAAAATTTGCTTCAACTTTAAAATTGTTTCCATTACCCTTGTACCATCCCTCATCAGTTTAACCTCACACCACCCAGACTTATCATCCACTAGGATCAGAAATGTGAAGTTATCTATCTTTAAAAAATCAACATTCACTCTGTAAAAATTATTAGGGGCTGTTGGCCATGGAAGCAAAACTTTGCTGTTTGAAAAATTTTGAGTTTGTTGACATACATCGCAAGAATTAATATATTGTTCGACCTCTTCATTTATGCCAGGCCACCAACAGTAAGACCTTATAAGCATTTTAGTTCTTACAATACCTATGTGTTGTTCATGAAATAAACTTAGAATATCTTTTTGGATTTGCTTTGGAATCACAACTCAATTACCAACTAGGACACAACCATTATCAACTGAAAATTCTAATTTTCTTTTAAAATAGGGTCTGAGATTGTCATCATTTATTGAATTTGGCCAACCAGTTAACGTAAGATCCAGGACTTTGGACAAGATAATATCTTTTTTTGTTGCTATAGCTATATTTTCGTAAGTAATAGGTAACTCATAAGATAAGCTAAAAGAAAATATTGCATCAGAAATTTCAGTTGTACTGCTCATTGGTAATCTTGATAAACCATCTGCATTTGAAATTTCGCTACCTTTCCTATAAATAATGTCATATTTATAAGCTGATAAAGTTATAGCCCAACGCGCGATTCTCGCTGCAGCTGTAACAGGAATGTTCTTATTTTTACCAAAAATAAACTGAAGAGGTTGGTGATCTGAAATGATAGTAAAATTCCTGCCGTAAACGTATTTATGAAATTTTTTTAAAGCAAATATAATTGCCAAACTTTCACGTTCTAAATTTGAATATTTCTTCTCATTTTTACTTAATGTGGAAGAAGCAAATAAAACTGGTTTCTCAAACCCCCTGACTTTATGGCGAGCTCCAACCTCATATCCACTAGAATCACATGTTATATATATATATATATATATATATATATATGTTGTGTTGGATCATAATGTGTTAAGACATCATGACATGTTAACAGATTTTTACTATCCTGAAAGCATTTCTCACATTCACTTGACCATACATACTCAGTACTACCTTTACATAATTCATATAATGGCTTAAGTTTGGTGGAAAGCATGGGTATAAATTTACCATATAAATTCAGCAATCCTAAGTAACTTTTCAATTCTGTAATATTTTTTGGTGAAGGTGCTTTCTGAATGTACACAATTTTTTCATCTGTAGGATGAATTCCTGATGAGTCAACTCGATGACCTAAGAAAATTACAGAACGCTCAAAGAACCTGCATTTGTTTTCATTTACTTGGACATTATATTTCTGGCATCTTTCTAAAACATTCTTAATATTCTGGTAGCATTCATCTAAGCTAGACCCATGCAGCAAAATATCATCTAAGTAGCACTTGGTCTTTGGTAATCCCGACAAAATTACATCCATTACACATTGGAAAATTCCAGGAGCGCTACTAATACCATAAGTTAATCTATTAAATCTAAAAAGACCAATGTGGGTATTTATAGTAAACAGTTCCTGAGATGCTTCACTAATCTGTAGTTGTTGATAAGCTCCCTTTAAATCTAAAACACAGTAATACTGACTACCATTTAAAGTAGCACAAATATCAGAAGGCAATGGTAAAACACAATGGTCACTATCAATGGCTATATTCAACGTTTTTTTAAAATTACTACACACATTCTGACGTCTGGTGAATTTTTCTTAGGAACAATTACAATAGGGCTAGCCCAAATACTGTGGGATACTTTGGTCAAAATACCCGAGTTCACCATTTTAGAAAGTTCCTCCTCGACTTTAGGTTTTAAGGCGAAAGGCATTTCATATGCCCTGTGAAAGACAGGTTTGAACCCTTCTTTTAATTTAATCTCAGCTTTAAAATATTTAATTGAAGTAAACTTTTCTACCTGAAAAAGTGATTTATACTCATGCTTTAAAGACGAAATCAACTTCAACCTGACATTTTCTGACTCTGGATTGACTTGACTATAACTATTTATCTGTGACTTATCTAAACTAAACTTATCTGACACAACACTTTTATCTAGCAAAGAAATTCTCCAATTTCTGTTTAGGATATTTAACCAATTCCTACCTAAGAGTGGTATAAACTTAATGTCTGATTTTAAAACAACTAACGGTAGGTAATACATGTTATCTAAATATTTAATATGCACGTGGATCTGACCTAAAATGTTAGCTTTTTGTCCTGTCAGGACTCTAAGCTTGAAATTAACAGGCTCTAAGACTAAATTATTAAATAAACGTATAAAGTCTTGTTCATGTATAACTGACCTTACCGCCCCAGAATCCATTTCCAGATGTTTTTCATCAATACATAATTTTACTTTGAGAATGTCAATAAAGCTTGTTTTTAGTGAATTCAGGGTACAATCTTCTGACAACAACCCTAACTCAAAAGCGTCATCAGATGGTACTTCTAACTCTTGATTTTCATCCTCTTGTAACTCACAAATTCTGTTTTTACACATTGGTGCTTTTGCGGTGTGTCCTGTCAAATTACACGCATAACATCTCCAATTTATTGCTGGATATTTGTTGTAATCAAGGTGCACACGACAACATCTCCTACATTTCTGGTTTTTTCTATTTGTTTGATTTTGACTGCTTGAATAACTTTGACTATTAGATGCCTTATTACTGACTTGACTTGGTTTATCTCTATTTTGACTTGACTGTGACTTATGTTTTGGATTTGACGTAGATTTATGATAAATGTTGTGTACATAATGATTGGACTCAGATCCCATAGCTTTAACCTGTCCTGCGGCTAACTCCATACTCAGAGCTGATCCAAACGACAGTTTTTCTTCTGATAACAACTTTTGCTTTATGTTATCAGCCCTTATTCCGCAGACTAATCTGTCTCTCAACGCATCATCCAAGAAGTCACCAAACTCACAAGATTTGGCTAAATTTTTTAGTTTAGCAACATACGTCATTATATTATCTCCAGGTTCCTGGAAACTTGTATTAAATTTGAAGCGTTCTGCTATTACTAGCTTTTTAGGACTGTAATGACTCTTCAAGGTTGCTACCAACTCCTTATATGACTTTGTATCGGACAATGCAGGTGACACCAGATCTTTCAACATACAATATCCCTCTCCTCCGATAAAAGTAAGCAAAAGGGGTACTTTTTTTGCATCTGTAATGTCGTTCACTTTAAAAATTTGTTCCAAGCGTTCCATCCATGATGAAATATCCCCTAATTTTGGGTTGAAAGACTCTATATTCCCAATTTAGGACATGTTCTTCACTAACTTTAGACTTAAGGCAGATTAGGACGACTTGACTACTGATACTGTTTTCTGGGCTATCACTACTACCCAAGGCACGGACTTGCTTGCACGTGTGCGGCGTATCACGTTCACGTGGATTCGTTTCTGTTTCGTCGCCAAAAATGTTGGGTATTAGACGAGGAATAACACACGACTTTACTTTTATAAGAACACCAACTTTATTCAATACTAATTATAGTTATATATCTCAAAAATATAGTAACCTTAATTCAACACACGTTGATCCCAGTTACACAGTAGAGAGCTAGTCTCTCGCTAGGTTACCTTATATTCTGTGTCACAGCACAGAGACTTATATCTATCTCAACAGCTGTGTTCCCAATACATAGCAGAGCACATCTGTAATATTTGCTGTATCCCAAATAATTTCCGCAGACCAAATTTCAACGGGAATGTCACCAGTGCCAAGAGCTTGTATTTTAGTACCATCGCCTTTTGTTATTCCCTTTTCAATTTTGAATTCTGAATAATTTTTAAACCATGACAGATATGGTGACATATGATGACTTGCGCCGCTGTCTAAATAACATTCGATCATATTTGTATGTCCAGTTTCAGTTATCATAGCACGATGATCTCGAGATTGACGATTTTCTTCTGAATGGTTGTTTCTTGGTGGGTTAAATCGACTTTCTTGTTGATAATGGTTTCTTGAAGAATTTGGTGTATTAATATTCTGGTTATTCCTATTTCTCAGCCAGCATCCATTTTTCCAATGACCAGGTTTCTTGCAGTAATTGCAGGAATTATTTGCTTTATTCCTTTCGGAATTTCTTGCTTGATTATGATTTCTTGTTTGCTACTGATTTCTTGTTTGATACCTTTCGAACTTTCTAGCGGTGAAAGCTTCGACTATTTCAGGATTTGATACTGTCTTGAAATTCATCCTTTCTTCTTCAATGAGAAGTCGAGCAGTAAGACTATTCAATGTTTTTTCTGAAGAACTATCCCATGCTGAATAAAAATGTTTATATTCTGAAGGAAGTGTCATTAATATTTCATTTATTAACATGTTACTTATAGCTTCCACACATTTCTTCAAACTGTGCGTTATATTTTCTAGTTGAGCAATATGATAAACAATACCTTTATGTTCATATTCGTATGCATAGAATTGTTGTTGTAGTTTGTGTACACTTGCTTCATCAGTTTTGGCATATAAAGATTGCAGACGAATCCACATTTCTCTTGAAGATGAACATGACACTAAATGCATAAGTATTTTTTCATCAACGGTGGACACGATTGTTTCCTGAGCCTCCAAATCATTTTTTGGTGAACTGTTTCTTATTTTCTTCCGTATCAGTTGTGTTTAATATTCCTTCACCTTCTATGATATCATAGGTTCTTCTCTTCTTGAACACAACTGATAACTTCCATGCTACGAAGTTTCTTCCATAACTGTCCAAAAATACCCTGTATTGTTTCTCTTGTCCTCCAGAAGCCATATTATGTTTTATATTCAGTACTGTATGACTCCTGGGCCCATAACCTTTTATGTTTGTGGTTGTTTTAGTATTCAACTCAACAGATAATTCAATAATTGAATCAACAGATTTATATTTTATTCACGAAAATATTCTGACAATAAATAAAAACAATAATTATTTTCATAAGCACGACAACGAGGTTTTCATATTTCTTTCCAATGAACACCTAATTAAAATGAATAATATTAAATATCAAACTATTCAACATAACATCATAACAAAAGGTGCATAAAATCCCAACAAGCTGAAAATCAGTAAAATTATTCAAAACATAATTATAAATATTATTTGAAAGTTGCTCATCATTCACGTGTATGGAAAAAAATTTATTCAAGGTCAAAGGTCAAAAAATTGAGGTTTTTGCGATTTTCAGCAAAACGGTAAGTTTTATCATAAAAGTACCTTAGACAAAAATCAGATCATAAAGATATTTATAAAAAATGTATCAATACTTTTTTCCAACGAGACACCGTTTCTGAGATATGAGGATTCAAAAAGTTATAAAAGTTGTTATCGTCATAATATGCACACGTTTCCACGCCACCTATGTGGTAGTGTACTTAGCGCGTTTTTTTTAAAGTGGTTTCCCCAGTAGGCCTATCCCACGGGTCAGTTGTGATCCTGTTTAATGTGAAACTATTGCAAAATAAGGGAAATTTTCAAAGATTGGAAAAGATAAAAGCGATGTAAATTTAAAAAAAGTGGTGAAGTTCATTCGCCTGATTCGTAAGTTTCAAATTCTTCTTGTTCTTCTTCTTGATCTTCTTCTTGTTCTTCTTCTTCTCCTGTTTCTTCTTCATCTTCATTTTGGATGCAAGTAAATTGCGTCAATAGCGATGTATCGCATGACACTTCGTCGGAATCAAACGAATCCTCCATTGTTTGTGATTCAACATCAGAGCACGAGTCACGACCGGCCTTGACAATTTGTGCATGCCAGAGAACAAAACAGTCCTACTTTTTTGAAAACACATTTAGTACTGCATCCCTTTTTGCAATTGCAAAAAATTGTGTTCAGCAAGAATGGAGCACAAAATCATGAATAAACTGAAAGAATTAGTGCCAAACACATGAAATTAACAGTGTAGATAAACCAGTTATGCAAAACTATGCAAAGGCACTAAAAGAAGGAGTATTAATCGTAAAATTGAAAATGAAGTATGAAAGCATGGAAAAAATGAAACACCTGGAGAAAAAATAAAATGAAATTGAATGTAGTCATTGCCAGTATGGACAAAGCAACAAAAGATATAGCAGTTATCAAAAGTAAAGATAACGAAGAAGTTACTGAAGTAAAGCAAACAATCGATAACAGATTTTGTGATAGTGTCCCCCTATGTGACAACACTTCTCTTATCGGTTAAGTGTCACATAAACGTTAACATTTGAAGCTTTATACGATGGACTTCTTGTGAATCTGACAGGTGGGAGTAAAGTTTGAACTGGCTCTAATATATGGTTGACCAACTTCCAACCCCAGTCTTTAGGGTCTAGTTGATAACCAAGCCACACTTTAACTTGGTAATATACCCGAAAAAGATGTTGATGAGCAGCAACTGAGGTTGGAGGAAGACAAGCTAATTGAACTTGTTTTTTATTTTTAGTATTTTTAACGAAACATGCATATCGATCCTTATCTAAACAGGTAGTTTTTTTAGGAGCTCCGTACATAGAAAGAAGAAAGCGGATGCCGTTGGTGATAGTTTCTTGTTGAGTTGAATTACTCTTTTTAAAAATTTCAGCATATTGAACTAAATCTTGTTTTTCAAACATTTTGAAAACTGCTGTTTTACCCCTCCTGTAAAATGCAGATGTCGTATCACAGCCAGTTATTGCGTGTAAAAATAGTACATGATTTTGGCACTTTACAATATTTATATAATATATATATATATATATATATATATATATATATATATATATATATATATATATATATATATATATATATATATATATATATATATATGATATATATGATATATATGATATATATGATATATAATATATATATTATAGTATATAACATATAACAACTCTAGAGATGTATATACGTGGCGTACTCATGCATATTATGACGATAACAACTTTTATAACTTTTTGAATCGTTGTATCTCAGAAACGGTGGCTCGTAGGAAAAAAAGTGTTGATACATTTTTATAAATAATTTTATGATCTATAATTTTTGTCTGAGGTACTTTTATGATAAAACTTACCGTTTTGCTGAAAATCGCAAAGAAACTAATTTTTTTGACCTTGAATAAAATTTTTTCCATAGTCCTTATATGGAAAAAATTTTATTTTCTGTAATTTTTGCTTTATAACCTTCTCCAAGAACGTTTTTCACCAATGCTGTTACTTTGGTTCGTTTCAGTTAAATTTCCTTTATTTATTTAGAATCTATCACAATTTCTTTCAATGAAGCAATCAAATGGTCAAAAATCGAAAATGCAATGTTATGCTCCGCAAAAAAAGCTGCAAGTTTAATTTCTGCACGAGCTTTTTCTTTGTTTTGTGGAGTTACACTTGTCTGGAATCTAAGCTATGTTAACTTTTGCATTTCCCCACTAGAACCAGGTTTGTTACCCAGGTGTTTCTTAGTAGAGGCATTACTTTTTAAATTAGTTATTTCAGCTACCATTGATGTTCCTGGGCAAAATGCACACTTAGCTTTGGTAATATCACTGTTGTCTGGCAAAAGCCAGTTCTTGAAAGCCGGATCGTTTAACCACTGCTGTCTAAAATTTTGTGAACGATGCTTCGATATTATATTACCTTCTTTTTTCTGGTCCATCCACCTTTCTTTGGTATTTTTTTAGGCGGAGTCTGTGTGGGGGAACGATTGCCTTCGCCGTTATCACTCATATTGATGTTTGTTCCACACTAGCACACTACTATGCAACGCATGAAGGACTAATACTAAAACAACTTCTTTTTCACAAAAACACTAAATAACTTCTGTGACAAGACTTCACAGTATGCAACGGATGAAGGAATAATAATGAAACAACTTCTTGTTCAAAAAACTCTCGATAACTTCTGCAACGACACTACACAGTATGCAGCGGATGAGGGACTTATAATAAAACTATTCCCTTTTCGCCAAAACTCTAAATACCTTCTGTAACAACACTTCACAAGTTCACACATAAAAGAACATAACATAGAATAGAAGATAACTGCCTGAGGTGGCCTGTTTGTGACACAGAGGACTGATGCGACAGTGACAAACTGATCATAGAATACGTGTATTTCCTGGTTAGTGACAAACTAATCATAAAATATTTTTTCCATCGACCTCTAAATAAAAGCTTACTTTAACGTACACGAAATGGATCATTAATGACCCATTTTAATGTGCAATTTCTTCTATTTTAATGTATGATTGTCATGGGCAACCAAACACAGAAGTATTCCTATTCAGCACGGAATAGTTGAATTATTCGGTGTCTGTACTGTTATTCCACAGAGAAAAGGAATTCATAATTCAATCGAAAAATTTAACTCTATACAAAATAAAGTAGAAACTGCGGAAAAAATTTTATGCAATAATCGTTCGAAAGTAAATAACACTTCAGCTTCCACCAGTTCCACATATTCCTTATCGGATATTGTAGGTAATGTTAACTATTCAGAATGTCACATGTCTAATATTCCATCTATGAATTTCTCAAATTGTTCCATCGGGAGCATAAATATAAATATATCGAAATGAACATAGAAATTTATATTGTGTCAAGTGTATCTGTCATGCAAAATAAAAATTTATTTCAATCAAGAATTTATACTCAATTCATGATGAGGTCGACGGAAAAATTTTGTAATAAACTCGTTTATTAATGTAGCGATTAATGGTCTCGAACTATTAACTGCTGCGCTCACGCGTTAAAATATCTAAACCATTAATCGCTGTCATTAATAAACTAGTTTATTAAATAACTATTAGTTACCTAGGATTTGAGCTAAATAATGTTTCCTGAAATGGAAATCATTTCATGAATTTCCCTATAACAAATCTCGTACATAATTGTACGAGGATGATAGTGTCATCGTACCTCGTACGGAAGACCTTAAAGCTCGTATTTGTACGAGGAACCTCGTACGGTTGGCAACACTGTACCACTGTCAATCGACTCTCCGCATTGCTACAAACCTAGATCATTTAATAACATTATTCAAACTTTATAACATAGTTGAGTGGTTCAAATGCATTTTCTATACATGTATCTATTCCTTTTTCTTCAAGTAATACCTTGACTAAACTTCCAGGCAGAATAGTTATTTCCATTTAGTAATTCTATATTGAAATTATTCTTGTTTGCCATTTTCTTTCGGAACTTCTACAATCTTTTCTCCGTGTTCTTCCTTGTTAAATAATTCTGGGTACGCAGTGGAAACAATCTGGGCCCATAACTTCTTGTATGTTGGGGATTGATTCAATAATCTAACAATAAACTTAATTTATTGATGGGTATAGACTCATTAACATTTATTCATTATTAGGTTATAACCACTTGTTTATGTTTACTTTCCCTAGATTATGACAGTGAGAAGTGAGACATAACATGAACTTTAGTAATGTAATATGTAAGTTCTCTACAAAGATAGTGAACAATGTGAACATTCATATTTACTCTACTTGAATTCTGTCACTCAGAGACTGTGGGAGAGGACAGACATAGAATGTTGCAATTGTCCCAAGTCTCAAGGAAGGTCGCAACTCGCAACACAGAACTCAAAATTATGGTCGCAAGCTCGGTAATCCCGTTTTTTTCTGATCTCTAGTTGTTCTGTCTTATCAAAATGTCAAGATTAATGTTTGTGGTTTGAGCTTGTATAGAAAAACCGCAAAAATACACAAAATAGTTATTGCGCTTTTTGCGCCTTATTGGCAACACTGTTTGCAACAAATAGATTTGTTGTCACTATCTACAGCTTCCACTCGTTTTCCACAACTGGGATGGTAACTCACTACTTTTTTGCTTATTCTACTTTACAGATTCTTAAAAAACTATAAACGAATGTTCGCCATTATATGGCGTCATTGGGCTGACTAGGGTAAACTTGAATATAATTACAATTATGTATTTGAAATGTTACAATTTTTCGTACAACGACTCCATACAGCCCATTTTCATTGAAAATATAACGAAGTTATAGTTGTTGAAGTATTTAAAACAGATCTTTACGCAATTCTTGTAAGAAAATAGAATGACACTTTTATAGAACAATTTATTCAAAAATTGACTTTTGTCAACGAGCCAACTACAAATAGTAAAATACAGAATATGTACAGTGTTGACCAAAATATATTTAATGTTTCGTCTTCGGACTTCAACACCTTCCCTCTTTGGATTATTCTGATCTTGATCCCATTAGTAGTTTTTCTCCAGATAACTTGAATTGACATTCTTCTGTCTTGGAAATAAATTCACTGTCAGGATTCTTATCTTGAGCAAACAACGTTGAAAACAAATTCTTTCTTATACTAGGAACGTACCATACTTCTGAAAGTAAAAACTCATGCTTCTTTCTATTCACGTATGACTGTACTCTTACTGTTCCATATCCTAGTGCTGCTACAGAATCTCCATTTGCAGTTTTTACCTGGTGATTTTGATCAAATGGTACAAAGCTCTCGAATGAATCACTTTGGTTGGTGATGTGGTTTGTTGCGCCATTGTCAACGTACCAGTTGTCTATGTCACTCTCGCGAAACAATACTGCATTTGAGATTGCTAACAAAGAAACATTCTTTGTTTTTCCTCCAAGGTCTTTCTTATGTTTCTCTGGTTTTGGTGGATTGCCGTGTGCTTTCCATTTGGCACAATCTCGAACTTTGTGTCCTCTTAATTTGCAACAATTACAGATCAAGTTGCTTCTTTTACTTGAAGTTGTCTGTAGAACTTCCTGTCTGCTTTCACACTTCTTCGTAAGTGCTTTCTCATATGCACATAACTGGCTTGTTAAGTTGTCGATATTTTTGTCTATATCTCACATCAAAATCCAGCTAGACTTAAAAGAGAAATATTCAGCAGGTAATGTCTCTAAAATTTTGCAAATTAATAGAATTTCGGGCAGGTCACAATTACATGTCTTTCCAGATGTAACTTTATTTTTAAAGATTTCTTTCTGCAAATTGCTCCACAAATTTCTTAGTTTAGAAGTATGCGTTGCGAGATCATCATCTGCTTGTTTCGTGTAACTGAAAAATTGCATGCGAATATCATACGTCTTGTTCTCAACGTTTCCATCAAAAAGCCTATGCAATTCCAGCCAAACATCTTTTGCATTCGAAAAACGCATCACTTTTTCTAGAGTTTCTTGTGTCATATTGACTGTCATAATCAACAGGGCACTACTGTCAGCATTATTAATGTCCGCCAAATTTTTTTCATACTTGGATTTCTCTTCCTGCGACACATTTTCTGCTAACGGTTCAGGGGCTTTCAGTTTACTTCTAATCCACCTCTCACGCCTCTCAGCAAAATGCACAGCTTATATTTCCAAGTAGACCAATTTGATTTCCCTTCTAGTAAGCCTATCTGTACTTTACTAGCATCCATTTTTCCAGAAAAATACTTTTTCTTACTTTCTACTAGGGACAACTTTTTTGCAACAGTTCACCTACTTTTTTGACTTTCTTCTTACTTCGCAATATAAAGCTTTGTTTTCTAGTCTAGGAACCACGCTCTGCTACCATGTTGAAGTATTTAAAACAGATCTTTACTCAATTCTTGTAAGAAAATAGAATGACACTTTTATAGAACAATTTATTCAAAAACTGACTTTTGTCAACGAGCCAACTACAAATAGTAAAGTACAGAATATGTACAGTGTTGACCAAAATATATTCAATGTTCCCTCTTCAGACTTCAACAATAATTAATTCACGATCCTTTTCCAAGGATCTTAAATAGCTCGAAGCATTGCAGCCCAACTTTCTGTTTTTCAAAGATATAATCATTTTCCTGAAGCAGTTATAAATCTGCATCGCCTGCGGTACTCGGTTTGCAACATCTAAAAAAAAAGCATAAATAATTATTTTCCACATAACCAAGAAAAAATACTCTTAGGTTCAACTTAACAGCCCGCATTATTATACAGAATTAGAAAAAAATATTTTTTAACTTTGAATGTGGATAAGAAGTATTCTAAACACATTTATGAATCAGAAAATTAGCTTTTTCAAGTTTTTAGTGGAAACTTGTATGGCGTTACTGGACATATGTACTGGGCACTTTGAGATGAATATTGAAAGAAAAATCGTTTGATTAAACCATATTTTTCAATTTTAGAATGAAATGAAATGGAAAAATTCTTGTCTTTTGTCAAACACTGGGCCATTTTACATTTTTGACACATAATTCTTGAAGGAGCATAAATACAGATTCTACATCTCTGTCTGTTCGAAATGTGTACCGCTAGTGATTTATTTCATCATAGCGTACATCATCTACTGGGATTGCTATAACACTTCTCTTTACAGGAGGTGATTGAAGAACGCATAAATCTGAAGGAGGTATTACACTTTTACGAGATTCAGATATTCCTGCATACATCAAACCTTGATGTGGCTCTGATCATAAGTCAGCCAAAGCTTTGTACTATAACGATTTGACTCATATGCCGTCTATAAATTTGCCAGGCGTGTACACATATCTACTATGTTCCAAAATATCTGAAGGTAATATCTTCTCACGCCAATATTGATTCTATATTAAGATAACAGCATGTCATATATATCAACACCACCCATAAAGGTATTATAATTCCTCACGATATTTGGTCGGGGAACTTGAATATATTTCTTCTCATCAACGCTCCATCGTTGCACACTTTCCACAGGTTGAACTCCTTCATGAGTGTACAGTAAATACACAGATTTGTTGGCTATAATATCATCTTGAGTGATCGATAGTCGAAGGATATACTGCCAATTGTCTTTAATTCATCATCTGCCTTCATGGTACATCCAGATATACGGTTGCTTCGAACAGTTCCTGTAGCAAGAATGTCTAGATTTCTCATATGGAGAAAAAGCTCAACTGAAGTGAACCAACTATCATAATAGAATTTATGGTTTTTATATTTTGGGACATGAATATATCTCCACTCAGACCAAGTGGATAAGCATTTTCGATGGTTCCTCTGATAACGTAAATTTCAGAATCATAGAAGATTCCACCAATACTTGTCCTTGCGAACAATTTTATTCCCTTTTTGTGAGATTTATTTTTGATATATTCTTTCAGGCTACTTCTGCTTTTGAACGGAATGATAATTTCATCTACAGACATATCTTCTTCTGCTTCAAGGTTTTATAAATTTGATCTTACTGCATCTACGTCCGCTCTCACTTTAAATAATTTGTCATAAGTGGTATCATCACGGGATTTCATTTTCGAATTGAAATTCAGGTGGATAAAGTTTCTCAGTTTGCCGAGTCTGTTCTTAGACATAGCATCCGCGATCACTTGCTTTTTTTTTCAATTTATGTAGAAAACCGATTAATCGTTAATTTGCATTGAAAGTGTATTTGGGGTTTCAGATAAGCGTGTTATGGTGAATTTATTTTGAAAACAAGTTTAGGTCCTCTACTAAAGGTCGATACTTCGGAAAATTACATTTCCACTCAGGTATACGACCCTGGAAGCGTTTTAAGGGGGAGAGAGTCGACCGCAGCAGCTCTTCTCGGCTACCCGACGGAGCCAGTCGCATTGCCAGAGCCATCCAGGCTACTTGTATAATAGACTCTTGCACTGTACATTTCGAACTAAATTTAATGATAAGACGTGTTTAATTTGACAGTTTCGCTCATCAAATGTCAAATAAAACACGGTTTATAATTAAACTTAGTTTAATTACATACGGTGCAAGAGCTTATGAGTGCTAGAAAGTTGTAAAAATAATTTGTCGAATAATAGAAAATACATTGTAGTGAGTACATTTTGTCCGTGAAACAAAATTTTGTATTGAATATAAACGCTTAAATATGAGTAAGCCCAATCAAGACTCTGTTAATTCCGATGACGGTCAGAAATGTTTCATTCGCGAAACTACAGGAAGTCTCAAAAAAGTGGAGAGTGGAATGCCTAACTTACGACATGCCGCAACCGAGCGATCCGATGGTAAATTGAAGTTTTTAAATGGCGTTGCATATGTTCATGTTCACTCAGAGTGTCGACAAAAATACGTGTATAAGAAGTATATCAATATTTTTAATAATAAAAAAAATCCGAGGAATCAACATCTCAAAATTATAGCCCACCGGAAAAAGAACTAAGGAAAAGTGTTTCCGCGGCATTCGAGTGGAAGAATAACTGCTTTTATGCAATGAAAAAGCAGATCTGGTCAAACAACAAGTTACCCAATGCATCCCGAAGGAAAATCAGATTAGTAAGTCAGTATGAGTTCAAAGTAACAGTTCTCAATCTAGTAACAGAACGAAGAGATGATCAAGCTCGAACAATTCTTACGAGAATTTCAAGTGTAATTGACTTGACGGAAGTTGACGCTCGATATCATGCAGATTGTTTTGATTTGTTGCATATGCAATCGAAAGATGAAACCCCCAGACAAGCCATTGTCGTAGTAGACGATGCAATGGACGAGATATTCAAGTTTATTGAAGACAACGATGATTCTCACTTCAGTGTATAACAGTTGAAATAAATAATCACAGGCTCGCATGCTCCTGATGAAAAAAACATAAAAAAGGCTATTATCGAAAGACGAAGATGATATAATCATAACTACCAAAGCCGGAGGTAAATCAATTATCTGTTTTGCTAATGAACGTGATCAAATCATGACGGACGATTGGTATAATGAACCCTATCATCATATGTAATACCACTAGAGATGAAATTTTGCCGGCTAAATTTATCGATTGTAATATGAAAGTTTGTTGCCTAGGCAATTTCGCGAATGACATTTGTATGGTACATTTATATGGTCACATTTGAGAAAGTAAAGAAAATAACGATTCATGGGACAAACAATGTTTTGAAATAATGAATTGGAACATGTTCAAATAAATTTTTGAAGTGAAAATTACAATTGTTATAGTTAATTATTTGGGAATTGTTCCTTTCGATTGCAGCAGATGGAACCCATGTGATGAAAGATTTGATACTTCTGATTCTGTTCTGTGATGATTCTGATTAGTGGCAGATTCATGATTGCCGTCTCTAAGATTTTGAATGAGTTTTAAATGATGTTCTGCATCTAGTTGTAAATATGGTTTCAAGGAGTGTGCACTCGAATGTCCCGTAATTTTGATTAACTCTTGTTCATTAACTCCTTTTTTGGCCGATGATGAAATGGCCGATGCTCTATGGGAATGGTTTGTTATTTTGAACTTTTTTGTGCTAATTCCAATATTATCTGCTGATGTTGTTGTCCATTTCGATATTAAATTTATTCCTACAGGCATGTTTTTGTACCAAATTCCTCTTTCCCAATCTGGACGTGTAGCCAAAAAAGTTGCCTCTCCAAGCCAACTCGAAGGAGTATAATGGTAAAATTCCTTTTGCAACCCATCTGGCTTATCTTCATCGTGACAGTTGACCATTCTCAAAAACTGTGCGGTCGAAAAAGCTTTAGAACTTGATTTCCTTTTTTCTGGAAAAGTTTGCAACATTTTGCGCTTTGAACCCCTGTCCAGACGAGCTGATTTGAAAATTAAACCTTGGAGTGGACCGATCATTGTATCATATTGCTTGAATAACTTTTCTTGAATCATCTGTGCCGTTGTATAAAGACTTCACAGAGGATTCTTTATAATCTTCTCCGTATAGTTTCCAAATCTATCTTGGAGGCTCATTTTTGGAATTCCCCAATCTACTTTTTGACACGTTTGTTCGTAGAGTTGCTCCACTTTCAAAATAAATTATCACTTTTAACACTAATATCATAAATAGCTATTTTCTGATTTTTTTACCACAAAAGCATCTCGCCGACGATGAGGCTTTCTGGAGCAGAGTAATTTTCTCCGATGAAAAAGTGTTCCAGTCGTCGCGCGATTGTCGGTTGCGAGTATACAGACCACCGAACACTCGTTATGATGATCAATACGTCCAAGCTACAGACCAAATAACTTTTCTTGAATCATCTGTGCCGTTGTATAAAGACTTCACAGAGGATTCTTTATAATCTTCTCCGTATAGTTTCCAAATCTATCTTGGAGGCTCATTTTTGGAATTCCCCAATCTACTCTTTGACACGTTTGTTCGTAGAGTTGCTCCACTTTCAAAATAAATTATCACTTTTAACACTAATATCATAAATAGCTATTTTCTGATTTTTTTACCACAAAAGCGAACAACAACATAATTGTTCAAGTTTACGGTATTAGAATGCACGAAAGTTGACTCAATTTGCAGTTTCGAGCATTGTAAGCTAGTATCTTCAGATTCGGAAGAGGGCTTGGAACTATCGGAAGTGTAGATCTCAGACACAGCTAACTTTATTTTATTAGGCGTCGTATCTTATTATTAATCATTAAGAAAAAAATTGTTTGTATTCGTAATTTTATTGTAAATTTATAGAATATTGAATAAGTAATTCGGAAAAACGGATACTATTCATAATAAAATGCTGACAATACTGGATTGATTTTCAAGTATTGCAAGTTGAAAGTCTTGCCAGTTCTGAAGGTTTGCTCTTTGACCAACATAATTGTTGGATTTGAATTGTTCCTTTGAATGGTACAATCTTCAAATTGTTTACGAGAGCAGCAATTCCGGAGAAGCCTTCATTTATTTTGAGATACGTATTCCATTACAATTTTCTTGCAAAGCTTCATGAAGTTTGTCAAAATAAACAATATCTTTATTGTGACTAACAAGATAGTCCGCAGTTCTTTTCACGCACCCTCCAACACCATCAGGTGCACCTTTGTCGTGTCCGCTTGCTAAATACCAAACTGCCAATCTGAACATGGTTTTGTTCTTATATTGAGTCGAGGGCCCATGACACAATGAACTGACTCAAGAGTGGGAACAATATATTTCACATCATCTTTAGTCGGATCCAAGTGGGAAAAAATTGATACAGGATCGTGCTGGAGACTGTGCTAACGTGCAGAAGCAAACGTGACCACCAAGATAATATACAACAACAGTATGCAACGAAATTTGGGATTTAGAACCCCGAAAATGTGCTGATTGCACTTCTTCAGCGCATTTGCACTCATAATTTTCACTGAAGTCAATGTGAATAAAAACTGTTTGATATTTGTTACCTCTCTATGTTGGTACATAATAACGTTGCAATATCTCGTCTATTGTTGGTGTTAACTGACTTACTAGCTCTGATTTGGAGCACTCAAATGTTTCTCTCACTGTCTTGACGCGTTATGTTTTAATGCCCTTTATTGTAATACTAACCTTTTTGGATATCCATCTTTCATAAAATGTTGTTTCTTTGGAATTTAAGTTATTATATTTCATAGTTCTCGAAGAACACTGTTCACAAGTTTTTTTCCAATAGGCCCCAGTACATGTAAGACATATTGATTTCGCCAGTGCCCAGGCTAATTGTTCATTGACCATTTTATCGCTCTCTATTTTTGTTACGAAAAGCGACATATTGGCCATGATAAGCAAGTGTTTCTAGATTTATAGGTCGGAATTCGAATACAAAATGGTCTTAGAAAACAAAAAGTTGAGTAACTCATATTACTGCAATTTGGAGTGGTAGCCACAAATTTTTTATGGAGTTTCCTTAAGTTGTCAGTACCGTATTTGTTTCTTTATTTTTAGTCGTATTTTTCTACAGTACTATTGCAGTGTATCGAAGGAAAGTAGTCAGGTACGGAAGTATTTCTATCCGTTTCAGACCTCCTGAAGTTGAATTGAAATTCGGTACCTGGGATTGTATCAAAATTTGGATAATATTTTCCAACCGCCGCCATTTTCAGGTAGATATTTCTTTTTTCGTTTTCGTGTTTTTTGAGAAACTCCACAGCTTCTGCAGATTGAGTTAGAGGATTGAAGTTTGGTACGTACGGTTGCGGGCATAAAATTTTGGCCACCCAAATTTCTGTCAATCACAAAAAATGAGGCGTATGGCATGCTTTATTGTCATTATGACGTTTACAATTTGAAATTATAATTTAATTTCTGTCAAATTGACTTTTGAAATTTTAAATATTATTTCTGTGAAATTTTAACGAAAATGCCTGCAATTCATTTTAATAAATGTCGAATATTAATCCATCATGAAAATGGAATGTCCAATAGACGCATTTCCCAACTGCTACAAATTCCTAGAACCACCGTCAACTGGATAGTTGGGAAATGGAGGAAAGAAAATATAGTGGAACGAAGACCTGGGCGACGTCGAATCTCCACTTTGGCAGAAGATGAAGCCCTGGTAAATGTAGTGCAAAATCAGCCTTGCAGCACTGCTGTTGAGGCCGTCTACAATTTAAATTTTCCTGGTTCGGTATGGACAGCACGCCGACGCTTAAGATCAAGTGGATTGAAAAATCACAGTGCCGCCAGGAAAATTCGTCTAACGCCCTATCATAAGGAAAGAAGGGTTGGATTTGCACTAGAGCATCTCGCCGACGATGAGGCTTTCTGGAGCAGAGTAATTTTATCCGATGAAAAAGTGTTCCAGTCGTCGCGCAATTGTCGGTTGCGAGTATACAGACCACCGAACACTCGTTATGATGATCAATACGTCCAAGCTACAGACCAAAGCGGCCGTTTTTCTGTAAACATGTGGGCATGGATTTCGGCGGTTAGTGCTGGTAATGGTCTATGTGCCAGATCGTCTCAACAGTAACGTTTATATTAGGATTCTCGAAGAAGTGATGCTCCCGTCAGTGACACCATTTTTCCCGAACGGCAATTTCATTTTTCAGCAGGACAACTGTGCTATCCACACCGCGCGCAGGGTGACGGCTTGGTTCGAGAATCATAATATAAACGTCATTGAGTGGCCGAGTCGAAGTCCTGATCTTAATCCGATTGAGAATATGTGGGGTCTGTTAGTGCGAAATTTACAACATCGTAACGTAATATTTCATAATAGAGAAGAACTTCTGACTGCGATCGATGAAGCATGGCAATCATTACCCCAGGACTACCATCGTAAATTATGCCTATCAATGCGCGGTAGATTAACCAAAGTAATTAATTCAAATGGAGCAATGACAAAGTATCAGCATTTTATTGTCAATTATTATTTATTTTATACTTTAATATCCCTGTTATTAATTTGTTTATATACCTATTAATAAATATAATTGTTCTGTTTCTGTTCGCATTATATTGTAGCCTAATATCTTCTAGTTCTATTGCACTGTTGAATTTTTTCACAAACCAACTAAATTTCTCATGGAATTTTTAAAAGACTGAAATTACAATCCAGGTTACTGTCAAAGTGATAATAAATATGACAAAAATTTAAAGTAAAGTTACAATATCCTTAAGCCAGATTCACATCTTACATTAATTAAATGTCTAGAAGTGGCCAAAATTTTATGCTCGCAATTGTACATTGAGTTTATGTTGACTTGATATCCTTTTTTGGTTTTAACTATTTATCTCAATCGCGATGAGTTTGAATTACATTTCGATCAGTACGCGTTGCACTTAGCGAATTTTTTTTCACGATGAATGATTGAAATTTGGTATGTGGATTATGTTGATGTTGAGGTACGTCCCTTCGTTGGTTTCAACTTTTTCTTCAACCACGATGCAGTTCGCAATTTTTTCTTTCATAAAATAAATTATATTCTTTTCTTCTATTAATTATTTCTATTCGTTGGAATCGCATCTCGACGCATTGCATTTCTCGTGGAAAATATGACCTGAGTGATGGAGCTCTGCTGTTCACGCCTTTTTGTTCTTGTGATTGTATCTTTCTTGCCAGACGTCATCCGACTATTCTCGTCATGCTCCAAAAACTTCGTTATGGCTGAATAAGCTTTTTGTTTCTTCTTTATCGTTTCTGCATTTTTTGTTTTCAAGGAAAGACTGGCTACTCTCCTGGATGGTAAGGCGTGTTGTTCCTTCTGGAAATTGAAACGTTTGATAACAGAACCATGTAATACTATGCCTCGTACTTTTCCGAACCTGTGTTTATGTTTTAGAGTGATTTTAATGTTATAACTTTTTTTTAATTCATTTTTAAGGACTTCTCCGAATATAAGATTCTTCTGAACCGATGGAGGTACTTCTTGCCCTAGTAGCGTTTCTCATAAATTTTCTGGAGTGCTTAGATGTGTTTCAGTTTTTTCGATGATAGCGAGTTTTGAACTTGTTCTTAGCTGTTTGTAAGATCTTTATTTCGATCAGCAGATCTGTTTTTTCACTTTTCCATTTATAACGGTTATTTCTAGCTAATCTCCTTTCCGAGACTATCCGACTTGTACCAGCTGGAGTAGAGTTTCTGCTCGTAGAAGGGGTTAAATTCACACATTCTAAAATAGAAGTGGAACTTGGAGGAGGTGAACGTTTCTGTAGGTCAGCCTGCAATTTTCGAGATTCTCTTGATCGTTGAGCTCTGGCTCTCCATTCCTTCTTTTATCGTATCTATCTCGCCTTCAAAGTGCTTTAATGCTTTCTGTAAATCCTGCTCTTTTTCTTTATTTATTGTTCTCGGTCCTGCTTTTCAATCAATTCATGCTGTTCTTTAATCTTTTGCTCTCGCACTTCTCATAATCATATTCTTTTGCTCTCGCTCTTCTCATAATCATATTCATTTGCTCACGTCTCCTCTTGAGTTTACCTTCAGCGTCATTTGACTTCGTTATATAATTCAAATACTATGAATTGAAAAAAATGCTTACACACACTCAACCTTTCCAATGAACTGTTAATATTAATCACTTCCCTGGAAATGTGTCACTTCCTCAGTTGATGTCCACAAGTGAAAATTAACCGAGTGGTAAACCGCTGAACCAAATTTTGTACACCACAATGCCCAATCGGAAATTTTCCATGTAATTCCCGCAATTCCTCAGAAATGCCCAACAATTCAACAGCAATGCCTAATAATTCCCAGTAGTTCCTCACAATTCCTGACAATGCCTCATAATTCCCACAATTCCTTAGTAATTCCTGAAAATTTCCAATGATACCTATCGATATTTCCTCAAAAAGATCAATAATAACGTTACTGACGTAACATAAAAATAATCTAAGACATTTACATTGAATAATAGATCCAACACAGACGTAAAGACGTGTGGTGTCAGTCGTAAATAAAATCCATTATTTCATAAAACTGTCTGTAATGTTCATTTTTTGTGTTATATTGAGTAGTGAATTTGAGAAATAAAACTTGACATATTTACCGAGATATCTACTGGGTTTTGAACTATATTGCTGTGTACTAATTGTGGTTCCCAACAAAATTCCTCCTGAGAATCGTCTTCACTTGATATCTCTACTGGGTTTTGAACTATATTGCTGTTTTCTAATTATTGTGGTTCCCAACTATCAGATAACAAACTGCCGTCTTCACGTATAGATTTTTCGAGTATATTTTGTGATTTTAAGATTTCCGTCTGCTGTGGCTTTTCGCGTAATATTTGTTTAGGTATGCGAATATCTTGTATTATATTAATCTTTGGTAATTTTGACATATATGATGTTATGAGTTGTTTTCACCCCAGGTTCTCCCTAGGTTGTTTTTTAACAGATGTACTATCAGAAAATCTCGTGGTGGAACCATGGGAGGTAATTGGAGATTCGTGAATATGTTTTTTCAATAAGTGTTGCTGGAAATTAAAATGAATCCAACGTTCAGAAGATGAATTTCGTTTTTGAAATTTTGATATAGTGTGACTTACGCCACAAAAACAAACGATAAAACATTTTTGTCCATTAGCTATGACCGTTAAGGAATTTGATCAAATGCACTTTTGAAGGAATCCCAATTTTCAACGCCCACTTTGCTTTTGGTCCACAGTCTCAGTATTTCGAGAATTTGATTTTCAATCATTGATTGCTGAACTGATGAATCTGATTTGGGTATCTTCACATACTTATCTTTCTTTCGTTCTAATGGCTCACACAAATGTTCAGCGCTGCGCTTTGTAGTTTTTTTCTTCAAGAAATAGTTATTCAAAGTAATGATAATGTTTTTAAGCCCTATTGCCATTTTAAATAGCTGTGACTTACTGAAGTAAATACCATAGTATTTGGGATACTCTTTTGAATCGATCAGTTGATCTAAGTCATTTCTGGCAAACATGTTTATTTCATCAACATTATTTTCATCGAGTGTAGCTAGTATTGATTAATTTTCAAAACCACTATCAGCAAATTTTTGAAAGTTTCAGGAATTTTTAAAGAGTTGATATCTCTGTTATCATTTGGTCTCTCATACTTAGCCATCTGAAAAAAGTTACCATCAGAAGAATTATGGAGCTACCACATTTACTTTATATTTCGAATTATTGAATTGAAATTTCCAGTCTTTAGTTTTGTTGCTGTTTAGTACTTATATGCTTTCATTATGAATAATGATTGATCCTAGGATTAATCATGATTAATATGTGATTAACAAACTCTGATTTGAAAGAATTTTGCTACATTCGGGCATAAATCAAGGAAAGTATTCGGAAAACTAATCTAAAACTTACCTGACGTAACAAAATATCAGAATATAATCAGGAATAGTTTCACGTTGTGCAATTACTTATGCCGATCCTACGTTTACCTTGCCGAAAATTTTTACCGAGATTTCTACTGAAGAAATTTAAAAAAATGAAAACCAACTAGACTGAATGCTGTTTGCAGCATTCAACTTCAATATTTCATAAGATTTTTCTGATGAGAATGAGTTATCTATCGCGTCTACAGTGGCCCAAGAAGAATTAATTTTTTTTAGATGCCCTACCAGAAAAATATTCGTTTATGTCGTGTTTTATGTTTGATATTTTCAAAGAAGATCAAAAAAACAACAAATGGCCCTTGAAGTGGCCCAAAAACTGCAATTTTTCAAGTATAAGAAACAGGTTAATCGAGAGGTTAATTTGATTTGTCCTTTAATAATTTGATTATATCCCCGGATATATCACCATTAACATATTCTCACATACCTAGTGCCCTTTAAAATACCTCTAAAAGATTTATTACTCATAATCCTTTAATACTCACCATAAAAATAATTGAAATCAGAGTTGAAAGAGTAACATTACTGCACACACACACACACACACACACACACACACACACACACACACACACACACACACACACACACACACACTGCCTGTATCACATTCAACATGCCCGAAATGTCTAGAATATGGCATGGCGTCGGTCGCCAATTTAATTTAAAACAATATCCATTAGATAAGATGACCTATTACGGCCAGAAGGATGTTTTAAGTGCTTTTGTAGAATTTATGTACTGCCGTTACCGCTGTTTGCACGAGATTTCCGACCAAAATACGAGACATAAAATTTTTTGACTCGAAAAGGTAATAAAATAAAACTGTAACATGTAAAAAAAAAAAATATCAAAGAAAAAATCATTCAAGTAAACTCAAAAATAGGTATTTAAACGAGTATTTCAATATTGAAAATTTAACTTCGGTAAATTATGTTGCAAACACAATAGGATTTCTGCCTGCTGTGTTTTGCATCTTAAATATTACTAGCCTCGAAAAAAACTTGTTCGCTAGCGACACTTCCAGCTGGTGTAGACAGGTAAATTGCAGCCTGCGGGAAAGATTGGGAATTTTTATCTCTTACAGGATCATTTTGGTAGAGTTTATTTTCATCCTTCAGTAGCTCTACTGAACGACTCCTTTGATGTTTCCGTTTGCGCTTCGAACCTGACGTACCTTATCCAGCAAAATGTTGATATGGTTCGCAAAATAAATCACTCACAGACTTTGATTCATTAGCATACTTTTCTAGAGCTAAGAATGGCACATAGTCTTCCGCGTCGATGTCGATATAACTGTTGTCATCAGTAATAGTTTCGATAATACCTCTGTTTTTCTCTTTAGCAGTTCTTATTTCTTTATAATATTTTATAGATTTCAGCACTTAATGTCAAAAAAATGCTCTTACAACTAGGATCAAACGCCGTAGCCAGCGTAAGATTTTCCTCAGCAAAAATATGACTGAATCGTCTCTCCAAGTTCTTTTGTAGATCATCCCCCAAGGTTTCTACGAGAGAAAACATAGAGCTCTTTGAACGGTTGTTCCAATAGGAATCTTATGTTTCAACTAATAATTACTTCTGATATACAACAGTACTTGAGAGTTTAGTAATTTCCTCAAACGGTTGTGAAAGTTTAATAAGCTTTTGAACCAAGTCCCATTGGAAGAATGTCAGGTCTATCAATTCTGGATTATTCAAGATATTATTGCTGATAACCTTCTTTTTGTACTAGTAGTCTTTCTAGCATATAATATGTGTAGTTGTACCTGGTTAGAATATCTTGGATAAGTTTTTTCGACGGAAAATTCATTTGTTTTTGTAGTTCTGTAAGCTCACCGCGAGCAATCACAGAGTGATTAAAATTCGTCACAATTCTCCTTGCTTTGACAATAAAATCCACTACTGTTATTTGACAAGTAATGGAGTCTTTAATAGTTAATTGTAAAGTATGAACAAAACACATTTGATTTTGAATTTTTTTCTTGGTTCTGGTTCCATTGATCTAGCAGATTTTGAAGCATCGCAGTTTAGTATCACCTGCATGAGTTCTTGGAAAACCTCTACAACCTAATACAAATGATTAACTAGATTGATTCGTACTCCAAAAATGAACTCTCAATGAAATAAAAGAGTAATTGTGATACTCGTACATTGGGAAAGTATCCCAGCCAAGAAACTATAGAATTTCGTGCAAGCGGTGATAAGAATTGATAGTGAACCAGAGTAATCAGCACAACACTTAGTAGTTATTTCTTTATTCTTTACTTTATAATGATAACGAACTAACAATATAACAATACAACTAAATATGTATTACTTCGACTATATTTTACTATCAACTAACTTCTAAAAGTAGTGGGGTATACTATTTTCCACTCATACACAGAGGGCAGCACATCTTAATTTTGTTAATATAATTCAACACCCCCAATTAACAAAATTTAAAAAAAAATCATGATAACTACATGCTATTAAAACCCAAATATTTTAACAGTCTTAAATGGTTATCATAACTCAATCCTTTAGTCAACAAATCAGCAGGCATGACTTCAGTTGGCATATATTCAACCTGAATGTACTTATTTGAAATCTATTCTCTAATATAATGATGCCTAACATCAATATGCTTACTTCTTTTATGATAAACTGAATTTAATGACAAATTTATAGCACTCTGATTATCATTAAATATAATTACTATATCTTCATTTCCGCTCAACTCATTATATAAACCCTTTAAATACATGGCTTCTTTTGAAGCTTCTGACAAAGTCATATACTGAGCTTCAGTGCTAGACAAAGCTACAGTTTTTTGTTTTGAGCTTTTCCATGACAATACTGAACCATTAAGTTTAAAAACATAACCAGTGTAAGATTTTTCTATCAATAGTACAATTAGCCCAATATGCAACTACAAAACCTTCTAGTTTTGAATCATCTTTAGAATAAAGCAAACAATAATCAATAGTTCCTTTCGAATAACGTAATATACGTTGAGCATATTTCCAATGTTTTTCATTGAAATTATTGTTAAAATCGCTAAGAAAGTTTACACTATAAGATATATCTGGCCTTGTAAGTACAGACAAATACAGTAGACAACCTATCAAATATTGATAAGGATAATAAGATCTAACTTTTTCATTTGAAACTTTTAAATCTAACTTGACTTCAAGAGGTGTTTTAACAACTTTTGCATCTAACATATCAAATCTCTTCAATAACTGATTGATATATTTCCTTTGACTCAATTTAATTACACCCTCATTGATATCAAAATTTTCCTACATGCCAAGACATTCTTTGATTTGCAATATTATCTGGTACTATAATCTTTCAGTTATTTAATTATTCATAATTTCAAAGACTGTTGATTTATAACACTTTTATTTAATATTTGATATAGACCGTGAGCTAGCGCACATGAATTTGGAGTCATAGATAAATGTCTGGCATTTAGAGGTATGAAAAGTGTGATTCAGTTGATGAAAATAAGGCTGGTTTGAAGGGCCGACCCGTGTTCGAAAATTTGGAAAATTAATTTCCTTTTGCATAAATAAATTAATTTTTCACTGATCTCAAAGTGTCTGGCATTTGATACAGAAATAGACATCAATAAGTAACTTCCAATTTTCAAATGCCAGACGGTTTCAAATAGTCGAAAGGGTGATTCATAGGGGTGAAGTTGCAGAACGAAGAACAAAAATTCATCGTTTTCTTTTTGTCTGGCAATCGAAACAATGAAAATTATCGTCATGAAAATGATGAAAAAAAATTGCCAGACGGTTTCCAGTGTTCGGAGTCGAGTTTTTCTGTGGAAAATTATGTGAAAATTTTTTACATTTTTCAATGATCTTAATGTACAAAATAAGAGGGCCATTGTGTTTGCGGTATCATAAAATGTTATTAATTTTTCAACGCCAGACAAATTGGCCGGTTCGAAAATTTATAAATCTATAAAAAAGTTGTTAAATGATTCATAAAAATTTCACTGATTTATTTTTGTCTGGCATTCTGTATTTGAATTAGAATTAAGCCTAAAAACACAATTTATAAATGCCAGACAAGTTGAGCTGTTCGAAAACGTATAAATAATTAATTAAATAATTAATAATAAAAATTAATCAAAACATGTTTTTTTTTCTAATTCAAACGATTCAGTTTTGTCTGGCATTTTGCATTTCGATTGAAAATATATTTTTATACCTTAGGTTGAAATGTCAGACTAATTGGCTTGTTCGAAAATTAATAAAAAATTGAATTAAATATTGGTAAAAAAAATAATGAAAAATTCCATTATTTTTTTTGTTCAATCTGATTTCTCTTTTCTTTTCGACTTTTTCCTTATATTATGAGCTATTGCTACTCGAGATACTATTCTTGTCCTAAAGTTTCCCGAATTTGATGCTGTCAACGGAAGTAATTTGCCAATGAAATCTGAGAAATAAGAAAAATCTCTTTAAATTTAAAAAATTCACATTTTAAATCATATTCGAGTTAAGAAATATAATGGCAAGAGATTATTTCTCGAAACATGAATTTCAAATAACTAAAGAGTGCTTTTAAAAAATAACAAATAATTGAAAATACACTCACAACTTAAATTGAAATTGTCATTTCACTATTATTTTTTTATTTATATTTGTTGTTTTTTATTTCAGGCTTTTATTTTTCCTCCCATATTCTGACTACCTTGCATCACTTGCACATTATATTCATAGCTTATTATACCCCTACACGTTTTTGTTTAAATTTTTTGAACGAAGAATAACACAATTATTCAAAAATCATAAAATTATGTAATTTCATCATTGATTCTTGAAACAGGTCAAATAAATGAAAATAAATAACGGTGTAATGGAGTATTCCCAGAATTTCATGATAACTAAATTTTGTTTCTTCGATATTTTGGTCTGGGAATGAGATATCGAGATACTGTTTTCACTATCCTTTTTTGGTTTCATAACAGTACATTTTTGTGGAAAAAAAGTCAGGTCATTGCATTTAATTTTTCAGAGAAATTGGAAATTTTCTGTGAGTATATCAAAAAACGCGCTCTAGCGGTATCACTAAAAACTTGACATATCAGGGATATGATAAGTTTGAGAAAACAATAAATGTTTGTCCCAACGAGACCAACTTTGTTAAAATCCGTTCTGTCATTCAGAAGCTGATTATTTAAAAAAGCATTGATTCACTCCCTACCACTTCATTTCAATCCCACCACTTCATTTCAATAGATACGTCAAAAAGTGTCGAACGAAAATTACTCGAATGAAGCTCAACTTGAAAACGCATATATTTTTGTGATACGTTTACGAGGAGTATTTCAGAGAAAAATCACTGGCGGCCATCTTGGAAACCTGAAAATAATTTCTAGGATTTTCTGTTGGCCACTTTTGTTATAATGTTTTTTACCGCAAGTCTCTACGACGAATAGTTCACAAGATAGAGCACTTTGCATTCTTATCTGGCCACCCGGTATATAACAATATAAAATAGATCGACATTGCAACGCAAAACTATTCATTCAGGATTTACTAGATTTATTAAAAACAGCTTATAATATAGGGGAAAAGGCGAAAATAAATGAGAAATTAAATTTTTTCAAAACTTTTTTTAAATATTTATATACTTTCGAACAGCCCAACTTATCTGACATTTTTAATTTAAGTTTTAAAGTTATTTTTCTCTGAGAAACAAGTTGCCAGACCAAAAAGTAGCACTGAAATTTTCAAAAATTTGTTACAGTTATTTAATTTGTTTTTTTTTAATTTTCGAACAACCCAACCAGGCTGGCATTTCAAGCAAGGTATATACTACTCTATACAAAATTGTAAATGACGGACATGAATAAATGGTGTAAATTAGACAAAAAAATAAAATTTTTCATTATTTTTTGCTATATCTTTTCAATTAATTTATACATTTTCGAACAGCTCAACTTGTCTGGCATTTGTATATTGTGTTTGTAGTTCTATTTCTAATTGAAATACAAATTGCCAGACAAAAATAAATCAATGAAATTTCAATTTTTTTTTACGAATTTTCTTTCGTCTGGCACCATTTTTCCATTTGCCAATTTGTCTGGCAAATTTTTTGTGATGGGAAATGTGCGTATCAATTTTAAGTATTCAAAATACCAGACAAATAGTGACCACTGAAAAATGTAAAAAATTTTCACATAATTTTCCACAGAAAAACTCGACTCCGAACACTGGAAACCGTCTGGCAATTTTTTTTCATCATTTTCATGACGATAATTTTCATTGTTTCGATTGCCAGACAAAAAGAAAACGATGAATTTTTGTTCTTCGTTCTGCAACTTCACCCCTATGAATCACCCTTTCGACTATTTGAAACCGTCTGGCATTTGAAAATTGGGAGTTACTTATTGATGTCTATTTCTGTATCAAATGCCAGACACTTTGTGATCAGTGAAAAATTAATTTATTTATGCAAAAGGAAATTAATTTTCCAAATTTTCGAACACGGGTCGGCCCTTCAAACCAGCCCTATTTTCATTAACTGAATCACACTTTTCATACCTCTAAATGCCAGACATTTATCGATGACTCCAAATTCATGTGCGGTAGCTCACGGTCTAATACACACGTGTCTGGCTTCTACATCGCCATTCTAATCCCCTTAACCTACAAACTGACCTTGCATATCTGACCCACACATATCTACGAGATCTATGTTGTTCTATGTTCCACATATATACATATATATCATACTACATCCCCTTTTATTTACACAAAGCCAAGTTAAACTTAAAGTAATCCTTACATTTTACTACTTTTACAAATATACTTATGAAAATATAATGACTTTGATTTATTTTAATCAGTTGGTTCTCCCTGTTACATGTAATTTTGATACCCAGGAAAATATCAATGTTTACCAAATGTTTCATTTTGAACTCGCTGTTAAGAATATTCTTTATTTCATTCATCTCCTTAGTAGAATTTCCGGCCAGAAGAATATCATCTACAAAGAGTAAAAGATATAAAGTTATATTGCCAATAAACTAAATATAAAGACAATTATCTGATTCACACCTACAAAAATTCTCTCTCAACATCACACAATCGAAACGTTTATACCAACAACGAGGCGATTGTTTTAATCCATATAAGGATTTATTCAATTTACATACCATGCCAGAATCAACAGTGATACTAGGAGGTTGACACATATAAATATCTTCCTCTAATTTACCATGGAGAAATGCGGTTTTTACATCCAGTTGTAAAATGGAAAGATTTTTCTGAATAGTCTAAACCAACAAAATTCGAATGGTAATTATATTTGCTACAGGGGCTACATGAAAATCATAATCATATTTCTGGCTGTAACCCTTTGCAACTAACCTTGCCTTATACCTAATTTGATTGTAAAGATCCATCTACAGTTAACTACCTTTCTTTCTTCTGGTTTTGGAACAAATATCCATGTTTGATTTTCATGAAGTGACTCCAATTCTTCCTTCATTGCCGACTCCCACTGTTTTCGACATGGATGATTTTTAACTTCATCATAAGACAATGGTACATCATTTACAAATCCCTCGACTGAAAGAGTAAATAACACCAGATCTTCGGAAGAAGGAAGATAATTTTCACACGATGAAACAAAATGTTAGTTCATTTCAAAATCTTTATGCCAATAGCGAGATTTTCTGATTCGTGATCACTTCCTGAAATGGTTAAATCAACTACAGAAATATTCTCAGTAGGACTTCTAATACGAGTCGATTCTCCATTGTTCGAGATATAACAGTTGTTTTTTTCTAATGCTGAGGTTAATTCAGACCCAAACATGCTATCGTGAGAGGAACCCCAATATGTATGGTGAAGGTTAAAATCTCCTGCAATTACGAAATCTTCCTTAATGGATTAGAAAAATTTATTCCAATCTCTCTGCCAGATATTAGTTCTAGGCGGAATATATATAGAGAATAAACAGATTTTTTTGTTATCTGACGATTTGATAGAGATTCCTGTGGATTCTACGCCAACAGGGTAGTTGATGTCAGAAATTAGCTCGTAAGGAAATTTCTTTTTTAGAAGAATGAGGACACCCCCACCTCTGCCTTGTATTCTATCCTTTCTGAAAATATTGTAACCTGTGATTGAGAAATTTTGATGAGATTTGAGCCAAGTTTCGCTGATAAACGCTATATCAATATTCTCATCGATTAAATATTGCTCTAAGATACCCTTATTGGATAATATGGATCTAGCATTCCATTGAAGGATTCGGATTTCTTGAGTCATTGTTGAAAAAATTTTTTATTTTACTTTTCAGGGATAATTGAAAAGAACTATCTGAAGCTGAAAAATTTGAACCACTTAAATCTGATAGGCATTTGATAACTATATTAAAAATTGTATCTAGAAGATCACTACTGAATGACTCAACAATTGTAGAGTTAGAGGGATTGTCGACTTTTTCTCGGAAACATACTCCATTTTCAAGTTGCGAATGGGGAATAGAGATAATTTGCTTATGACTATTGAGTAAATCATTTTGAATTGTCGAAGGGATATTCACTTTTCTCTTTTTTGATGAACCAGTGTCATTGCTAACACAATTATCACTAGAAATTCCTGATGATGTCAGACGAGAATGAGACGCATTTACACTTTCGTTCGATAGAATGCTAGCATATGATTGATCCAATTTTTTGGAGGCTTCTTTGAAAGATATATTATCTTCCGCCATTTTCTGTTTTATCTTTTTCTGTTTTTCGTAGACTGGACATTTAGACCTATCATTGGAACAATGATCTCCTTGGCAATGGACACAAATGGTTTTTTCCGTGAGGCAATTTTTACTCTCATGATTATTACCGCATTTTGCGCATCTAACAGAGCTATTGCACAAATTTTCCGAATGACCGTATCTGAGACATTTTCCACATTGGACAACCTTTTGAATGAAAGGGTTAACTTCCCGAATGCAACCAAACAGACCAACTTTGGAGGGTAATTTTTGACCTCTAAACGTTAAAAGAACAGATGACGTAGGAATATACTTAACAGAATTGTCTTCGTTTACGACTCTTCTATTCAATCTTTTAGCTTCGGTAATATTACAAACTTCTCCCCTAATTGAACTGATTGACGATTTGAGTTCACCAATGCTTATGTCTAAATCTATGCGTTTTATTACACCTAAACGACGTAACAAAAACAAAGGAACATGTGCTTCCAATTTGTTATCTTTCAGAAAATTCGATGATAAAAGGAGGTTAGCGCTAACGAATGTTCTCATCTCTACCACAACACGCTTGATACCAGATTTTCTAATGTCAACAACATTTTCTGCAATTTTTTTATCGTTTCGAAAAATCAATTTGCCTACTAACATTTGAGATAAGTTTTTCAAATTAGAATCTACCGAATCTATGTAAACAAGAAAAGGCCCTACATCAAATAGTTGGTATCTCAATGAATTATCATGTTTTAGTATTGAATTACTTGAAGGATTAATATTATTACTCTTATTTAAGTTACTTCTTTCCAACAAATTATCACCGGCATTTTTTGTCGGGCATGGGATTTCATTATTATTTTTGTTATCACCGGAACAGAAAGTGAGGGAGAGGTTTCATGATCCATTTCTGAAGAATCATTGTCTATTAATATGTTTAAAGCATCCACTATGGCCTTAGATGTGGTTGAGGTACCCCCGGGGTCGGGGGGATCGTTATTTTTCATTTTGAAGAAAGTGTCGATTCGTAATAAGCACTATATCACGTATTAAGATTCACACACTGATTTCGAGATAATTTAATTAAATTCAAACACGCGACCGTATGTAAACACAGCTGGGACGCAACTGTTCTGATATACTTGTTCATTCAAATGACCAAGCCGTTGATGCCATAAATCATCTTTCTTGTAATCAAATGTTGCTACATTGTCATAGCAACTTTTTGTAGCCTTTCCAAATATCTGAATAAAATGTGTATTCAAGTATCGTACACATTGGGCCACCCTCAACTTTTCATTTTCAAATACGGACCAGTATTTTTTATTGCATTTTCTCAAATGCTAAGAGACATGTTTCATATTGGCGTTTTATTTTTATCTAAATCATAAAGTGTTGTGAAAATATTGATATTTCATCATTTCTTGGTTTCATATCAACTTGAATTATATCAAAGAATGAGAGGTGAATCGGACAAATTGATTCTTTAAGAAGAATCAATTTCCAGATTATCTAGTTTTTAATAACAGAGCTTGAATTCTCGCACTTGGAGAAACAACATAAATAATAAAGTATAAACTTTAAAATAATAACACTTGGCTTATATTTCACAATAAAAAATATTTAGATACTGTATTTAGCAGTAACGAAAAGTCGACATGTTTCGAGTTATGAACTCATTATCAAGACTGACTACAGGAGAGTATCGCCTTTGTTGAGTGAAATTTTCATGAATTACTTAGAAGAAAAAATTTTCAATGCTGATAATAATTTAATTACTAAAGTTTTATTATGGAGGCGTTATGTAGATGATATTTTTTGTATTTGGACCGGTACAGATAGGCAGTTAGATAATTTCCTTAAATATATAAATACTTTCTACAACTCGATTCAATTTACAGTAGTAGAAAACGAAAACGGTACCTTGAATTTCTTAGACGTTCAGATTGCTAGGAATTTGAATTCTCTTACTTTCAACATTTTTAGAAAACCAACCTTCACAGATACTTTAATTCACAGCGACAGTAACCAACATATTAAAATAAAACTCAGTGCTTTTCATTCGTTCATACATAGGTTGTTCACGATTCCATTATCGGAAACAAATTTTCAAACTGAAGTTAATACAATTAAATTATTAGCCATCAACAACGGTTACAATGAAAGTCTTATCGACAAGCTCATTGGGAAAAAACGAATAAAGTATCTGTTGCATTCAATATACCCCACGCAAACAATTGATGAAGAACAAAAATACTTCCCAATAAATTATGTGCCTAATTTGAGTAGCAAAATTTGTAACAGACTATCGAAAAATAACGTTAAAACAATTTGTACAAATAAAAGAAACTTGAAGTCATTCTTGGTCAATAATAAAGAAAAATCTAACATTGGAGAAAACAGTGGTATTTACAAAATATTTTGCGACGAATGTCCTGCTTTCTATATTGGACAGACAGGAAGGAATATAAATATTCGTGTTGAAGAACATAAGAAGTCAATTTTACAAAACAAAAATACCACTGGTTTCTCTGAACATTGTATAAAATTCAATCACTTCCTGGATTTCAACAAAACCAAATTGTTACATTCAGGTAACAAAGGAAAACGCCTTGACCTTCTTGAAATTCTCGAAATAAGTTCCGCCCATAATAGTCAATTACCCCTTGTAAACGAACAAATTGATTTTCAGGTATCACCTTTGCTTTTGTCTATTTTATAAATTACGATGCAATACTCTCCTGTAGTCAGTCTTGATAATGAGTTCATAACTCGAAACATGTCGACTTTTCGTTACTGCTAAATACAGTATCTAAATATTTTTTATTGTGTTTATACTTTATTATCTAGTTTTTTATACTAGTTCGGAATAACAATAAAAAAGTCAACATTTCCAAGAGACATTTTTCTTCACCATAATGTAGCACTAGTAGAATAATTATTCTACCCCATGTCGATTGACCTCAGTAGGTATGAAGAAAATCTGTTGTATGTATTCTGCTGAGAACAAACATAACTTTGTATTTGATCATGTAGGTTTTCATATTTTATAACTAATCACACAAGAACTTGTTTAATTATTATGAACAATTGAAATAACAGTCATTATAACTAATCATAATGGAAATAAATGTTGAAATTGACGACCTTCTCGTTCCAGACATTTACGGAGTCGTTTTTTTAAGTTATCGTTTGCTCTGAAAATATCTCTTCGCCGTAGTGATGCGAAAATGTTCATGATTTTTAGTCTTAAATCTTATATATTTTCAATTTTGTTTTGATATATTCTATTTTTTAGTGCACCCCTTAAAAAATAGTCAAGTACACCGAGATCAGGGGATCTTGCAGACCATCTTATAGGCCCATTATTTGCTATCCATCTGTCTTGAAATGTTTCTTGTAAAAATTGATTAACGTCTCTTGTACAATGTGGGCGAGCTCCATCGTGTTGAAACCACAACCGATTTAAATTAGCAATGAGAATATCATCGAGATATTCACTGAAAGTTTGTTTTAGGAAGTCTAGATAACACTCGCCATTGGGCGTCCCGGCAAAGATGTAGCCTACATCTTTGCCTACATCATGTAGGGACCTAGAACTCGATCTTTCGAAATTTCTGCGCATACATTTAGACCAAACCGCACTTGGGCGCTTCTCTGAAATTATTTTCATTGATTTGTGACCAAACATGCTCGTTGCTCCTATTGAAAACACCACAATTTGTGAAACGAGTTTCATCCGACCCAATAATACTATTCTGTCATCGCCTAACATCCAATTACGAAAATTTTGCTGTTTTTCGGAGTATCCTGGATACAATTTATGAACAATTTCAACTCTTTTTTTCTTAAGGTACGCCATACTGTAGTTTGCGGCAAAGTCAATTCCTCAGCAATTTGTTCTGTGGATTTTGATTGATTTATATGGATCCGAAATATGGAGATGAGCCTAATTAACATTTTTGCAGTATTACCTACTTACCGCTTGAAGTATCTTTTCCTGTAACTCGAAAGGGGTTTTCTTTCCATATTTTCTCCTTGGTTTTGTGAAAAATCCATATTCTCAAAGGTTCAAAAGTCTGGAATATGTGGGATGCGGCTGGTGTCTTTCTGGGCACATATTTAGATGATTTTCAGCGGAAAGATGAATGTTATTTCTGTAGAAAATGTTAACCATATCTCTTTTCTGCTCTGTGGGGAAACCCATTTTCAGTACTAACAGATTTTACATCAAATACCAACGATTATATAACTCATGTATGAATAAGTCAATAGAATCAATGAATTTTGCATAACTACTGCGTATTGATAAGTGAATATTCCCTTGACGGCGTGATATAATCGTTTTGGTATTTCGCCTCGTGTCAAAATGTGAATGTTTTCATATTGACGATGTTTTGACGTTTGTCAAAAAAATTAATATATTATATTCGTTATATAATCAGTCATAATATCACAAGAGCATCGAAAATAATCGTTATATTGACCTCGTCACTTGACGTATTTTCTAAAAACACCACTCGAGCTGCGCTCTCGTGGATGTTTCGCAAAATACGTCTCGTGACTCTGAAGTATAATCGATTATTTTCGATGCTTTTGTGATATTATAACTGATAATTTCCAAGAAACTGTGAGGTGAATTGAATGTTTATATTCCAAAGCATACTATGAGAATTCAGATGGTTAAATCATAATTGTTGTATACAGCAACAGAATGCCCATGAAAATTATAGGTCGAAAAGTCAGTAACAATGAAATATTTCCAAATTGGTGTCTGGAGTATGAAGATTGCCGTTCGAAGATTTTTTTGTGTGAGCAATGTTATGCACATACACGTACTAGGAAAAATGCACTTTCACATTTTCGCACATTGATCATGGGTTACGTGAACTGATATATGGATTAATTCTTGAAGAAGGCTTTCTTCGACGGATAATGTTGAAATTTTTCCAAATCCTAGGCATTCTATACCTTATTCTATGATATATTTTTTTCAATTACAGCTGGAATTTGAAAAAAAATTTTGTAAATCTACTGGTGATAGTTCAATATTTCCAAAACACTCTGTGATTCTGATGAAAATACTACGTCAATATGAAAAATGATTCTTGGCATTAAAAAAAATAAAATAAAAAATACAGCTCCGTATTTGAAAATCAAAAGTTTAGCGTGGCCCAATTTATACGATACCCTGTAGATATTTTGATAGCCTAAACAATTGCAATGGCAAAGTGACAATTTTTTTGAAAAAAATTCCTAAAATAGAAAGATATAGGCGAAAGAAGAATTTCGAAATGTCAGATTTTTCCTGTATAACTCCAGAACTAATTAAGCTAGTATATATATATATATATATATATATATATATATATATATATATATATATATATATATATATATATATATATATATGAATATGTATGTATATATATATATATATATATATATATATATATATATATATATATATATATATATATATATATATATAAATATATATATATATATATATTTATATATATATATATATAAAATCTTTAGATAATTATTAGCAATAACAGTCTTGTATCTCAAAAAACTAGATTATATTGAAATGTTGACTTTGCGACTCGACATTCGTCGTTTTATTAAAACTTTTTTTTTTTTCTGAAAAAGTTTTGATAATGCCAAGAATGTCGTGGCGAAACGTCAACTTTTTTATAAAATCGAGTTTTTTGAGATTCAACAAGCCTGTTATTGCTAATAATTATCAAAAGATTAGAAATAGTTCACAGGCAACAACAATTCGAATGAATATATATATATATATATATATATATATATATATATATATATATATATATATATATTTATATATATATATATATAAATATATATATATATATATATAATGTATATATATATATATATATATATATATATATATATATATATATATATATATATATATATATATATATATATATATATATATATATATATATTATATATATATATATATATATATATATATATATATATATATATATATATATATATATATATATATATATATATATATATATATATATTTATATATTTAAATATATATATATATATATATATATATATATATATGTATATATATATATATATATATATATATATATATTTATATATATATATATATATATATGTGTATATATATATATATATATATATATATATATATATATATATATATATATATATAAATAATTAAAATATTAATTGCCGAATAATTTGAATAAGTTTAATAAAGTTTAATGGGAACTCAGCAAGGGCATCAAAGGTCGAATCTTTTTAGCTATACCAATATATTTCGACAGTACATTGCTGTCTTCTTCAGGGTCTAAAAACAAAATACAAAAACTATGTAACAAAGTACACTTTCAGATTTCAAACCACTTACAGCTATTGATCAGTAAGTAAACTGAGCATAAAAAACATTAAGAGTATAAACTATCTAACAAAACTTGGAAAAGATTACATCCGGAGAAATGTGCTTTAGCCAAACACATTAGAACATTGGGACACAGTGTAGATTTTGAGAACATCCAAATTCTAGATAAAGAAAAGAAACGAAAGAATAGAAAGTTTGTGGAGATGTGTTATATCAGCAAATATAGTTCGGCTGCCATTAATGAACAAGGAGATATCAGACAACTTAGTAATATCTATTGTAACATACTCGAATAAGACAATAAAAAGAAATGGTCGTGAGTGAGAATGTTATGTTCTATGACTAGTCCATGCGCTGTGTAAGACCATAGAGATGTCAGTTACTCTGACATAAGTTTTTAACCTGTACTTTTGTTCTCTTAATTCTCGTGACATATATTTTTCCAAGTTTTGTTAGATAGTTTATACTCTTAATGTTTTTTATGCTTAGTTTACTTACTGATCAATATCTGTAAGTGGTTTGAAATCTGAAAGTGTACTTTGTTACATAGTTTTTGTATTTTGTTTTTAGACCCTGAAGAAGACAGCAATGTACTGTCGAAATATATTGGTATAGCTAAAAAGATTCGACCTTTGATGCCCTTGCTGAGTTCCCATTAAACTTTATTAAACTTATATATAAATATATATATATATATATATATATATATATATATATATATATATATATATATATATATATATATATGTGTATATATATAATATTTTAAATTCTCATGTCACGGTTTTTGATATTGAACTCCTCCGAAATAGCCCGACCGATTCTCATGAAATTTTGTGTGCATATCGGTTAGGTCTGCGAATCGGACATCTATTTTTCATCCTCTCATTTAGAAAAATTTTTCGTTTTTTTATGGTACAAAATATTCATTATTTTCAATCCTTCTGACATGAGAAGGACGTTTCGCATTTATTAGATCCTAGGCAGTTTTAGCCGGATTTATAGAATTTCTAATGATCCTGTCATGAGCCGCCACCTTAGCACTTTTTATCATCAATTTGTACTTCAGCCTCATTCTATTTCTCATAAGTTTAAAAGTGCTGTTTTTCTTATATAAGAAACACAGCTCATTGAGAAAACTTACCTGTTTCCTCATATGATGAAGTTCTTCTGTGAACGATTTCATCTCACGATAATTTTGTTTACACTTGAATTCTTTTTCCGGAAACGCTGTTAAAATTCTGGTGAAATATGTCAAATTTGTTAGCTATGCTGAGTGTTTCATCTCTTACAAAGTCCCAACTCCAGAATACTATGTAGTGCACAGAAATCTGATTCAAAGGCCTACACTTTGTTGATTTTGATTGATCGGACTTACACCCAGGGATATTGACATGGATATACCGTGCTCTGTGATCCGAGAAAGAACAATCGAAAACACTCGTTTGTTTGTGGTCAATTCTGAAGTTGAAGAAAATATCATCCAATATATTACTGTCTCTTTTGTGACTTTTTACTTGGTATGTTGAAGTGGACATTGAAATCACCACACATAATTGTGATTGTGTAAGGATCACAATTCAAGTACAGCAATATTCCCTCAAAAATCTCAAGCATATTTTTGTAATCATCATTAGGAGAATGGTATACCGATACCACCGTCAGATCAACAGAATCAAATTTTGCAGCAGCCACTTCACAGTAGATTTCAACTGACATATAATTATTTAACTCCTGTATACAGGAATAAGTAAGTTTCCAAGACATTACCAGTACTCCACCATGCACGTGTTCTCTTCGGCCAAATGAAGAAACAATTGACTATTCATCGAAAGCGAACACAGACATCAGTTCAGATGTCAACAGCTTTCAGTCAAACATATCCGGCACGCCACAGCTCGCTAAGAAATATTCCAATTGATTCAGTTTATCGGTCACAACTTGAATATTCAAGTGCATCAAAGAAATTTGAAGTTCATGTGAGGAGGATTTACCACTGCTTCCTAAGAACTCCCCGAAATCGGAGGCATTTTCCAAAAAATCTTCCTCACTGTTACACCCTGTGGCCATAATTTTGGATGTTTCGATTTTAACATCTCACATTTTACGTTCGGTATTGTCCGACCTATATAAATCTGTACACTTTCTACGGATGTATCAGCATGCAATCTTGAAAGGTGGATGCTTGTTAAAGGTTTCTTTGGTGCACTCACCAGCTCTCAATAATTTATGTAGGGTCGTGTACTCAGCTTTCCCTTGTAATTGCGTACCATGGCGGGGATATCTGAAACGAGGGAGAAAATAGGAAAATAATTACAATGAAATATTACAACAAATGATTTCAAAATTAGTTTTAAGATCTTGGTAAAATTTTTGAAATGAAAAATAGGATAAATGAAGAAATGATTCTTCTAGTGAAGTGCGAGGTGACTTTGCCCACAAGGTTTTTCAATTTTAATTAAACAAATCAAGCAAAAACAACAACTTATAGCTAATCCTCATTATATACCTAAATGAACTATATAGTTGATTTTACTCACCTTTTGTTCAGGAAGGCTTCACAAACTAAATTTTAACACCACTATAAAACACTTGTTGAATGTACGGTAGAAAAAACTGTTTGGAATGATAAGAAATTCCTAGACCGCCAAAAACTCAGTGATGCCACTGAATTGAAAAATTTTATTGACACTGTTGCTATAACGTTACCTACTGAATAATCCAAGTACCGTGTTTATATAACTCACCAAAATTATTAATTGTATCAATGTTGAAAGTTATAATACTGGGAAGTGCAAAAAATAGCGTATATGCCTCAGGACTAAAGAGATATTTTATCCCTTACGTGATTATTGGCTTTCGGGCTCTACGAGCCCGCAGGCAATAAACATCACGTGAGGAATTAAAACATTCACTTTAGTCCCTTGTTATATGATATACTATTTTATTGGGTTTATCCTAGTCATTAGAATATTCTCAAAATTGTATGTAACCTAGGTGCATTCAACTATACAGCCTTTCTAATGACATTATGATTAAGTCTGGATTACAGCCATCCCCATTGAATTAGCACTGCTGCCAACTACTATAAACAGACCTTATACGTCCATTTAAAGAAGGTAAATTTGAAATGTCCGTAGGTGCTCCCTTTCCCACTCTTCCCGACATATATCTGAAGTTGCATGTTCAGATATTGGTGGCATTCTATCTTCTATCTTATTAATTAAAAATATCCTCACAAAACAAACAATAGGAAAAGCATTACTAAAAATACTTATTTCACAACACCCTCTCTTAATGCTTTTCATAACCATATCATTAAAACTAAAATAAAGAAAATAAACATCATTTAAATTCCCTCTCTGAATTGTAATCCTATCTTATTACAAATTGAATAAAATTGAGTTTTGTGAAGACCTTTTGTGAATATATCTGCTAATTGAGACTTCGTACTAACATATTCCAAAATAATTGAACCAGAATTTAAACTTTCACAAACAAAATTGTATTTGATATCGATATGTTTAACTCTTCTGTTATTTTCGGGATTTTTGATTATTGCTATACACCCTTGATTGTCCTCATAAATTTTGAAACTTATAAAATTTAATTTCATGTCAATCATTAAATTCTTAAACCATAAACAATCTTGAACTGCGGTACATAAAGCAACTAGTTCTGCTTCTGAACTGGAAAGTGCAACACAGTTTTGCTTGCGAGTTACCCAACAAACGATATTTCCAAATATTTGAATTAAATATCCTGAAACGGATTTTCGGTCATTCAAGTCTGAAGCCCAATCAGAATCAACATAGCATATACAATGCTCTCCTTTCTTTCTTTCAAATTTTAAAACTGTTCCAATTGTTCCTTTCAAAAATCTCAATAGTCTCTTCAGAGCTACCCACACTTCATCATTATTCTTATCTTGGTATCTGCTAAAATAATTGACAGAATAGCTAATATCGGGACGAGAACCTAATAATAGGTACATAAGACATCCAATTAATTGTCTTACTGGTTTTTCTCCTTTGTGATTATCATTTGAAATGATCTTCAATTTTGGATCTATGGGAGTTGATGAAGAATTGCAACTCTCAAAATTAAAACGTTTCAAAATTCCCTTCAAATATCTTTGCTGGCTGATTTCTAAAATTCCTTCATTCTTTTTATACTCAATTTCCAATCCTAAGAAATTTTTCAATTCTCCCTTATCTTTGATTTCAAAATATTTCATTAAATTGTTCTTCAAGTTTTTCATAATCTAATCCTGATATTATAATATCGTCCACATATAACAGTAAATACATCATTTCATCGTTTCCAAAATCTTTTATATATAAACAATAATCAGTTTTTGATCTTTCAAAACCCATATCTATCAAGTGACTATTAATTTTCGTATTCCAGCATTTCGAAGCTTGTTTTAAACCATATAAAGCTTTATTCAGTTTCAGTACGCAATCAGAATCACATTCAACCATTTGCGGAGGATAAACATATACATCTTCATTCAAGTCTCCATTCAGAAATGCGGTTTTGACATCTAGCTGTTTAAAATAGTGTTTATAATGATTTCCGACAGATAAAATCAATCTAATTGTGGACATTTTCGCTACTGGTGAATATATCTCATCATAATTGAATGAGTCTTTTTGCGCAAATCCTCTCACCACTAATCGCGCCTTATATTTGTCTTCTTCCTTCTCTTCTAAAACCTTTGAAGTGAAAACCCATCTTGTATTCAAAATTTCTACTCCTTCTGGTTTCCTTATTCTAGTCCATGTTTTATTTTTTTCTATTGATTCAATTTCCTTTTCCATTGCTCTTATCCACATATTTTTATTTTTCTATTTATAATTTCTTCTACAGTTTCTGGTACTTCTTCTACATAAGACACAGCATCAAATGCCATATAAAGTTCATAATCATCGTATCTTCGTGGCATTTTACTTACTCTTGCATTTCTTGTATTTAAAATTGGTAATATTTCTTCTTCTATATTGTTGTCATTTTGATTCTCTATTTCAATATTCTTTCCTTTTTCATCTATATCTTCAGTATCTTCAAGATGTAATTGTGTTACTTTTGATTTGTAGTAAAATTCATTCTCATTGTTTTGTACAATAAAAGAAATTTGATATAACTTATTTCTATGGCCTATTCCAAACAATTGTTTGTCTTTGTATAAAAATACTTGACCCTGATCAAAAACTACACTAATGTTAGACATTTCTAATCTCCTAACTGCTAATAAATTCCGTCTTAAATTTGGGACATAAAACACATTCTGTATAATACATTCAAATGATTTATCATAAACTTTGCTCAGAACCTTAATATTTCCTATACCTATTGCATCAATAAAATTTTTATCTTTAGCTACTGCTATTTTTATAGGATCTTTTAGTTCTAAATAATCAGTGAATAAACTTTTATCATTAACTAAATGGTCGGTACAACCAGAATCTATATAAAATGAACATTCATTAGTATTTCCATAAATAATTTTTGTATCATTTTCATCATTAGTCATGAAACAAATTGAATCCTCTTGTTCATTGATATTCTCAGTATAGTTACCTTGAAAATTTCTTCTGTCATTTCTGCCATTACCTCCTTGTGAACTTTCATAATCGCCATACTTTCTCCGTTGAAAACTGCCTCGACTGCTGCCTCTACCATATTTTCCATTTGTTCTTCTTGTAAAACCATTTTGATGGAATCTGCCTCTATTTCCAAAACCATTTTTCATTGAATTATTTGAATTCGGACATTCATTTTTGTAATGTCCCTTTTTACCACATTTATAGCATATTACATTATTTTCTTCTTTGTTCATCATGAACGCATTAGGTTTGTGTAAATCAATCATACTTTGTTTAGTATTTGCATCAGCTATGGATTGTTTCTTTTCAACTTCACTTCTTAACTTTGACTTTATTAGGCTTATCGTCAAATCTGCCGGATCCATATTTTCTAAAACTGTTATGACTGTTTCGAAACCCTTTGGCATGGCTAACAGCAAACTACAAACTACATCTTCATCTTTGATGTCTGCATTTGCGGCTTTGAGTTGCCTTACTGTGTTTTCAAATTCTTTCAAAAATATTTCTAAATCTTCCATTTTGATAAGTTTCATAGACATCAATTTTCTTCTTAACATCATCTGCCCTGGAATACCTTTCTTCTCATATCTTTCTTGTAGACTTTTCCACATTTGATACGCTGTTATTTTGTCCCTTATGATATCTAACTGAGTATCATCTAAACATTGTACAATGTATGATTTACATTTTTTGTCGATCTTCGCATATTCCTCTCGTTTTTTACCATCGGTATAATCGTCAGCTTTGAATTCTCTAATTATCGATTCTTTTACATCTTTTTCATCCAACAGCACTTCCATCCTGAATTTCCATGCTTGATAATTATGTTCATTCAACAGCTCAATATTAAATGAATTATATTTTCCATTTACAGTCGACATTTTTTTAAACGCTTCTTTCTACACAATGCAAACCTTCAAACGTATCAACTTTTCATATATATTAATTCAGCAATTAGAGTTTCCTGGGCCCATAACCTGTTGTAATTGTAATAATAATCTTATTTCTTCAAATAATTCACTAAATATATCAATAGCATTTTATTAACATTTATCACCAACTTTTTTTTACTGTCACAAAAGCGTCTAACAAAAACTAATCTATTTCATTGTCATAGATACATATCTTAAATAAAAAGCATGACATACTACATTACTTATTAATTAAAAATATCCTCACAAAACAAACAATAGGAAAAGCATTACTAAAAATACTTATTTCACAACAGTACATTCATATTCATGTATGCAAAAACACTACAAAAGGAGCATTTCAACTGACAGTTGAGTACTTTACATGAACTATTGCCCCTTTTTAATACTATATTATAAGTAATCCACATTGTAAGACTGCGGAACCCAAACACTTGTTTCAATTAAAATTACTTTGAATTCTCATATCAGAGCAGTTCTATGACGTTTGTGTATATCTTGGATGTGATAATTATTAACTATTTTTGTAATCTCAATAATCCTTGACACACCTTATCTCTTTTATACTTTAAAATAGCTGTGATTCCTCTATCAAGACACTTAAGTACTTTTCCCTCGAGATATAAATATTTTATGGTCATACTTTCTGGCACCTAAAGTCGGATGAACACAAATTATTATTCTAATCAGCACTTTATTCGCTTCTGTTCCCTATTATATGAGTCAGGTTTTACAGTGAAAATTACAAGTTTATAAAGTAAAGTTATAAGCAGTGCCCCAAAAGAAGACCCCAACTATTTTGTCTCTAGTTTGCATGCATTGCCAAATCTACTATTTATTCATAATCCATCACTATGTTTGTATTAATCCTTCAATTATTCCAATCGTGGCAATATGCCCACATATCACAATTATTTATTTAATTCTGAGCAATGTAATTTCCAAAAATGTTACAAATTTTCTACAAAAGTGGTAATGTTTCTTCGAAATTCATTTACATTTAATGTATTTTGCAAAGCCTTTAAGGTTTGATACATTTCCTTTCTCTTATCAGCCTTGGTTATTTCATTTAAGTTACTTGACCAGGCTCGGTCTATATGCCATGAGCAATAATTATTGCTATCTGAAACCAGACAACTCAGTTTCAGATTCCCTTAAATTCAATTTTCAGAAAATGCCAAAAAACTGTTTTGTAATGATTTTGGTGGTACTTTATTGGAAGTAAATTTTTTATTGTTGTACGGTTCACACATTATTCAAAAATTCAATAACTAGGAGTTTTGAAATAGATATGGAATTACAAATTGGATTTTAATATGGCACTTGGTGGCGTTCGCTACCAAACTGCGGATTAAGTGTAATTAGAAGCTGAACAAAATGGATTAGGCGTAATTTGAGAGTAAATCAATCGTCATTGTACAAAAGCGAATGAAATGTTCTGAAAACGACACATACTATTGAACTCTCAAATCGAGTACATCTTCGGTTGGTTCGCACGAACTATTACTTCGTCGTGATTGTCTTCTTGGGAATCACGGGATATTTTGTTTTCCTGAAATTTTGCCAACACATGTTTATAATAAGCCAAACTTTCTAGGTCTCTCCAGTCTTTTCCATAGGGTTTGGATAACAAATTATTTACGTCTCTCATTTTAAGGTCTTTTGGTTTTAATCCGGTAGAAATTCTTTTGGGCTGGATGTTCATAGCGTTTTGATTTTTCTTAAAAACTCCTTTGAGTATTTCGGTGTCTGAACGGTAAGATAGCTCACCTCGAATAGTGACGGCGTTATTTTTGCCACGTCGTATGATGAATCTCTTGCATTGGTTAAATTCAAAATGCCTGGCTTAAGAATTGGTTGACCTTTCCAATCACTTTCCAAGTTTAAAAACATCAACATGTTCTTTGAAGAGTTTTATCTATTCTTCTGGCGATACAATTTCCTCTTTCTTTCTTATTTCTTATTCAATGATGGCAACAACTCGGTCAGGTGGAATATACGAATGCCCAATCACCGGAAATACCAGCTCGATTATTCTTATAGAGGTAGTTTCACTATCAAGGTTACTTGGCCATTTGAAGCACATGGACAACAAAATGGTGCTTTTATTTTGGCCGCATCCATCAGCAACTAGCCTCACTGTTTCTACTCCCTCCAAGTGGCTATTGTTTAGAATTTAAAATACGCAGCTTGAAATTTCATTGGCGCCCTTAGCATGTTCGTCTTCTCTCCATGTAAAAATCATTATCTTTTGCCAGAGGAGCATGTGAGTGACCAGTCACAGAAGTGAAGTTGTTTGTGTACAGTTGCCTACTATAATAGTTACTTTGATCTGGTATCTTAGGCAGTACCCAATTTTCTGACAATCAAGAGAGATTTTCAGAAAGCAGTCCCGTTTCTCTTTTAACTTTTCAAAAAATGCTTTGGCTCTAAGCTTATGTATTCGGAATTCGGTTGTCAACATTGTTTTAGTAGACGCAGCCTCTTCATTTTCAATTTTTTCCTTGAGTTCCAGGCACTTGGAGCAAACGTCGGTCCGAGGTGATCCAAATCCGATATTGAAACGAGTATTAAAAATGAAACGGAAGTAGCTCTCTTTTACATTTTCACCGCAAGTGTTTTTCCTTTCAAACATCTACCACATTTTTCGGATATTTAGATTACTAGAAAGTAGCTGCGACAAGCAATTTTCACTCTGCAGTAGTGAGACTAGTGCTTTAAACTTTTCAAGGAATTCACTAACTTCTTTTCTTCTGTTTAAAAACTTATTTTTCTTTCTATCCCCTCCTCTTCTTTTAGTGGCCATTTCTGAAGTTTGAAAGTGCCGGTTTAGTACTCCTTTAACTCTGTCTTGACGAATGCATAAAACTCTGACAAACGTTTTTTTGCACACGGCAATCAAACGCTTATTTTCCTTTGTTTGAATCCAATATGTGGTTAAAAACTTTCGAGATTGACCACCTTTAATGTTTCTCGCATGTTTTGGCTCCTGGTGAATTTTATAATGAAATTATCTTGCTAAAATATTTTGACAGTTCTATCAACCATTCAAATTTTGTCGTTTTGTGTCATATGTATTAATTTCAGCCAATCATGTCAACATGCATTCAGTGCAATTATCAATAACTAAGACAACACGATTGAGTTTGACAACTTCATTCCAAATAAATTTCGAAATGTCACATTTTGTCAAAAAAATTTCCTTCGAATATCCCTCGGACATTGACAAATTCCTCATAATTTTATATCAAATTTCTCAAGCTCGTTCCTTGGTAATAGCTTTCGATTGTCATAAAATTATCTCGTCTATTATCAATGTCCTAGGAATATTACTACTGAGAATAAAGCGTCTCATGAAACATCAACACGTCTTCATTTTTCAATAAGCTACGTCTGTAGGATTTTGTGCAGTAATTGCATTTTGGGAATTCAGGCAAGTTAACAGCCGAGTATCTTGAAATTAAAAAGTTATAGCAATAATGTTGTAATGTAAAAGTGGATATACTTTTTTACTTTGCTGATACTTCGTTGCCAACTCTCCGGATTTCGAGTTCGTTTCTGGGCATGACTGGAAACCACTTCTGTTATCTCCAAAGTAGACATTCTATCTGTTTTTTGCAAAATTGCGGAAAAATATGGCGAGGTTTTGGACTTACACATCTAAAAGGTTCGATAGAAAATGAATTTTTCAACCAGATGGCGCATATATCTCATTTTTGCCCAGAAATGGATTCAGGCGGTTTTAAAACCAGGCAACTCATACAACAGGCTATATTACAGCCTTCAAAAATTTCAGTACCTATGATATTAAGCCATGCTTTAAAATACACGATAGTCATATCTGACATAAATATATTGGGATTAATTATTCCACACCTTGTTTCAATACAATTCAAAAATATTTTATATATAATTACATCTTCACGATTTGAAAACATGCTTCAAACTGTAGGTCCTTCACCATCAGCGTTTTCAACTCAAAATCATACATGTTTAGCCCATGAGTACTGTCAATAGCTAAAATATTACTAGAAAATGTATGTAAAATACTTTCTTGAGCTCTATTCATATAAATTAAACAGACATTAGTTGGCAATAATCTTGGGTATTCTTGACCTTGTTTCTTATATAATAATATTTCATCACCAACGTTTTCACACTGTTTAATTGAATCCACACTAATTGAATCATTTTGATGACGGACACCATCCTGGAAGTTAATGTTAAATGAGCTTTTCTATTAATAAGGTCACATCTTGATAGCGTATTAACAACAAAGTTACTTCTATATACATCAAGCACCCTGAAACATTTTGTAAATAGGGATCTAGTTCCTTCAGATGTTGATTAATGTTGTTTTTTTATGTAGGTAGTTTTATCACAGTAGCCAGAAAATATTGTTAAATTTGTTATACTTATCTAGAAACTGAGACTCCACTTGTAAGTTCAGCAGCAATATCCAATCGGTGTACTTTTGGAATACGAACATGTTGTAGATTCATATTATGACCATAATGAGTCTTCTGATACAACAAAACTGGCCATTACTTGCCACAGTTAGAATAATTTGGATGGTACATTTGCTTTCCATCTTACGAGAACCCTGACTTTAAATAGCTCTTACTCTATTCGAATTTTTAATTTCTGACCTAAAATCGATCCTAAATATTATTTGTATAAATACAATACAGGAATAGGCTGATAAAATATAAGAAATAGCCAATTAAAAGAAGACAATCGACAAGATTTAATTTTTTTACGTACCCCTTGGTTTATATGATCTATTACATGAATAATACACAGTTTGCAGATTTTATTGGCTGTGACGAATATATTCCAAATTGTTTGTTTTACAAATCTGGTCAAGCCAACATTCGAATTCTAAAATATGAAATAAAACTAAACCTAATTGTTTGCACCTAAAAATAATTAATATAATCAGCGCAAACTATTACATTTTTTCTACAGTGTGGAAACTAATTATGTACTTCTTTATTGACAACTTTATTATGTGCTGATTCTAGATGGCATCTTAATTCAGCTACAAACCTGTGAGACGTATTACAGTCTTTTTCCAGGCACTTGCTATTAAAACGAGTATTTTCGTAGGAAACTATGATAAAATATATTTTTTCTTGTTTGTTATGAACGTTTTTTAGTTGTTGATTTAGACTACTCTGGCTGCACAAAATTTTCGAACAAATTTTGCAGGCGACAGGCATTTTAAGAATACTTCAAAAAGACACGCTCTTTACAAAAACTGAAATCACTGAGACAACTTAACATCATCTCAGGAACCGAGCACCGAGATACATAACAAAAAGAGTAAAATGCTAAAATGACGAGCAAAACAAAATTTGGAAATTAGGTTAGGTCCCGTTTAGTTTCACTATTCCGCTGCACATAAGGCAACGTCGCGGGATGTTATTTTACATTTATCTGCCCCTCAGTCGATTTACGCTCGCTCTCTCTCTCTCTCTCTCTCTCTCTCTCTCTCTAACTCTTTCTCTCTCTCTCTCTCACACACACCTCTAGCTGTTCACCCGCACTTATATACTCTACATTCTCGATCATCTGGCCAGTGAAAAATTTCAACAAATCGATCTGGCTTTCTGGTATTAGGTATTTGTTTTTAAGTAGTTACCTATTTTACTGTTCCAACATCTCAAAATGCCTCAAGAACATTTTTTGAATTTGTTTAAAAACCATTTTGCAAGAGTCTGGTTAACATTTAAACCCGACTAATTGATCTGGCTCTTCTATTTTTGAATTCCTTGAATATCTAACTGAAGATGTAAAAATTTCAAAATTCCTCAAAAACATTGTTTTGATAAAAGATTTCTATTTCAAAAAAAATTCAATTGTTGGTAAGGGCCTTTCAGCCAGACCACTATTTTACTGTTTCAAAATCTCAAAATGACTCAAGAACATGTTTTGAATTTGTTTAAAAACCATTCTGCTAGAGTCTGGTTAACATTTAAATCCAACTAATTGATCTGGCTCTTTTATTTTTGAATTCCTTGAATATCTAACTTAAGATGTAAAAATTTCAAAAACATTGTTTTGATAAAAGATTTCTATTTTAAAAAAATTCAAAGGTTGGTAGGGGCCGCTGCCCTTCAGCCAGACCTCGATTTTATTATTTAGCGGACTTTCAATTACTATTACAAAAGTTTTCACAGTGCCTCAAGATTCAAGAACCTACTTTGAATTGTTCGCCAGCTCTCGGAATTGTGCAGTGTCAATATAGTAAGTAGATTCTTCAAACCGTAGTGATAATATGATGCATTTATTAATGTTTTCATGCAAAACATCTTCAAAATTCAAGCTAATTCCTTCTGTTCTATGCATAACTGTATTTCGCGATAACGATATATATTTGATGAATGCCATTATTTCCGATTTATTTTCAAAGTTTTAAACAACAATACTTCCATGAAACGGTTTCTTATGTTTGATTAAAGTATCAACAGTTCTGAAGGAGTCAATCGTAGCAGTCTTCGAGTTCGTGTTATATATTTCTCTGTATACTTAGATATTTATATGGTCTGGAATTTTAACTATAGTAACTCTCTCTACTGTTGCTGGTTTTACAGTAACGTCTGTCATGCTTTGCTGAGTTATACCTTCACAAATTTCGGAAACTATTCCGCAAAACGGAATGTCGTTGCCATCAAATTGTTCTTGCAGTTTGACTCCGAACATCTTTAACGTATTAGCTCCGCTTGAGGCGCTCATTTTTACAAATAATTTACACTAAACCAGGCAGAGAATGCTGCTATTACTCTTTTTAACACGCTTTTATTAGCTTGGTATGTGTCTATGTAACGGAATCTTTGAACGTGATTTTCATCTCCTTCAAAACGTCGTATTGATTTGAAACTTTGCAAACTTTTCAAGGACCGATGACAATGCATTAATATAAATAGTTTGTCCCATTATCCTGATCATTAGGGGAAGGTAGTCCACAGTGAGACAAAAAAAAATTTAAATTTTTTAAATTAATTGTGTGAACAAAAAGACAAGACAGTATACCAAGACGCTTTGATAAGTATCTTTTGCATCTAAAATTGCATTAGTAAAGTATGGAAAAAATTTTTGAAATGGTCAAATTATTGTTTTAAGAAATGTCAAAAATGTCTCACTGTGTACCACCAGTCGTGCACAATGAGACATCGTTTTTTTTTCATGTTACCCTTTAATTAAATCATATCAACTTATGTACATTGACTCTAAAGTACTTAGCGAACATTAAGGTTTTTGAAAGAAGTTGAAAAACATATGTATCTGTTTAAACGTTTAGTTTTCATTTCAGTTGGTGGCGGTAAAAGCATAACGATATCGGACTGGTTCACAGAAGCTAAATCGGGGATTTCAGGAAATGTGAATTCGTTTGTTTTAAGGCCCTTCCTCAGGTAGGACACTTCAAAATCACTTGCTGCGTCCTTCGATTTCAATATCTTGGCAACAAAGAATACATCTTTCGGGAACCGCACCAGAACATAGTCATCAACGATAGGTTCCCTTTCTAATTCTTGAAACTCTGAAAACGATTCTTCTCCATCTGATGACTGATCATCATAAATTATCTGAAAGTATAATTTATGTAGAAAATTAAATTAATAGAGATATTACCATTGTTTACCTGAGAATCATCTTCGTCGTCTGATGTGTTGTCACTATCTTGAGTCTTTGAATTTTTCGTAGTCTTGTTAAATAAATCCTTGGTAACACGTTTCATTTCTTTGCTTTTTTGCATTGTCAACTGGTTTTCTAATTTCTTCTCTGTTTTTGCAGCGATTAGGTCCTTTTCTGGCGTATCGGTCAACACTGTGCTTCTTCCACGTTGACGTCCAGATGATTTCTTCTTTCGTGGTAAAGCTTTAGGAAATCCACGAAATATTTTCGGAGAAATAAATGTTGCTTCCTTTTCTTGATTGCGGTTGTTTACAACTACTTCAGGATCTTCATTTTCTTCATTTTCAGGTTCAGCAGCTCTTTACTCAACAGAAGTAGAGGCCTCAGTATGTTCTAGAGGTCTATCAGTTACTGAGGAAGTAAAAAAATCAGCTTCTGTAAATACATCCCGGTCAAACGGGAATATTCCGGACCTCTTGAAGCCCGAAATTGTATTTGAAGGTGTCACGGCCTTTGGGAGAGCTCTCCCAGTAATTTCAGCAAGTTGGTATATAGTAATGGGAATACCAGGATTTTTAGCCAGCCAGATATCGACTTCTGCATTGTAGCATGCCTTCAATGGCCCAAAGACTGTTACATCTAATGGTTACATCTTATGGCTACAGTGCGGGGGCAGTGTTAGCATTATGACTCCATGTTGCTTGGCCATGTTTAAAACTTGAATACCCATATGGGACTCGTGGTTATCACATATGAGTAGAGTGGAGTTATCTTTTGTACTACTTGTGTATTTGATGAAATGTGCCATTACAGAAACAAATAGTTCTGTTGTCATCCACCCGGATGGATTAGCTAGGCCAAGTGTTCCAGTTGGTGCCCCATTAATCATATGCTGTTTGAAATTTTTTCTAGGGAATATCATTACTGGAGGTAAGAATGTTCCTGCACCTGAAATAACCACCAAGAGAGTTACTAGTTCTCCCCTCTCGCCACTAGTGCTCTGGTTTAGTTGCTTTACTCCCTTGTATGCAATGACCTTTTTGGGTTTTTGGACTGTAGTCAGGCCGGTTTCGTCCAAGTTGAAGACCCGTGATCCATCTGCTAACTGTGGAAATCGTTTCAAAATGGACTCCAGGTTATTAAAAAATACTGTAACATTGTGCTGGTTAAACGATGTTAGTCTAGATAGACTGCAAGCTTCAGGTTTTCTGATACTTAGTTTCTGGTTGCGATATAAGAAACCTCTCATCCATTCTTTGCCAGCAATTTTTTTTTCTTCCCACTATTGTGGCATTTGAATGTTGTTCTCTTTTGCCATATCATAAGCTAATTTTCTTAAAGCTACAGTTGATAATCCATACGCCATTCTACTACATATTTGTAAATACTCGCCAAGATCAGCTTCCTGTTCTCTGCTAAATATTTGCCTAACTTCATAATGCGGCTGCGTTCTTATTTCAGTACCTGGATGTAATTGGGCCTTTTTCACATATCGATGCAACGTCTATAGTGGAATTCCACTAGTTCTTTCAGCCTCTCTTATAGATAAGTTCTGTTCTGTAACTAGCTTGATAGCTGCAGCCATATCATCTCCGGACGTTTTGCCTATTTTTCTAGGCTTGTCTCTAGGTCTCACCATTTTAAAATTGGGTGTCTTCGTTTCCTTACTAGAACAAAATGCCATCATTCACCATGAGAAGTACACAGTGAGACACCGTCTCACATGGGTAGTACACACTGAGACAGCGGCGTCTCAGTGTGTACACAAGCATCAACAACATAAAATTAGTCTAGTTTCTTAACCAAATATTTAAATGAATCGCCACAAACACAAATATATTGCTAAAAGGTGTGTGTTCAAATATACTTACTTGCAAATTGAACAGACTTCACAATCAAGGAATTTTCACGGTCTATATTTCAGGTAGATGTTACTCATACGTGCTTTAAACCATGTTGATCTCACACTATAAACAAACAACGGCGCCGTAGGCGGCAATATGGCTGATGACGTTTGTCATCCATCTTAGATTTTCACAGGGTTGCCAAATCTCAAATATGTTCTAAGGTCTTAGAGAAAAATGTAATGTCCCACTGTGGACTACCCTCCCCTAGGTACTTCAGTATTAGCGATTTTCTAAATCCGATACCCGATTGTGTATTTGTGCCAAGTACGCGTTTCAAAACGTTCTAAAACTATAAGAGTTAGCAGAACTAAAAAGTAGAAAATGAATAATAGTTTGAAAAAACAAAAGAATACGCTTCAGTAGAAAAGCGAACTAAAAAGTAGAAAATGATTTTTGCTAAATTCAGATTGAGAATAGTGTAATTATCAAAAAAAGTTTTTTTGTTGTAGAAAAGCGTTTCAAGATATTTCCATAATTACTTTTTCTTTAACAATATATATCATTAAAGTATTATAACTATTGACTTCAAGCACCCCACGCTTTTCTACAATGAAATAATTTTTTTTTTAATTAGAGTTAGTTTATTTTTAAACTATTATTTATTTGCATACAACTCTCAAACATAAATAATAATTTCTGGCATACAAAAATAGCTATTTACCTAACAAGTGCGGAAAATGAATGTTTCCGCAAGTGTTAGGTACAATAGATTTTCTACGAGCGTGAGGAAAGTCAACAGAACTAATCAAAAGTTGAGATATTTTTATCTGATTATAAGTGCTTATAGTTTATTTAGAAACATATTTTATTAGATTATTGATAAAGTAAACATGAAGTAAAATATTATTAACAATAATAGTTACATGTCAAAATCTAATACCTAATTATTTATATTATAATTTATTGTAAAAGTACAATTATTTGCATTACTTAAATTTATAGCAGATGCTAGTTGCTTGTTGAATGGCTGTAATTTTGGATCTGTTGCTCTTTGCTGTTCTGGGATGATGTCAGTCGATTGTAGTTCATTTTCGAATTCCTGTTCAAAGTTGTGCTGAGTACTTGGGCCTGGCTGTATGTCAGTGGAGGCGATAGAGCTGCTGGTAGTGTCTGATTGCGGTCTGAATATCTTGCTTGCAATACACTTTTTATTTTCCAGGGATTCATCCAGATATCCTTCGGCGACTTTTATTGATTGCCACCCGCCATGACGTTTAAGATTCGTTATCCCTACTCCAGCATCTGCAAGGGCCGTGGCAGAAGAGCGCCTATAGCAGTGTCCAGTGTAGGTTCTGGATGCGGAAGTCTTAAGTATGCGGCTACATCTGATGGTATCATCCCAAATTTGTTTATACCAACACACTGGATACTGCATTCTCCGTTGTGATACTAGACAAAAAATCTCTTGTGAGGAGTATGTTTCGGTCTAAGCAATGTATATTTTCTGACACACTTTAAGTTCCTCTCCCCAGTAATTACAAAACTTCTACGTGTGTGCGTTTTATTGTCGGGTATTTTAACTAAAGTCACGGAGCTTTCCGTTTTCACGTTTTCGATTAATAAATTTGTTAATTCTTCCCGCCTGCACGCGCCAGGTATTCCGAAAATTGTCGCCACTTTATGGAGAAGATAGATGTTATCAGGAGCATTGGATAAAAACATCTCTATGTCATCTGGACTTAACATTTTTGATTTTTTTGGTCTAAAACCAACCATCTTTTTCTTGAGAAAAGCAATTACCTTGAAATATCTGCTTATGTCGATATTTTTCTTGAGCTTGAGCATGGTTTTCAGCATTGAATATTTTGACCAGAGTGTGGATGGTTGACAGGATGCAGATAATTCGGAAAAATACACTGAATAAATATCTTCTTTATCAAAACTTGTAATGCCCTTCCTTACGCTCCATTTGCAAAAGATCTCGTATTTTTTTTCATATCTTCTCTTTGATTTTTCTGGTAACAGGTCCGTTTTCACATTTTCTGCTGCCAGAAGAATCTCATCGGGAACTCCCTCGCTTGTATTTTCATCGATTCCCTCGAGACAAATATTCATTTTTAATGAGGATCCACTCATTCACGAGCAAAATATCTTAGAAATGCACTGACAGTTTTCTGACAATAAACAAACAGAAATGAAAGTAAATAGCTGGTTAGTTACACATGGTAACTAAAGCATTTCGCAACCACCATAATATACCGGCTTATTATAAATTTGATATATTGAGGTGGAAAATTATTTCCACACGGTGCGGAAAATTATTTCCACACGTTGCGGGATATTTAATTTTCCACACTAAAATGTGTGTGGAAAATTCAATTTTCCGCCCGCTCGTAGAAAAAATATTTTGTTTCGGAAAACATCCGCCGGTGTTTGTGTGATATTCACGAAATATCGATAAAAGTTGAACTATTTATAAAAATGTGTTAAAATAATTATCTTGACTAATTTTACTTTCAATATCATTTGAAATGAATTTTTGATGTAGTGTATCAAGTATTATCTTTTAATATTCGCAATGTTTTGGTTCTTGAAAATATATTAATACTTGAAATCTTTCGCTACATATATTGTTATTATAAATTAATTTTGTTAGTTGTATTAAAACATTTTGCAGTATTGTTTTTTTCCTAAAAAAGAAAACTGTTCCAAATGACGAATGTCCCCCTTGACTGGGGTAGCTCCGACAGCGGGGAGGGGTAGAAATGACGCTTATTGGGGTGCATCAGACATTAACGTATTGTTTAATGAAAAAATAATATAAACAAGAATTAAATATGTACATAACTAACTTAGGAAACATTATATCGGCTTAAATCTATATTGAAATTGTACATAGTACTTGATCTTGATGTTCCGGGAGGATGGATAGGTGCTGGGATTTTCAACTCAATTTTGTCTCTCAAAATGATGGCAATGTCTGGAACAGTGGGCTTGCAGAAAGTTGTAGAACTTTTTCTGCGCAAAAAATCCGCAGTGTAATTTCCTTGCTCAGGATTATCTTCTATTATGCATCCTATATAAAACATATCACCAGTTTTACATTTGAACTTGACCAGAACAAAATCGTCACGTTTAATTGTATCTTGATCGCACAATTTAAATTGATCGGTTTGGCTATAGTCGTCGTCTATATCATCGAAATCACTTAGTGTTTCTGGTAATGGCCCAATTGAATAGTCTGTGTCAGCAACGCAGAATGTTTCTGATTATGCTGAATCTGAAGAATAAAATTCAGCATTTTTTTAAATTTTCTTAGCCTATTCCTTTTTTTCAGCTGCAGCTCTTTTCATGTTTCTTTTCCTTTCCAGTTCCATATGGTTATCGAGTAGCAGTAAAATTGGGTTTTCTTTAGATCATTTACTGTGGTGCACGATATGCTTCAGTATATCAGTAAATAAATCACTGATCATCCAAGCACATTTAGAACTTAAAGCAATGCATCCGTTTAACCCGCCTACTATATATTTCTCGATATTCCGTTTTCTTGGATATATATATGTATATACAGGTGGGATATAATTTCCTGATGCATTGATTATCCCAATGACAGTAACAAGAGACCCTCGCTCGGCTGACACAACTGTAGAAACAGTTCTCTTTCCTTTTTCACTTATCACTTTAGGTGCTTGCAGAACAGTTGTTAGTCCAGTCTCGTCAAGATTGTAAATATCTTTTGCTTCGAAATTATGTTTCTTTAAAAGATTGCTCAAATTTTCAAAAAATTCTGCTACTACCTTTTTATTACTTAAATCCGGAAGCACGAGCAATGCTCGTATTTTCTGGTTTGCGAAGGCTTAAATTACTATTCCTCTTCATAAAGCCATACTTCCAGTCAACAACTGCAATTTGATCTGATTTCCATCGAGTGGGACATTTAATATTATTAATTTCTGCAAACTGAAATGCAAATTTTCTAGCTGACAAATATCTCAAGCCATACTTTATTAGCGAACATTTCTTAAAGTATTCAGCAAGCTCAGTTTCTTGGTTTTGCGTGAAAATTTGGTTAGACGTGTATTTTGAACTGTAATAATTCGATTCATCATCGGTGCTTTGCCCAGAATCACTGCCATGTGTATTTTGTTTTTTCTTTATTCTTGTTATAATGGTAGTCCTCTTTAAATTATATTTTAAAGCTGCTGAAGATGGCGATTCTAGTTTTCGGATGACATCTTGAACTGCTGATTTCATTGCCTCTTCTGAAATTTCAGTTCGGTTTGTCCTTTTGATGTATTTCCGTGGCATTTTTTTGTAATGAAGATGAAAATTTCAAATGAAAAACTATGAAAGTAGTTGGTACTATTGTCCTAATATTTTGAAACAGTAAACTGTTACAATATGGGGTGGATTCGACAGTGTCGAATCCTACCCAAAATAGATTGTCGAATGGTCCCCATAACCACTTGTTTCTCTTAAAAATTTATTAAACCTACATAATTTAATTCTTAGTAAAAAATAATTTTACTTACCAACTCAGTAAACATTAATGTTTATTACTTTTAATATATTTATTGTTTATAATAAAGGATGGCACGAAAATTTTTTGAATTTTAAACACTGTAATTTATAAAACACGTGGAGAAAAACAGCAAACGCGTGTAACGTCTACTACATTTACAGAACAACTAAAATATTTTGTGGGTTTTATTTTGCGGCAAAATTGACACTGGCGAATGCACCCCAGTGTCGGATCCTACCCAGTCTACCCTACCTAAAAATTTTTTTGAATGAAGTATATTAAAATAATGGAATAATCTTGCGCCCCATTTACTAAATAAATTATAAAACCACCATTGCCGCTATGAACATGCAAAAAAAAATTTTTGGGTGAAAATTCTGAAATGCTAATCTTGCTCTTAATAACAATGTATATACTCTGGGGTTACCATCCACATACTGTGGTTAATGTGCCAGTATTATAAAATAAATCGGCAACTTTAGTATTAATAGTTCAAATTATAAATAATTACCGATGCACATGAATGCTACGTAATTCAAAGGGTTGAAGTCATCAATTTATCACAATGACCGATAATTGTCAATTCAATGAATAGTTTTTTTGAACTGTGTGATCTGTTCGGAAAAAGAGGAAAAATTTTCAATCAACAACTTGCGATCGATGTGTCAATCAACTCACGTTCATAAAAAACTCCACAGGTTTGAAATTTGGTTAAACAGTCGCTAGAAAACAAACCGATAAAAATTTGTTGAAATGTTCGAATGCTAAATTTCTATTTGCTGAAATAAGCCTAAGTTGGGGTAGGTACCAGAGGTTTATTGAGCTATGCAAACGGCCAAAATATAATCGTTGTTGTTATGTCTGTAGAAAAAGAGGGCCTTCATGAGGTAGCGACAAAGCACGGTGTTCTAAGCTAGGAATAATTTCACTATTTTTAATGAAAATATCATATCAATTTACAAACCTCCAGAAACTGATATTACAGTAAGTGTGTCCTAGTGTCCTTACAGAATCGAATTTGCAGAGATAAGATTTTCAACATTGAATTGTACTGTTAATGCAATTCAAAAGTGCAATCACGTTCTTTTGAATTCGAATTGTCATGAAGCTTCATACATACAGAATTAGAATTATCATTCTGATTTTACATCATTTCTTTTTGAATTTAAACTTTCAATAATTTTAGTTTAACTGAATTGTTAATTTTTCATATAGAATGTTTGCTAATTTAAGTAAAACTTTATAATTGACACTGATCATTATCAATATTATTCGAAAGAATATTCTGTTGTTAATTAATATTGATTTTGTTTATTTTGATGTTTTTATAATTTTAGTATAATAATTGTATACTTTTACATATAGAATATCATTTGTGCTCTGACCAGTGTTTAAGGAGTCACCTATTATCATTACTTACATTAAATTCAA